>JAGFNQ010006835.1:0-333419 GCA_024364735.1 Boesenbergia rotunda | reverse complement strand
TATTTTTTTTTTCATCGAGACTTCCAAATCACTTTTGCATAATTTGATTTTAAAATAATAAATTATAATTCAAATGTAGATAATCTCATTTTCTCTCGCCCTTTATATATCAAACTGTCTTGTACAACACTCATCCCGAATCATTTACTATATTTTACTACGATTGTGAAAAATAATAATAATAATTAAAAGATTATTCTATAAATAAATAATAAATGATGATTATATATTTTAAAAATATTTTTTAAAAATGAAATATATCAAGTCATGTTGAGCTTCGAGAATATCAAACCCTCTAATATTCAAAGTCAAAATTATTTTTTTAAAAAATAATTATAAATAATTAGAATAAGGATATAATAAAAATATAAAATATTAAAAAATATAAATAAAATAAAATAAGGAAAGATATATAAAATAAAAAAAAAAGAAATAGAGTTAGTAGAATTGTATATATTAGAAATATATAAAATAGAAATTAAAATAAAATTTGTATATGTAAAAGATAGATTAGATATTATCAAAAATTTTATTAAAAATCGATTAAATTTCTTTTCAGGACCAAAGAGGCCTGAAATATTTCATTTCAGGCTCTCTTTGGGCCTGAAATAAAAGTATATCAGGCTCAAAGAGAGTATGAAATGAAATATTTCAACCCTCTTTGGGTGTGAAAATTAAAATATAAAGAGAAAATAAAGAAAATATAACAGAGATAAAAGATAAAAATATAAATATATAAAGAGAGAAAGATAAAGCACATATATTAAAACATATAAATATAAATATAAAATAAAGAAATACATTCAAATAAAAAATAAAGAAAATATAAATATAAATAAATAAATAGAATTTATAGATTAAAAACTTAAATAAAATAATATTAATTAAAATAAAATTTATATGTGTAAATTAAGATAGATTAGATATCATTGAAAAAATTATTAAAATCCATTACATTTAATTTCAGGATCAAAGAGGGTTTGAAATAAAATATTTCAAGGCCTATTTGAGTGTGAAATATAAAAATAGGAGAAAATAAAGTAATATAAAAGAGATAAAAGATAAAAATATAAATAGAGAAAGATAAAGCAAATGTATAAAGAGATAAAAATATAAAAATAAATATAGAAATACTTACAATAAAAAATAAAGAAAATATAAAATATATAAAAAAATAGAATTTATAGATTAAAAGAATAAAAAATAAATATAGTAGAAATTAAATTAAAATTTATATGTGTAAATTAAGATGGAATAGATATCATTGAAAAATTATTAAAAATCGATTAAATTTCAATTCAGGATCAAAGAGGGCCTCAAATGAAATATTTCAGACTCTCTTTGGGAGTGAAAATATAAAATATAGAGAGAAATAAAGTAAATATAAAAGATATAAAAAATAAAGTTGTAAATATATAAAGAGAGAAGATAAATTAAATATATAAAGAGATAAAAAATATAAAATATATATATAAAATATAGAAATACATACAAATAAAAAAAAGAAAGTATAAATATAAATAAATAATTAGGATTTATAGATTAAAATATGAAAAATAAATAGACATTAAAATAAAATTTATATGTGTGAATTAAGATAGATTGATATTATTGAAACAATTATTAAAAATCGATTAGATTTCATTTCAAGACAGAGAGGATCTGAAATATTTTATTTCAGATCCTCTTTAGGTATGAAAATATAAAATATAGAGATAAAATAAAGAAAATATAAAATAGATAAAAGATAAAGATATAAATATATAAAGAGAAAAGATAAAGGAAATATATAAAAAATAAAATATAGAAATACATACATATAAAAAATAAAGAAAGTATAACATATAAATAAATAAATAGAATTTATTGATTAAAAATATAAATAATAAATATAATACAATTAAATGAAATTTATATGTGTAAATTAAGATATATTAGATATTATAAAAAAAATTATTAAAAATCAATTGGATTTTATTTCAATACCAAAGACGCCTGAAATAAATTTATTTCATGCTCCCTAAATATACATTGGATAGCACAATTCAAGTCTTTGCAACATCATAAACCCATAATATTTAGAATTATTGCAATCGGACATTTCTTGGTCAAAGTAGTGAATTTTCGCCAAAACCTACTGATTGACATAGGATATTTGGATTTCTCAATACTTGAAATCATTAGGTAGGATTGAGCTAGGAGAAGGTAATTATGGTAATTTATATTTTATACTTTTTTATTTTTTATTTGTATGTATTTCTATATTTTATATTTATATTTTATATTTTTATTTCTTTATATATTTGTTTATCTTTCTCTCTATATATATTTATATCTTTATTTTTGTTATCTCTTTTATATATTTTTTTTATTTTTCTCTCTATATTTTATGTTTTCACACCCAAAGAGGACCTAAAATATTTCATTTCAAACTCTCTTTGGGCTTAAAATAAAAGTATTTCAGCCCTAAAGAGGGTCTTCGATCCTGAAATGAAATATTATCAATTTTTAATAATTTTTTTCGATAATATCTAATCTATCTTAATTTACAAGTATAAATTTTATTTTAATTTCTATTTTATATATTTCTAATATATAAAAATTTTACAAAGTCTATTTTTTTATATTTTTCCTTATTTTATTTTTTTTATATTTTTTATATTTTACATTTTCTATTATATCCTTATTTCAATTATTTTATAATTTTTTTAAAAAATAATTTTGACTTGCTTGGATTTCAGGTCCAACGTGACCCCCATATTAATTTTATTTTTAAAATATATTTTTAAAATATATAATCATCATCTATTATTTATTTATAGGAAATATTTTAATTATTTATTAATTTTTTTACAATTGCTGCAAAATATAATAAATAATTTGGGATGAGTGTTGTATAAGGCAGGAAGAGACATATAAGGTGAGGAAAATGAGAATATCTATATCCAAATTATAATTTATTTTTTTTAAAATTAAATTATGAAAGGTGTTTATGAAAGTCTCAAAAAAATGAACTATAAAAGTTATTGGGTGGAAGGGATATAAGAGGAATGATATGATTTTTATATCACAGGATATTTTTTTTTTTGATAAATATGAATTTTTATATATGTCTTTTGGTAAAATGTCGATTAAAGTTTGATTTGTTTGATATTTATTAGAAAATTTAATTGATTTGATTAGTTAAAAAAATTGATTAATTCTTTTGATTAATTTAATTCGATTCGATTCGCATCGCGTATCAGAACGTTACGTTTTTTGAATTTTATTATTAAAAAATTAAAACATTTTAAGATTATCAAATGGGTACTAACGAGTAACAATCCAGTTTCCCATTGGCGGCGGACCTCTTCTTCCTCGATGCGGCCAAACAATCACCGGCAGTTGGTAGCGTACACCAAGCTTTTGGCATCTGAGGGGAAGCATGGCAGGCCACCATCAAGCCCTTGTCCTGTTCTCCAATATGTTTGCTTCTCCCCCACCTCCACCTCGACCCTTACGTCTTTCCGCTCGTGCTCAAATCTGCTGCCGCCCTTCGCCTTCCCTATTCATGCGTGCGATCCACGCATGTGCTGCAAAGTCCGGCCTCCTTCATAGTCCGCATGTCGCTTCTTCCCTTGTCGATTGCTATGGTAAATGTGTCTCCTTGGCTGATGCGAGGAATTTGTTCGACGATTGCTCCCAACGAAATGTAATCGTGTGGAACACCATGATATCTCTTTACTGCCGCTCAAACAACCTCGTTGGTGCGCTCCAATTGTTTGGGCTCATGGATGTGCAGCCTACGGCATCTTCGTACAACTGTATCATTGCTGCTCTTTCGGAGTCTGGTGGAACTTCAGGTCCATCTCGAGCCGTTGAGTTGTGTAGGAAGATGCAGAGTGCTGGAACGAAGCCCAACCTGGTCACAATTTTGGCGCTTTCCCTGCTGGCATTGCCATTGGAGCCTCAAATTTTATCAAAGAGATTCATGGGTTTGCCCTCAGGAATCTAATCCATCCAAATTTGCTTTTTGGTAGTGGGCTAGTTGAAGCTTATGCGTGGTGTGGTTGCTTATCCTATGCCCGTAATGTGTTTGAACAAATGGAGGAGAGGGATGTAGTTTCATGGAGTTCCATGGTATCAGCCTATGCGTTGCATGGGCATGCTGCTTCTGCAATGTCGGTGTTTAAGCTAATGGAGTTGGATAGCATCTGGCCAGATAAGATCATGTTCCTAAGCATTCTGAAAGCCTGCAGCCATTCTGGCCTTGCCGATGATGCCTTGAAGTATTTTGAGGTCATGACTGGGGGTCTATGGATTAGTTGCATGCAGCGAGCATTACTCATGTTTGGTGGACTTGTTGAGCCGAGCAGGGAGACTAAAGGAGGCTTATGAGGTCATCAGGGGAATGCCAGGAAAGGCCACGGCGAAGGCTTGGGGGGCACTTCTTGGAGCTTGCCGCAGCTATGGAGAAGTTGGGCTTGCTGAGATTGCTGGCAGAGAACTTTTCGAGATTGAGCCAGAGAATGCTGGCAATTTTGTGTTGCTTGCCGGCATTTATGCTAGTGCTGGAAAATTTGAGGAGGCACAGAGTGTGTGGAGGTTAATGGAGGAAAGAGGTGTGGCACTGAGCAGAGGTTCTAGCTGGGTTTCCTCATAGTTCCTGAGGTCATATGGACTAGTCAAGACTTATGGTGTCAGACAGCTGCAGTTGTTGGACATGAGCTTTGACTTGAAATTAGCTGAAAGCTGATTAATAGATTTTACTCTTTGGGATCTAGTGTAAGTCCTTTGATCTTATGCTGTTCTTTGGCTATCATATTAACTCACCATTAACGTACTAACTTTGTCAAAAAATAAAACACATCATGGTTATTTAGGGAATGTTTTTGATGTAAGTGCATGTTGTTCATTTACAGAATTTAGTGAACTTCAGTGAGGTCACCTAGGTTAATTCAATGTGCATCATTGTGTTCAAAGACCTCTGGGACAAAATGGGTGTGAATTATCTAAAAACACAGAGAAATTGTATTAGCTCAGTAATTGCATGAACTTGTAGCTGGTGTTCTATATCCATAAATTCACACATATATCTGCTTACAGACTTGGCGCTTTTGCTTGCAGTTCCAACTTAGTAATTGGAATTGAGCATCAAATATGCATCAATTCAGGTTGTGAGATTTACTTTTTTTAGCTTTCTACTCCTCTATAGTAGTAGGCAATGATTGACAACTCACCACGACTGCAACTGGTAGCGTGTGTGCATTAGTCTTCTTAGGTATCTTTACGTCTTCCCTAACCTCTATCAGAATCAGAACTCAAGCCTACACTGGAGTTTCAATTCAAGGTTGAGCTATTTTTCAGAATCATGTCCTGTTGTGTCAAGTTGTCTCAACTCTCGAGTTGTAATTCTGCCTTATAATCAAGTCAACCATTGGAGTTTTAATCAGTTATGGACATGGAATTGTATTTGGGTTGAGTGGAGGCATGTTTGTGTTTTCCTAGATTTGGCCTTGCCTACACAGTTTAAATCGATATATTTTGGTCTACAATTTCACGTCTTCAGTCTATAGTGTTTCTTGGGGCTTCATCCACTTAGTAAGCTATATTTTCTAATGCATATGGTAGTTTCAATTGACTGAAAAATTTTAGAGGCTTCAACCAAATCCTAGTTGCCATTGGAGTTATTCCCTGGCCTTGACAATGTAAAGAGTCTTTACTGAGGGTGTGAAGTTATGTAGTGGTGGTCATATCTTCTCTCTTTCCGTAAGTGACCTTTCATCCCCACCCTCATGATTCTCCTCGTGCAATCATGGTAGTAAAACTTGTGTTTGCTGCTTCTTGTAATGATTGCCATGTTTCGTGTATTTTATTCATGCCTAACTACAAGTTTATGTTCATTTGTTCTTTGGCTATTTTCATATTAATCTTTTAGATCCATTTTTGTTGAATCATTTACATCAATTTTGTTTAAAGCTTTTTATTCATTGTATTAGAACTTGTAAGATAATGTTATACTATCCCTAGTATTTATCTACGCTCAGTTCACAGATGTTTACATCACCAAGTACCAGGTATTGTTACTTGTTACCTCACAGTCATTGATGCCTTCACCGAAGTCCTATTGCTTGTTTTATCGTCATTTTATGAATACACACTTTTTACATCCAAGACCTTTAATAGGCATATGCATTGATAAGCCAATAACTCTAATATTCTAATATCTTCAATATTTGTGAATGAATCAGTCGATCAGGAATTCCCTACTCCATTACGTTTCACTTCGAAGTTTCATGATTCTGATCAACTCTTGACAATTCTCAAAAACTCTGGCCGGTATAAAATACATTTACACTTGCAGGAGGACTTTGCAACTGTTCAAAACTCTTCCTTCATATTTCTCTAGCTAGTTTGTCGTGGTGGCAAAAGGTAATAACACTTACCCCAGGCGACCCTCACAGCCCGTCCCCAGGTTATGTGAAGGGAGGTAAATCAAGGATAGCTACTAGCCCAAGCAATGACCAGTGCATAGGGGAGGACAGGAACTTGGCTACTAGTCAGGAAATCGACCCTAGATCTAATAGTGGCAACATTCCATGTACTAGTCAACTGTCCATTCCGAGAGGACTATAGCTAGTTTGTCGTGATAATAATATAATATGCATGTTTGTCCAAATCATGATTAGTGGTTGTACTTGTACTTGCTCTGTATTAATTGTTTCTAGTGGATGCATCAAATGTTTCTTGCTCTTATTTATAATACACGAAGAGATTTGAATTTCAACTACTTTCTGTGCTGCAGTTCATCAGGCACCACCTCCAGCTCCTACACAAGTTGTGGCTATGCCCTTGGAGGGATTTGGATCAGTATCACTCAAGCTTGTCATCTCTTCCGCCTCAACATTTTTATAAACACAAGTTTCTAGTTCCAATCGATGGAAATAGCTAATTACCTTTGCGTATCCTTGTTTAGGTATAACATTCAGCACAGGCAGTATTATTGCTCTCAGGCCAGTCAGAAGTTATTATGGGACCTCACGCCTTCAACCATGGGACTGGTATCTGAAGCCGCTGTTGGCCAGCTGCAAGAACTGCTGCATCACTGGTAATGCCATTACTACTGTCTACTGATGCGTGCAGTATCGCTGAAAAGTTTTCCAGGATATATGAATTTTCAATGTTGGAACTCATACATACCTGATACTTGACATTAAAGTTGTTTTCTTTTCAACACTGCTGGCAGTGCATTAATAATTAAGGTAGAAGTCAGCAAATGACTGTTTCAATTTCGACATGCAGACTGAGAGCTTTTGGTGATTCACCGAATGCTTGAATCTATCAAGAACTTGATCATTGATCACGCTGATGCCGTGATGCGTGAATTTGACTATCAGCTGTTCATGTTGATTATTGTTTGGAAAACTAAATTTTATCTCTTGACATATCTTTTAATGAGTTTATATTCTCCTCCGGTTGGCCATGACTTCGTATGCCCTCTTGTTCATCCTACCTAATCACACTACAGCATGACAATAAAACCTTTTGCAAGCTCTCAAGTATCTTGTTAATTTTTGTAAGCACATGAAATTTCACAATGCATTGGCAAAGAGCTCTTTGGCAAATGGGAACCTACGATGGAGTTTTAAAACTAGCATTAGTTATTTTTAGTAAATTAATTTACATGTATCACAAGAGGACATAATCCTTAAAAATGTCTTGTGCTTGATTTTTTACTACAGTGTACTGTTCTCTGTTTAGAATGCAAATCTGTAAAAGAAAATTAGATAAACGCAAATGCCATGAAGTTAATCCATGTGCAAATGCATCTCAAAGTTTCTTTAAATGTTCCCTTGGTGTATTTCATCTTTCACTCTGAGCTTAGAAAATGTTAACAAATATGTAACTGGAATGATTGATCCTGTGTCATTTACGCATACTAAGCTTGGAGCCCTGGTGCAACGCCAAGCTTCGCTCTGTTCGTTTTTCCTGTCGCAATAGTGTTGCTCTCTTGGTTATTCAAAGGACATTATGATTTTCTTCTGCTGGTAGGATTTTTTTTCCTTTGTTCTAGCATAAGACTTCTCATTCTAATTTTGCTTTCAAGTAGATTAATAACGCAAGTTTAAGTTGTGGAATCTAGAGAGCCCGTGTGGAAACAGACAAGTTTTGATTATTTGGCTAGCGCAATAGCTTGTTCTTGCCTAGTGGGAATTAAACCCAAGTTGATTATGATGGTTGGCATATATTGGCCAGCAAAATCATTAGACTAGCAAGCAATAGTAGCTCAAATCTAATAATAGTGGTCAAGCTAAACACCTTCTAAGACAAGACAACAAAGTTCTGATAAAGCTGAATAACTCTGAAAATAGTGGTCAAGACAACCACTTCAACAAGCAATGCTACAAGAAAGCTAAATTTAGTAGTTCTAGATGAGCTTCGTTAGAAACTAGAAGTAGATTCTTGATAGAAGCAAAAAGCTTGCGTGCATTTCTTATGAGATGAGATCAATGCCTTGGAGCAGTAGAGCATCAGACAAGACCCTATTAGCAGCCTCTGAGGGATGGAAACCATCCCAAAACACATAGCCAGTGGCATTGCTGCATGTCCCTGGTGCTCTTGTATTGCAAAGAAGTGATGTCTCAATTGTCCCTGTGCCACAGCAAGCTCTCCTTGACTCAAAGAAACCTTGGGGCCAAATCAACATGATTGTCAGTAATTTGTCGATGAAACTTTTTGCATACTTTTTAGTGAAGTAAATAATGGAAATGTGCTCCAAATCATTCTCAAGGTATGCGTACCACTGTTCCCAGGATTGTTAATCAAGTCCAGCAGAGGCTTATAGATGTCAAAGATGACTAGCCTCAGATCACCATGACTTCTTTTCAGAGATTCAGCAGCCACGTTGATCTTCTTGTTGAAAGTAACTGCGTCGTTATTGAGTCGTGCCACGCAGCCATTATTGCCACCCCCAAACAAAGTAATTGCTGCTGGAAGACAACCCATTGGTGGTAGAGATGTCACACCGATCCTACGTGCTCCTAAATTGTACACACTCTGATCCACGCAATAGTTCATTATCAGTGTCATGCGTGATGAATGATTCATTATCAGTGTATGGTAGCTATAATTGAATTGTTCTTTCAAGAAAGAGCAATAACTCTTAATATCCTTATTTAGCTGAACTGACAGTTTATTTCAAGAAAACAATACCTCTCAATGCCTGTCTGATACTTGTATGAAGAAATAGGAGTTGGTAAAAATGATGCAGTATGTAGGTTATTCTGACTTCTATTTTTTTATGCATGTTGATCCTTGAGGCAAATATGTCTATGTAAATGCTTCTTTGTTACACGATCATACGAGTAACTTTGTGAAGTTTTGCAGAGACTGCACCTGAATGAAACTGGTAAAAGATTGCACCAGCAAGTCAGAGAACTGATCAGGGGTGTAGGTTCCACCGAGCAAAGGATTTATGTAGTAGTTCTGGATGTAATCACTATTTCCAGCGCTGAGAATGTAAATGGAACCGCTGAAGAGGGATCTTGCTCTTTCTCTCCCGGCAATTTTTTCCACCTTGGACTGGAATTCCTTGTAGTACTGCACCTGCTGGGTTAGAGGGATTGCTTGCTGCCAATGGAGAACCATTGATGATGAGAACCATTAAACTAGCTATGGAAATCCACAAGAAAGGAAATCTGAAAGCACTAACATAAAGGTTTGCAGTGCTGTTCAAGTATCCAGACGCAGCAGAGGCAAAGTTGGCACCATTCAAGATATTCTTTCCTGTAGCTTCATTGCTGAGGTAGGCTGGTGGATACGAAGTGAATCCAAGGTTCTCAACTGCATGAAAATAAAAAAAAATAAAAAAAGAGTAAAACTAGCAACTTCTTCTGTCCATGAAAGGATTGTTCGATTCATGGCGATCACAAATAGAAACTACATGTTCTTCATGAACAGAGTTTTTGGGAGTAAAGGATGGTTCTGTACCGGTGAAGTCAGTTGCAAGCTTGCCATTGCAAAACCTTCCCGTTGGCGTGTGCTGGGTAAAATCTCTTCCATAAGGGGGGAAGTCGGCCCTGACAAGAGTGGCGAGGTGGTTGTTGTTACCAGCATCGACGACGGAGTCTCCAAAGATCATGACACCAGGGACCATCCCTTGCCCTACAGAGGCTTTCACAATTGCAGCCAACACAGCAGCAACAACGGCCAGATTCATGGCTGCACCAGTTTGGCCTCTCCAAACCTCCATTGGTGGATTCTCCAGTGGCTCACCCAACTGTCGTTCAGTGAATAATGTTGGTGGAGAAGGGAGTAGATGGGAGTGATTTAAGAAGGCGAGAGAACTGAAGAATTAAATGCGGGCAGAGCTGCATCAAAAGGTGAGGAGTTAAAGGGCCATAACTGATGCGAGAGATTATGCATGGAAGCTTTCAGTACTCTTCTCTCACTGTCATTCAAAACTGATGCCGTGCCTGCATTTCCTCGTGATTTAGATGGAGAAAAAAATATTGGAAAATTTCTATAAGTTTATGCACTGAAAACCTTTTATATGCCATCGCGGCTGTTTTGATCATGTACTAAGATTTCCTTGCTTGAGACGTTAATTTAGTTAAACTTGGTGGACTGTGAACTGGACAGTAAGCATCGAAGCTTTGGTTGGCTTCTTGGGGCACTTCTGCAGGATCTTTACTTTCCCATAATGATCACCATCTTCAACAAAAATATACATACACTTTTTTGTTTCAAAATCATTTCTTATCAATTTTTTTTAATTTATATAACAAGTTTAATTATATATATTATAAAATTTTAATAATTCATCATCTAATATATATTTTTTTTATTAAATTTAGGTATTGGATTTTGAGTCCAATTAATCCTAGAAGTGGACACCTCTGCTCCACAGACCGATCATCAAATAAATCTATGAGCACAAGTAATTCCTAACATGGCACCCAGTGTCATCATAGATTCGAACCCCACTTACCACCACACCATGCATGATAATATCAAATAGTATGTATATTTTAGTATGAATGGATACATATTATGTATATTTTAGTATGAATGGAAAATTTGAGGCGAGCTTAAACTCAACATGATAAATTATCTCTCTGTAAATAATTTTCATCTTTAAAGAAGATATTAGAACAGATTTAATTATTTCCTAGTATATCTTTGTAACTTCATCAATGACTAAACTTTTTAGGGAGAAATATATATATATATAGCCTTAAATTGAAGAAGATAAATACTAATTTAAAATATAAATGGTCCACATCATTGTCTCTTGCCACTCCACCTTCACTGCCATCCTTGGTTGAGCTTTCCATCTCGTCCCTAAGACATTCACAGTCATTGAAATTCAAAACTCTTTCCTTATCATATTTATATTACGTCAAAAATAAAAAATTAATTTCGCACATCTCTTCACTGTCAAAAATAAATAAATAAAAAAAAATCTATCAACACTCATTCAGGTCTCATACTTTTCATTATATATTTCTTCTCACTTTCAAATTTTAGCTTATATATAATTAAATTTTTATAAAATTTAAATTCATAAAATATAAAATAACATTAATAATTAAAAAATTATAATAATATATAAAAATAAATTTAAACACATTTGCACCGGGGCATGTATCTCTTTAATTTTTTCAAACATTTTTATATATAAGAAGTTGTCCTATTATCATCTTACTAGTATCATTCATAAGAATTTCATAATCCTTATAAAAGATCTCGACTTCCCGCATAGTTTTTTTTTATTTGATATGTTTTAATATTTTGTCATACTTTATCGATATTTTGTTCCATTATGTCAGGCTCTTAGACTTTAGATTTATCCATCCTCTTAGTTGTCTTTTACCCTATCAGACAAATACGGATTTCAGAGTCATCCACATCAATATTCGTATTTGGATTTGATGTTAAAGTGTTCCACCTTGAATCGGATATCCTTGTTTTCTTATTAGAGTAATGATAAATTAATTGTGGAGTATATTTCTCAAAGAGTATCCTTGTTTTCTTATTCGGCAATTTACCAAAAGACGTACCTAAAAATTGATATTTACCAAAAGGTGTATCATGGTTTCATTGTTACCAAAGGACGCACATATTTTAGTAAACTTCCTCTTATACCCCTACCGTCAAGTACTGCATGCATTTCTCTTTCTCTTTCTCTTTCACATTCTCAGTAACGAATTCCGAGACGGACCATAAAGAGATGTTCCTTTATATTTTGATTTTATATTATGGAACCTTTCTCAAATTAAAAAAATATTTAAATTAATTAAAATATTTTTATTAAATTAAAACTAAAAGAACATATCAGACTCACGTTGGCCCTGAAATGTTTCCATTTCAGGCCAGGCCCAACGTGGGCCTGAAATGGAAACATTACAGGCCCAACGTGCCCAATATTAAGGGTATTTTCTCGATTCTTTGTTATTACATATTAACACCATGAAGAAGTCCAAATAAACAATGGATAGCAAATTTGAACTCCTTGTAACCTCAGAAATCCACGGGAATTGAAATTTTTACAATCGGAGCTCTCTAGGTCAATCAGTGAGTTTTGACCAAAACCCACTAATTGACCTAGAGAGCTCCGATTGTAAAAAAATTCAGTTCCCGTAGATTTATGAGGTTACAAGGAGTTCAAATTTGCTATTCATTGTTTATTTGGACTTCTCCGAGGTGTTAAAATGTAACAACAATGAATCGAGAAAAGACCTTTAATATTGGGCACGTTGGGCTTGAAATGGGCACGTTGGGCCTGAAATGAACCATTTCAGGCCCAATGACTCTAAAAGACCTAATGTATGATTTCTTTTCGGTTCTTCATTATTACATTTTAACACCTCTAAGAAATCAAAATAAACAATGGATAGCAAATTTGAACTCCTTGTAACCTCATAAATCCACAGGAACTGAAATTTTTACAATCGGAGCTCTCTAGGTCAATCAGTGGGTTTTGACCCTAAAATGCCTAATGTGTGATTTCTTCTCGGTTCTTCATTATTATATTTTAACACTTCGGAGAAGTCCAAATAAACAATGGATAGCAAATTTGAACTCCTTGTAACCTCAGAAATCCACGGGAACTGAAATTTTTACAATCGGAGCTCTCTAGAAATCCACGGGAACTGAAAAAAGACTTTTAATATTGGGCACGTTGGGCTTGAAATGGGCACGTTGGGCCTGAAATGGAAACATTTCAGGCCCACGCTCGGCCTGAAATGTAATCATTTCGGGGGCACGTTGGGCTTGAAATGGAACCATTTCAGGCCTAATGACCCTAAAAGGCCTAATGTGTCAAAACCCACTGATTGGCCTAGAGAGCTCCGATTGTAAAAATTTTAGTTCCTGTGGATTTCTGAGGTTACAATGAGTTCAAATTTGCTATCTATTGTTTATTTGGACTTCTCCGAGGTGTTAAAATATAATAATAAAGAACCGAGAAGAAATCACATATTAGGTCTTTTATGGTCATTGGGCCTGAAATGGTTCCATTTCAGGCCCAACGTGGGCCTGAAATGTTTTCATTTCAGGCCAAATGTGCCTATTTCAGGCCCAACGTGCCCAATATTAAAGGTCTTTTCTTGATTCTTTGTTGTTACATTTTAACACCTTGAAGAAGTCCAAATAAACAATGGATAGCAAATTTAAACTCTTTGTAACCTCAGAAATCCATGGGAACTGAAATTTTTACAATCGGAGCTCTCTAGGTCAATCAGTGGGTTTTGACCAAAACTCACTGATTGGGCCTGAAATGGAAATATTTCAGGCCCAACATGCCCAATATTAAGGGTCTTTTCTCGATTCTTTGTTATTACATTTTAACACCTTGAAGAAATCCAAATAAGCAATGAATAGCAAATTTGAACTCCTTGTATACTCAGAAATCTACGGGAACTGAAATTTTTACAATCGGAGCTCTCTAGGTCAATCAGTGGATTTTGGTCAAAACTCACTTATTGACTTAGAGAGCTCCGATTGTAAAAATTTCAGTTCCCGTGGATTTTTGAGGTTACAAGGAGTTCAAATTTGCTATCCATTGTTTATTTGGACTTCTTCAAGGTGTTAAAATGTAATAACAAATAATCGAGAAAAGACCCTTAATATTGGGCACGTTGGGCCTGAAATATTTCCATTTCAGGCCCACGTTGGGCCTGAGTGTGGGTCTGATATGTTCTTTTAGTTTTAATTTAAAAAAAATATTTTAATTAATTTAAATATTTTTTTGTTTTGAGAAAGGTTCCATAATATAAAAATCAAAATATAAAGGAACACTCTTTATGGTCTGTCTCGGAATTCGTTACTGAGAATGAGAAAGAGAAAGTGAAAGAGAAATGCATGCAGTACTTGACGGTAGGAGTATAAGAGAAAGTTTACTAAAATATGTTCACCCTTTGGTAACAATGAAATCATGGTACGCCTTTTGGTAATAATAATTCTTAGGTACGCTTTTTAATAAATTGCCCTTTCTTATTAGAGTAATGATAAATTAATTATGGAGTATATTTCTCAAACTCTTTGAGAACCCTCCATGCATATACTTAAAGTCCTTGTTATTGGTGTTAGCTTTCCACATATTCAATGCATTCTCCAATACATTCTCGACACTTCAACCATTTTGATGATGAGTATAAAAATTATTATATATTGCAAAAAATTCATTTACTATTAGTGCTGCAAAGCGATAGTAATATGATTTTAGTCGCTGATAGCTTCTTGTTAAAGTTCCAGTGGGTCGATGCTTGTTGTAATAATCAGCTATACGTTTCCAAAAAAACTTGATCCTTCTTATTATTACCAATGACTGTGTTGGTACTAATAATTGACCATGACTTCGCAATAATTATATCTTCATTGAAAGATCAAAATCTTCGTTTTGAATCATCTTTTACTTGTTCAACTTCACGGTCTTCTGAAGGCGGTGGCAACTGAGTTGTTGGAACAGATGATGACATTAAAGATTCTTTGTCAATGATAGATAAGTCAATAGTAGCACTTCTTGATTCATTCGAAAGCAAGATAGATGGTTGAGGAGAAAATACGTAAGGTAGAGAAGACATCCCAAATTGGCTGCTGACGACTAACTAATCTTGAGATAGATATATACCAAATGGAGCTGGGGCAACATTACTTGGATTCGTCGGAAAATTTTGATAACTTTGGAAATTTGGTAAATTTGAAGGATATTGTGGAACATATGAAATATTTTGAAATTTTAATTTGGAGGATATTGTGTGCGAGACAAAAAAAATGAGGATATTAGATATTGGGAGGATAAGAATATTTTGAGAAGATGTATTTTCTTCCCCATTTGAAGAATTAAAAAGATTAGTAAAAGAAGTATTGAAATTTTTATCCATAACAAATAGAGAATGAAAGGAAGAAAAAAAATTAAGAATGAAGAAGAAAGAAGAAATTGAGAGGGAAGAGAATGATAAATTGAATGAAAAAAAATAAAAGATTGAGAAGTATTTATAGATTTTTTTAAAATTAAAAAATAAAATTTTATTGTGCAACGTTGTGCCGTTATTGTTTTTAATTGTTTAATAAATATTAAAAAAATTGGAATTTTTTATTAAAAAATTAAAAAATAAGCAAAATAACGGAGTGTCACTCATTACAGATGCTCTTAGGGCATCCACAGTAGTAAAACCTCTTCGGCTCCTTCGTTACTACATCCGTCTCATATCAAAAATAAAAAATCTTACACATCTTTTCACTATAAAAAAAAACTTCTCAACAACTTTTTTATAGATCCCACACTTTTCATTATATATATTTCTCATCACTTCTTCATATTTTACCATATATATAATTAAATTTTTATAAAATTTAAATCCATTAATATGAATTCAATTTAATAAAAAAGAAAAATCAATTTAATAAAAAACAGCATATTTTTTAAAACAAATATTAAATAAAAAATCAATTAAATAAACAAATATGGAAGGAGCGGCTCCATCTTATAACAGAGGAACAAGCTCACTTCCGCTACAGTCCACGTAGAGAGTGGGAGTTCCAAACGTGGATGCTCTTAACTCCTACTCCTCTCCTCATGCGAACGAGATCCTCTGTCCCGAATGTCTCTGTCTTGCCTGTTCTAAACTCGTCGGCGATGACCGGCGAATCATTCGATCGACGATCGGACACCACTAATAATTTTTTATTATCGTCCCGAATCAAACGATATCTTGGGATAATGGTGAATCGGTCGAAATCGTTACATTACAATCTCGTCGGATTCGACGGTGAATATGACAAGATCACAATTGCGCAGTGACGTAGCCAAAATTATCGTTCAGGAGGGGTGATTTTCGACTAAGAGAAACAATTTTCGAAAATTTCAAACCTTAGTGTAAATTGATGAACATCAAAACTTAGACATGAAACATCAAATATACACAGGACTTAACTCAATTGATCGACACCAAAACTATCTGAGTACTTACATAACTTTGGTTCGATCATAATTGGATCAAATCAACTCCAAATCGATTTTGCTTTGAACCAATATAATCTTTAGAAACAAAACATCAAATATACACAGAATCTAACTTAATTCGGTTCATCAACATTAAAACTATCCAAGATACTTACATAAACTTGGTTCAATCATAATTTTACCAAATAAACTTCAAATCAATCACGGATTGAACCAATGTAATCCTTATCTCCGCACCTACCTGTCAGATTTATTTCGAATCCGATCCAATTTTAATTTAGCGTCTTCACTTCATGTTCTATAAATTAGTTCATTCATTTATTATCATATATTTTATTTTTAAAATTCAATATTTATCATTCTAAATCAAGATATTTTCTTGTAAAAGTTATACTAATGGATAGTTTAGGTCTTGAGGTTTTCAAATATATAATCAATTTTAATTTTTGGACGATGAACGATTATAAATTAATCCATTAAAATGTCTATATATAT
Source organism: Boesenbergia rotunda (assembly GCA_024364735.1). Taxonomy (NCBI): domain Eukaryota; kingdom Viridiplantae; phylum Streptophyta; class Magnoliopsida; order Zingiberales; family Zingiberaceae; genus Boesenbergia; species Boesenbergia rotunda. The sequence continues at coordinate 316,477 of JAGFNQ010006835.1, read as the reverse complement.
ATATATATATATATATATATATATATATATATATATATATCTATATATAGAGAGAGTATATATATATATCTATATATATATATAGAGAGAGAGAGAGAGAGAGAGAGAGCTGAGCTGATATAATATGCTCCTGCCCATACGCGCCCATGCGCTCCCTGCGTTTTTTCTGGGTTTTTTTTTCGAAATCAACATTTCCTCTGTTAATGTTTTTATTAAATTTTTTTTCTCCTTCGCTCGTCTTCTTCCTTTCGCGATAGACGACGGGCGACGAGGCAGCGTCGGCAGCCGGAGGCGGCGACGGGCGACGAGCCGGCGACGGTAGCCGGTGGCGGCGACGGGCGACGAGCCGGCGACGGCAACCGGAGGGGGCGACGGGCGACGAGGCGGCGACAGCAACCGAAGGCAGTCGGAGGCGGCGACATTGCCTCGTCGCCCATCGCCGCCACCGGCTGCCGTCGCCGTCTTTGGCTGCCGACGCTGCGTCGTCGCCCGTCGTCTATCGCGGAAGGAAGAAGACGAGCGAAGGAGAAAAAAAATTTAATAAAAACATTAACAGAGGAAATGTTGATTTCGAAAAAAAACCAGAAAAAACGCAGGGAGCGCATGGGAGGGTATGGGCAGGAGCGTATTATATCAGCTATATATATATATATATATATATATATATATATATATATATATATATATATATATATATATATATATATATATCAAAGTGTCAGGGGGTGCGATCGCACACCCTGCTACTAAGGTGGCTACGCCACTGCAATTGCGGCGATCCTCGATGGGTTCACCACACCCCCCATGATATAATTTTGTTCGGGACGACGACCGGAGGCCGCCGATGGCGTTCGATCAACGAACGGACGATTCGCTGGCCATCGCCGGCGAATGGGACAGAGGGACAGGGAGCCTCTTTAGGACAGAGGATCCCGTTCTCTCCTCATGCCTTTCCCCGCCACAAGCCTACCAAAATTTCTTATCAAATTAAATTGAAAAACATTCACAACAACTAATTCATCCATTTAGAGATGTTCTTAAATTAATCAACTATTCTCCCGGGATAAAGTATTATGATTAGACCTGTAATGATAAATTAAAAATTTGAAATTCAACCACGATATATTATTGAAAGATTTTCTCTTTAATAGATAGTGAACCTGAAAATGTTAACTATCAAGATGAATTAAAATGATTTTCCGACTTAATTTTTTTTCTAAAAATTTACCTCCTTCAAAACTAGGGATTTTTCACAAATAGACTTAGCTTAGGTCCTAACTCTAGAATTGTATGTACCTATAGATATAGAAGTCAATATCTCACAAGCACTTTAGGAAATTTTTGATTGATAATCTAGACAAGGTTGAGATGCTTAGATTTATGTCTTGATTCAAGATGTCTTATATATTTCATGATTTATCGTAGTAGTTAGTGAAATATTTCTATGGAATCGAGGCACGAGAAATTTATGTGAAGCCTAATTGATAGTCCAGATCCACTTGTTTTCTGATTAATCATTAAATTAATAGTATATTAAAAAAAATTATCTATTAATTTGACATCCTTAAATATCTGTAACCGAGAGGACACCTGCCCTACACAATTGCCTCGACATCAAATAATATATTTGGACATGTATAAAATATAAATTATATTTGGGTAGACTTATTAAAAGTTAGGGGAGGTTTGATTCAAATTTATTAATTGGAATCATAATAAGATTTATTGATGGGTTAAATATAGTAATGAAAATCATAATTGCATTAGTAATGTTTGGTTCAAATACTGAAATAAAAATTATTATTATGAGATAAAAGAGGTAGAGAGAGAAAGTGATATAGAAAATATAAAGAAAAAGTAATATAAAAATATGAAGATAAATTGAAAAAAATAAAGATAGATAAATTATGATAAAAGAGGTAGAGAGAAAGTGAAATAAAAAATATAGAAAGAGATTGAAAAACAAAGATAGATAAATAATGATAAGAGAGGTAGAGAGAGAAAGTGATATAGAAAATATAGAGAGGGAAAGTAGTATAGAAAATATAGAGAGAGTGAAAAAAATAAAGATAGATAAATTATGATAAAATATAGAGAAAGAAAATGAGATGAGAGAGGTAAAGAGAGAGAAAGTGATATAGAAAATATAGAAAGAGAAAGTGATATAAAAAATATAGAGATAAATTTAAAAAAATAAAGATAGATAAATTTTGATAAGAGAGGTAGAGAATAAAAGTAATTAAAAAAATATATAACGAGAAAGTGAAAAAATAAAGATAAATAAATTTTGATAAAAGAGGTAGAGAGAAAATGATATGGAAAATATAAAAAGAAAAAATGAGATAAATAAGCAGAGAGATAAAGTGATATAAAATATACAAAAAGAAAAAACATAAAAAGTGAAGTAGTAGAGAAAAGAATAAATATTTAGAGAGAGAAATTTTAAAATGTAGAGAGAGAATGTAATAAAAGATATAGAGAAAAAAAATAAAATGAGAGAATGTAAAAAGAGACAGTGAAATGAAAAATAAAAAATAAAAAAAGTATTTTGAATATATAAAAAATAAAGGAATGATTAAGAAAATTGATTAATTAAAAAAGCAAAAATAAAAAATAAAAAATGACTCTATTTTCATTTTCATTTTCATTAACACGTAACAAATATTAATAAAAATGATTATCAAAAAAATTCTCATTCTTTATTTTTTATTATCTCAAATCAAACGCCCTTAATTTAATTTGTTACCCAGATCGTACGAACTCAATCGTAGACCATCTTAATCATCAGTGTACCGCAAGGCATCCTATTCCATAACCTCAGCGACGCATAACAAAAAGTGTCCGGCTGTTAGCGTCTAGGTTTTACTTTCACATCTCGCCGAATCTCTTCGTGGTGGGTAGGTAGGGTTTCAGCTTCTCGCCGTCTCTGGTTCCACTATCGGGACCGACGTTGGCCAACAAATTTCAAGTCGTTTTGGTTTAGTGTGATTATTTGCTGTAGATTATCTGAAGGAAGGATCCATTCAGGCGATGTCGGCGAAGGAAGATAACCGGATTTTTGTAGGAGGCTTGTCGCGACACACCACGGAGCGTCGTCTGGAGGAGGAGTTCAGCCGCTTTGGGAAGGTTATTGAGGCCCAAGTATGATCGTCATCTCTCCTTTATTTATTTATTTTACATTTTCTATTGAGCTTCTTTTTTTTCCCGGCAATCGAAGGATCTGTGGAAAAACATGCTTTAGTTTCTCTCTCCTTTCTGGAGAAGTAAATTTGACGAAAGCATTTCACTGGCGTCTTGAATCTTGAGTTAAATGGGCGTCTTTTTAGTACAATTATATATAATAACCTTCTGAGGAATTTCTGCTAACGACAAGATTTCCTTAACAGATGTATTTGACCGATGAACATACAGATTTTTCTCGTTTGGAAAAAGATGCATGACATTTTTTTAGCTGATCTGTTTGATTTGTGCCTGTTCGTCTATGTTTTCAACGATTACTTCACATATAGTAATTTTTTGGTCTCTTCACTGAATCTAACTTTTTTTTCTTCAATTGTTTTTTTAAATATCTTTCAACAAGTACCTACATGACATGGTGAGATGCCTTGGCTTCTCGGCTTTCAGGATTTCAATCCTCATTCAAGTTAGTCCATTTGAAAGATGCCTGTTTTAGTTTCTCATGCTTGGTGGCATGCAGAAGAGGGTTGTTTTAAGGGGAAATTTTTTTACTCCCCAAGCTCAAACTCAACTTTGCATGCTGTCCCCATTCAAAGTTTTCTTTGCATGCAGTCCCTGATGGGATTGACAAGACAGTTCTGTGAGTATTATTTGAAGAAAGTTGAGTATAAAAGTTAGAAATTTGAGTATGTAAGGTTGCATCCACCACATCAAGAAACTGTGTACTCAATTTTCACTCTTTTATACTCACTTTTCACTCTTTTATACTTAATTTTCATTGATATATACTCAATTTTCACTCTGTTATACTCAATCGATCAGGGAGTAAATGCAAAGAATTTATCAAATGAGGAGTGGAAGCAAAGATCAAATGGGGATTGGGGAGTTTTCTGCAATTCACCGTTGTTTTAATCTCGGAAATGATTGACTTTTAGACAATCTTTTAGTTAATCTGCCCAGAGCAGTCTGCCATTCATATGTTTCGTTTTGTTCTAACTGATTCACCACTTGGTTTTGAAAATTTAAGTAGCAGATTCTACTCCTTGGTATCCTTGAAGAGATAGCTTGAGCTCTGTTCTTTGATTTTTGGGTTATGGGTGTTGATGCTTTGAAGAAATTTTCAGAAACAAGCCAAGATTGAGATGCACAATTATTGTTACGGGGACTGCGTTGCAGGTCGTAGAAACTTCTACTGTTGTTGTTAAGTGCTTAATGGTTTGCCTTCAGATGATAGAACCTTTCTCAAAGTTATGATCTTTTGGCTAATGAAGCGCTCAGTCAAGCAAGCATTTTGAGTTGAAAGTGAAGAATATGATATTGATCTTACTGATTTTTGTCATATAATATCATGCACGATAAGGATATGCCAGATACCAGATGCTCAATCTAATGATTTGACTTTTCTGCTAGTTAGCTAGGGTAGCATAATGGTCATCTCTCATCTTCATCGTTTCTGCTGAGAAACTGACTGAAGTGTTTTCGGTAGCTGATTTTACAATACCCACAGGATTCTTTATGAGGGTGTATCTTTTGGCTTCTTAGCGGGTGCTCCATTTTTTTTCCTCACAGATTCATGTCCAATGTCCAATAAATGCAACGTCCTTTGTCTTAGATTTTTATATTCAATCAGGTGCAGATTTGCTATGTTGAGTGTTCAGCACACAGAAGGATTGCAACTACTTTGTCACCACTTATTTGCCAATGACTGTTTGGTTTTTTCTCCTTATATCCTTGTTTAAGATTTCATGTCAGTTACAGTGACTTGGGAGTGCAAATGGGAGTGCTATGCAAAAGCTGTCTATATAGATGAGGCTTAACATGCCCCTTTAAGTTCTTGACTAGAATCAAACTTTTTGATACAATTAAGTTGATGGAAGATGGTACCTGGTAACATATTATCACTATTGGAAAGAATGTGGAAGTTGGAAAAGGTGTGGAAATGATAACTGCTTACCTGCAGGCATTCTTGATTCTGATTGGTTGTACTTAAGTCCGATTGGATCAGTGTCTCCTCTCTTAAAACACAACAATATTCAACAACAACAACAGCTGAAGGTTAAAAGCTTGACAAAACAGCAGAAACAAACAAGAAGCACCAGCTGAACATTGAAAGGGACAACTGCTGAGCATCCAATTTGTTAGATGCCGTTTTCAGTCTTTCTGCCGAATGCTACTGCATAAAATTAGAAGTCTTAGAAGATTACCCAAATAGAAAAGCACGTGTCTCTCTTTATCGTGCTTATCTTGATTCCCATATTTAACTTGCATTTTGCATGAAATTGCATATTTTACAAGTTCATTGTATCTTTCTTTCCATTTTGACCTTTTAGCTGTTCTAGTCTTTTAACCAGAAGCAGTTGGTTCTTCTCCATTTTGTGAGATGCTTCATTTAGGACTTGTCAGAAGTTTGTATTCAGATGGGTCAGTATGACTGGTTTGAACATCACAGCATGGGACTGGTATGAACATCACAGCATGGTACCACTATTGGTATTTCAATGTATTTTCTTGTCTGCTAGATTACTACTTTGGGCAACCCTAATGACCCTTGATGACAAAAGTTGTTCTTGCAATTTGTATCATCAGGGAAATTGTTTCAATCTGAGCCTCATTTTAGTTTGAGAGACATAATGGTGATTCCAGAGCTGCTCACCCCTTCATATGCTAGATTGATTCTTATACAATGCTTGTACCTCTTTACTTTTGTGTTTAAGGTTGATTGCTCAATAACCTATAAATGTGAATCAGTTGACTGATCGTGGCTAGCCTATCTAGATGCATTCGGCATGCTGTTCCATTTGGGACTTGTCAGAAGTTTGTATTCACATGGCCTAATATAATTGATATGAGGAGTGCTTAATACCACCATTAGTATTCGCATATAGCTCACTGTTTCTAGATTAGTTGTTTGGTCAATCCCTTAAATGACCCTGCACTGACAAAAGCTGTTTTTTTGGAGTTTGCACTCTTTCTAATCTTTTGAGAGACCTGAATGAGATCCAGAGGTGCTCAACTCTTTGTGTAGTAGACTAATTCATCATAAAGTAGTTGCACTCCATTAGCAGTATTGCCTATGAGTTTGAGGTGAACTGCTCGATAGTCTATCAATGTGAATCAGTTTGAGGCAGCAAATTTATATGGAAGTTGTTGTGTTGCTTTCTATTGCTCCTCATATCAGAAGATCTGTGTTAAGATAGGCACAGCATAAGAATTAAGGCAATCAACTCATTGTTTACCACATCAGACTTACAAAAGATCATCTGAAGTGTTTCAGTGCATTTTGTTGACCGATACCCAATTTGTTTTACTGCTCGGTAAAGAATATTTTCACTGGGTTCAAGATGAAGAATTTACATGCAATACGCTTTAAATGCATAACAGATGTATGTTACCTACATGGATTCTTTACATGTAGCATTTTTTTTGAGTTTCACAATAAAAGATTACTCAGATGTCTGCATGTATCTCATTGTGTATGTAACATATGTGGTGATAGATCTTCATCAGTATCAATTGCCATTAACAGGTTAGTGGCGTTGTTACATTCACGTAAAGTTGAACACAATTTTTTTGGTTTAATTTTTTGGCCAAACTCACATTATATTATATGCACAAGTGACATGATCTTTGCACATTAACTTGTGCATCATTCTCCGCGTTAATTGCTGGTATGTATGTGGGTGAGTTTTATTTAGAATGGTGTATACCTAGAGGAAAAAAAGAAATGCTTATTTAATAGTTTTCTTCATGTTTTATCATTCTGCACATATAGCATAATGACTTCTGTGCTAGCATTGGTAGTCATTAGTTGCTATTGATTCATATCAGTGACTCAGGGCAGTTTAATCATTCTGCACATTTAGTTTAATCATTCTGCAAATATATCAGTGGCTCAGTGCAGTCATTAGTTGCCATTAACAGGTCAGTGGCTCAGTGCAGTTTTATTTAGAATGGTGTATACCTAGAGGGAAAAAAAGAAGTGCTTATTTAATAGTTTTCTTCATGTTTTATCACTCTGCACATATAGCATAATGACTTCTGTGCTAGCATTGGTAGTCATTAGTTGCAATTGATTCATATCAGTGGCTCAGTGCAGTTTGGTAATGAGACAGTCACCAGCACTAATTCCAATACCACTATGCTTACCAATAACATTAGCAATTGCTACCAATACCTGTAATCTTGCATCTCGACGTGATTGATAGTTTTCATTTTTCATTCTCCACTCTCCTTTTGTATTTATGTTCTGAAGTTTACACTGTGATAATAGGATAGTCTCATCACATCTTGTATCCTCATTTGTTAGTAGTATTCTTGTAATTGGCTTAAAGTTTATGTATTGGTTGTGGGAACCCAATACTCTGATTACCCTTCATCTAATGTCACTATGAAAACATAATTTCATTGATCCTTTTGTATATATGCCGGAATTTCTTAATTAATAAATAGTGAAGGGTTAATCTACTTTCAGGTATTGAATCTTTGTGGAGTATATTGATGGTTGTTAGCATGACCTTGACCTTTGTAAAGTCGTCATTGAATTGACCAAATAGCGTCTTATTTTTCTTCATATTGTTTCTGTTTCTTAATTGGTGTTGGTGCACCTTCAAACATTGAGGACATTTTTTTTTTTTTTGGCTATTTATCTAATGCATCCAACTAAATAATTGGTCAGTTCATGATGTCTTTTCTAATTAGAACAGAATTTGTAACTGGAAAACAATCATGTAAAATTAATATTTATGAATTTAAATGTCATTGCTTGCTTCTTGAAGAAATGATATTCTCTTCTCCTGTTTCTTTGCTTACATGGAATTCTATACTAAAGCTGCAGAATTTTGGTCGTATATTTTTGTCAATAGCATTAAAAATGGAATGAATGAATCTGAAAGTTGCTGCTCTATCACATTATGTTACGAAGGATAATGCCCTATTATATTCCCCTAGTATATGCAGCACTATCCAGATTATCATATGGTTTTATTTCGTGTTTTCCTAGATAATTTTTCCAACTTTAACATGCATGTTATCTGGCTATTTTCTACTTACCTTGTATAGGAATAAAAATATGTTTCATCTAAACTTCTATCAGTTTTTATTAGTATTCTCATGTGTAGATCATGAAGGAGAGAGATACTGGTCGCCCTCGGGGATTTGGATTTGTGACATTCTCCAGTGCCCGTGCATCTGAGGCGGCCATTAGCCAAATGCATGAAAATGAACTAGATGGGCGAGTCATTTCTGTGAACAAGGCTCAGCCTAAGATGAGCACAGATATCAGTCGCTATGATGGTGGTGAATACAAGTCCAGTAGCAGAGGAGGCTATCGTGGTGGTGATGGGCCGCCACCTGCAGGACGTACAGATGAATGTTTTAAGTGTGGGCGTTCTGGGCACTGGGCACGTGAGTGCCCCTCTGCTGGAGGCGGCAGTGATGGTCATTTTTCTTCTCACGCCAAATTTGGTGGAGGAAGTGATGGCCGAGGGGGACACAGTCATTATAGTGACCGCTTCATGGATGATCGTTATGACGGTGGTCGCTATGGAGACCGTGATCGATTTGATAGCAGAGACAGCCGCTATGGTGGTGGTGGTCGTGATAAATATATCAATGATCGATATGGGCCTCCAGGTGATCAATTTCAAGGTGATAGATATCGACCTGATCATTACCCACACAGTGGATACAACAGGGAGAAGAGCTATGAGAGGGATGCTCCCCGTGGTGGCAGCTACGATAGAGATCCAGCGCCAAGGGGCAGTGGTGGCTATGATCGGGATGCTGCACCACGTGGCGGTGGAAGTGACAGATATGGGACTGGTGGACCTGCTCGCTACAACGGTGGTGGAAGTTTCAGGCAAAGACATGGGCCTTATGATCGACCTGGTAGAGGAGGACGTACATCCTCCTACGATCTTCGCTACTGAACCTTCCTGGTTGTTCAGCTGTTAAACTGCAGTTGTCTCACCAAATTGAGCTTTTGGTGGATTAGCGTATCATGTGAAGGTGCAATGATTTTGTCAGTATAAGTGACTTGTTGAATCATCTTGTTGAGACTGTTTGGAATCTGTCTTCCCAAACTGTAGCTTATGTAGATTGTGCTTCATCTGGATCATTTGTATCCAGCAGTCGTTCTGAGTAGTTTTTTTATAATTTTCTTAGCAGTTGAGATGATAATGATTCACAGGCGTGTTCAAATTGCTATAATTTGTTCTACAGAATGTCTGGAAGTAATCTTTCTTAGAAGCTGTGTCGTTAGATTGCACTTCAAGTTTGGTTGGGGCATGCTTTCTTGGATTTAGCTAGATTTCTTTATGATGCTGTTCAAGTCAATTGGCCGCTGAAGATCTTCGTACAAATAACATCACTCGATGGTTTTGAGAGGATGGGTTTCTGCAATTTTGCAGCCAAATTATGATTGCTAAACTCACAGGAGCAGAAATTTAGTTCATTTAGTTAAAAATTCATCAAACAAAATTAGGCCATTTTATTTGGTTTTATTCTTTTTATTATTTCGATTCAGTTATCTATACTTGAAAGTTACTAAATGACTGATACCAGTATTCAGGAGAATTATCATTCCAAAGAAAGCTATTAAAATGGCGCTTTCGTTTGTGGTTCAAAAAATTTAAGCCATACGGGGCTATGCAGCCTTAGAAAATGTTTGGGGATAGATTTTACATTCTTATAAAGATTATTAATTTTGAAATTAAAATATGAAGTATTTAAAAATAAAAGTTAAAAGTTGAGTATTTAATGAATAATTATTTTTAAATTTTATTTTCAATTAAATGACAAAAATATCTTTAAATTATATTATAAATTATTTTTTTAATTATCTAAATATATTTTTAATACACCATAAAAATAATGTGTTTGTAAATTATTATTATATTTTGAATATTGTATCAAAATTAATTTTTTATAATATGAATGTTTGAAAAATATATAAAATTAATAAAAATATAAATAATTAAAAAAGATAAATTTTATATAAATATAAAAAATATTTATAAAATAATTTGAAAATATAAATTATATAAAAATAGAAAATATTATTTTTAAAATAAAAACTTATATAAAATATGATTGAAAAATTTATAAATGTCAAATATGTTGGTCAATATTATTAAGGACATAAATATCAATTTTTTATTTTAGAGTATAAATAAAAAAATATAAGTAAAAAAAAATCAAATTTTTATTTCTAAATTTTGAATAAAAAATTATAGAAATTAAAGTAAAATTTGATATTCATAAATATTTAAAAATATTTTCATACAGTTAAAATCTAAGAAATACTTAATCGAAATTCTATCAAATATTCCCTTGACCTTTCACGAATTGATATTATGATATCAAATAGCTTTTGAGATTTGATATTTATATCAAATGTGTTCGGCGCAGAGGACGAAAGAATTACTGGGGGCTCTCAGGTAATGCCGTAATGGTAAGATGTTTTTAAATTTTTAAATATCTCAAATTAAATTTTAATTTTGATAAATTAATAAATAAATTTTTTATTTAAAAATATTGAGTTGTGCACCATTCGTGACGAATCCTTCGATGAAATTTTTTTATAAAATCAGATTGATTATTTCTAAAATTAATTGATACAAATTAAATATCTAATATCAATTTTAAAAAACTAATAGTAACGTGAAAATTCAATGCATCTTTTTTGATTGAATTTGATATATAAAAAAAGTCCTTTTGTTGCTGGACCAAGACGAAACAAAATTAGGGGTATAGGATGCAAATAGACGGGAAAAAAAATCTTTTCTTCTACGTACATATTTATGATGGATACATAGGGTATAATTTTGTTAATAAAAACGGATGTGTCCTCTATTTGTTTTAATATATGATATAATTTTGTGAGTTAAAATGAATATATTATATATGCATCATTTTTTTATATATATGATATAATTTTGTAATAAAAAAAGATATCATCTGTCATTTTCTGTATAATTTTGAAATAATTAATTTTGACTTTAAAATTATTGGTTGATGAATTATATTTTTTTTCTTTAAATAGATTATGTTTTTTTCTTTTTAAATTTTAACGACGATACAAACTTTCAGCAGAATTTATTTGTATCATTAGAGAAATTTTTTCTTTATTTTACTTTCTACTTTACCAAGTAAACATAACATTAAGGCTAAGTTTAGTAAAGAATAATCAGCCTGTAATATAATCAGGATTATATTACAAATTTAATTACTTTATTTGATACATTTTTAAAATTATAATATAATGTAATCTACATTACAAAAGCTATTAAGGCTACGTTTGATAAGGGGTAATCAACCTTAACATTACAAGATTGATTACTTTGTTTAGTACAATTTTAAAACTGTAATGTAATTTAATCTGCATTACAAAAGCTAATAAAAGTGTTATAATCTAGATTACAATACCAACAACAGATAAGACTCCATTACATTATAAACTGGATTATATTACTGCTAATCAAACGTAACCTAAAAATATTGTAATCTGTATTACAAAACCAACGACATATAATCTGGATTACATTATAGGTTCAATTACATTACAAACTGGATTATATTATCCCCAATCAAACGCAGCCTAAAAGTTATGTACTTCTGATAACTACGAAAAAAATGAATTTTATTATTGACGTCGTCCAATATTTTAAGATTAACAAAAAGGAGCAAAACTCGACCACACAATTAGTCTTATTCGGTCCTGCCGGAAAACTATATATATGTTTTTGTGGATACTGCAAATCTCGTAACATATACAACTCTGATCCGTCAACTTCGCTAACATGGAGGGGCTCGGACCAAGTGTTCCAATTCCCATCACTGGGCACTGCGAACACAGCTTCCAATGCTTGGGGGCTCCCTTTAACTGCGAACTGCTCGTGCTGTGAGATGTGTTACAGTCTATGTGAGACTGGAAGTAGCCTCTCCAACCAGATGCATTCTGTTCATCTGAATACCAATTTCGATACCGAATAAGCACAGGCTAAGGGTCAAACATGGTTGCACCTGATGTAAGAGTCGATAGAAGCCCTGCTGCAGGGCCAGGAAGAATATCACCAAATGTTGACATGGCAGCCGCGGATCTGTCTTTGAGCCTACCAACTTGGCCATCAGAAAGCATAGAACCCCACCTGGAGGTACTCTCTCCGAATTTGCTTCCCACCTGGGCAAAGTTGTCAGAATAGTCATAAACTTGTACGATCAAATCTGAAGGTAGAGTGAATTTGCTAGCCTTTATAAGGGGTACACAGCAAATTCTCTACCTTCAGATTTGATTGTATAAGATACTAAGCATGGAGGTTCACAGTAAAAATCTCGATTCACCGTATGAATCTCGATTTGCTAGCCTTTATAAGGGGTACACAGCAAATTCAGAACCTTCCAAAAGTTATGGAACATAAAATGTCATGAATCTCAGATTCCCACAGAGATTTGCTATAAACTAAACCATAAATATCCAGGCGAGCATGGGAAGATGAACCAAAAAGGCAAAAACACACAAGTTCAGAAGTAACACCGCAAAATAAAAATAATAATAATAATAGAAAATAAAAATCTGACAGACAAAGGAGTCAATTTTATATTCATGCATAGCTAGGTCCTATAGGTAGAGGGGAAGCTTGGATTGTGAGTGTTTATTTGAAGAACCTATCATTTGTGACACAAGACCGAGGAAATATGACCGACTGGCACCTTAAAGCCTACCAAGCTAATTCCGTGCATTAGGTGAAAACTTTTACTTGAGAAATTAAAAAATTATTGTTTAATTTTATGGAAGTAACCCTAAAATCACTGCACTTGAGAAAAAACCTAGAATACGATGGAAGGATAACTGATATCAATTTAATATGCCCCTAATGATATTTGTCAGATAACATAAGCATAACATAAATGCAAAGAGAATTTGTTGTAAACAAACATGCTGTATTATGTAATCTTATGGAAAGTGATAATTTCCTATTAGTGTACCTGTGTCATGATAGACTTCAGCAATGGTGCAGCAATTCCATAGTTTGGACTATCATCAAAGTCAGGCTTTGGAGATTGTTCACCACTTCCATATGCTTTCCAGGGGCTCCTCATTGAAGCATCATCAGAAGTCTGCATCACTGATTTATGAAGATTTCTTGTGGATAATGCAGGAGCACTGGAGATAAAATTTCTTATCAGAACCACACCATGAGATAAATGTAGTAGCACAACTACAAACATATCTCAAATAAACCTAAAATGGTACGAAGCTACTTTTTCAAGGAAATATGATACCAAAAATAAATTTGATTTGCCATATTGATTTTGAACTGTAGGACTCGTTTACTTGGATGGAAGATATGGAGGGATAAGGGAAAGTGACCAAATGATGGAGGTCCTCCATATTAATTCGTCAGTTTTTCTCCCTTCCTCTGCTTTCCATCCAAGTAAATGAACCCTTAAGGTAGACAGTGATCCTGCAAAAATTCCATTCTACATTCCAACTTCATTATCTTCTTTGTTGTAGGACATCACATATTAGGCAAAGAAAAACTAACCTGATAGGTAGGTATTTAAATCGGGGAACTGTGGAACATCTCATAATGTTGGAACCCGTGTTTGACTTGGTAGGCAATTTCTGGACGGTCTCAGTGTACATACGATTAAGCTGAACTAAGAAGCCAAAAAGGACAGTATATCTCTTATATGATTGTTTCTCATTCTCCCAGAGGTAAGGCTCATACCTGCAACATATTATAAGACAAATGTCCAGACAATTAATTTAGCATTACATGTAACCTTCAACATGTTATCATGTATTAAAATCACAATGTTTGTCGTCTTATTGGGTTGCTAGAGTGCAATGATAGCAGAAAGGGATTCAACTAGAACAGAAGAAGTGCTTACGTAGCCCAGTCAATTGGATCCAGCCTCTTTGTAAAGCTATTGATTAACTTTGTAATAGCTGCTACATTAGCAGAATCAGGCTTGTTTTGTGTATGTTTCCATCTCAATGCAGGTTTTAATGTTTTAACTTTTGGTGAATCTTCTTTGGCATTTGATCCAGCACCGCTGACGGCAGAGTCTTTGCCTCCAGAGAGAACATCAGCAACGAATTTTAAATCTAGCAAAATCTGCAGTATTCCTTTATCGGAGACTTGAAATTCACCATTCTCCATGGCTAATAAAAATCTTTCATAGATTTCAACCACCTAATGACAACATTTAATAAGGACGAAACAACTTCAGAGCTTTCAAAAGAGAGTATTAAAATAAATATGTTCATAATTCTGTTTACACAAAAGAATGAACACTTTATCTGACCATTATAATTAGCAATCAGTAGCATTAACAATGTAAAATCACTTGTACTGGTTGGGAAAAAAGATCAGTTAATATTACATTTGTGTCACCTGCAAAACCCAATTAGTAACATAACAAAGCATCCTTGACTCAGGAGATATACCCATTCAGCTATTCCCATCCATCACAATTTCAAGCTACAGTTGGTCGTCTCTCTCAAAATCTCTACTTGCTGCTGGTTCCTGACCACCAAGCTATCACATAGATTATCCATCATCCTTCATCAAGAAAATTTCTAGAATTTCCCTCTGAATCTGATGAGTTTGTATATCAAGGTGAAGCGGTTGTTTTGGCATCGTTCACATTTCAGCACGTGCACAGAAATACGGCAAAACACAAGGGAATTTGATTCTATGATACACATACAAAGCTATGTTTTGTCCTCGTTAACTTCTCAAGTATAGCCATTTACTCAGCATTTTGTATGCTAATAAGCCATAATTGGTCAGTTCTTTTGATCTTCATATTGCATCCTAAAGAAAAATTTGTATGTTGTCAATGTTCTAATGGATTGATCCTTTAGTTGCTTATTACTGCTGTTATCTTTCAGATGTCAGACAATCTCAAGAACCACCCTAATCACTTTACACATACGTAGGGAGTTCACTGGACTGATGATCACTATGATGGGCCAGGTCTATGATACTTGACAATGGATTTTCCAATCATCAAAACTTTTGAGATCACTACCTCCACTCCACAACTTTCGAGATCACTATCTCCACTCCATAACTAAAGTGCTAATGATACTGGAACCATATGTCTCAAAATTGGAAAATTTTCCTGAATACTTTAAATGGAGGGTTTTGTAAATATCCCGGGGTACTTTTTGATGTTGATCAACCAAGTTATGCCTTATGTCTAAGTGAACAGGAACTTAGAAACATAAGAAGTCGAGCATAAGACGCAGCGAACGAGAAGGATGACACGAAAAGGGAGTCGACGGGCTCAGTGCATTTGAGGGTCGAGAAGCTGTGGAAGAGTACACCGGTGGAGCGAAAAAGTGCATGTGGCGCATCTGAGGGACGAGAAGTTGGGAAAAAAGTCTGTTCAAGGAGAAGGTCGGAGATGAGTTCGGGTGAGCTAAACTCTGAACGACCAGAGCATCACTCAAGCAACCGAAATGATGAATGGTCAACTTCTGAGTTGACCATTCCAGGTGCCCGGATTTCAAGCACCCGTATCCAATCTAGGCGCCCGGAAAGGGCGGCCACATCAGCAAGACTGTTGCCAAAACGGATAAGCACGGAGTCCATGTCAGCAGAGTCCAGGCGCTCGGAATGCCTAGAACTGTTGAGAGACCCGTTGCCAAAGTGGATCGACTCTGAGTCTAGGCGGCCGGATTGCTTCCCAGCACAGGAGAAGTGTCATGTCAGCAAATGGTCATTTAGACCAGCAGGCTATAAATAAAGGCCTTGTCTTCTAAGTTAGACATCACACAGGTCATTAACGTGTGCATCCTTGCTAAGTTCGAAAGCATGAGATTTTGAGTTTTAAATTTTCAGGTTGTTCACCCCTCTTGCCGGTCCACCCGATCCTACATGTTTGTCTTTGACTTGAGCTCTTAATGCAGACCACATTCTTAAAAGCCTAACCTTTTAGGACAAGTGAACATCCAATCAAATCTTTAGCATTTTAGAATAGATATACAGAAAATTTAATTTGAGGCTGCAGAATCTCATTCTATGTAGAATTTTCTGTAATCACTGAGTTGATGCACAGTTGCCAGACATAAAATGCACAATAACGCATTGTTGCTGTATTACTTGACAATATAAGCAGGGTCAATACAGTGAACCATCAATGCTGGGAAACATTTCGTTCATTAATTTAAAGATTTAGATTGAGCTTCTGGGCTACAGTTAGAAAGGTCCATCTTGCATTCTTGCTGATAAATTAATTTGGAGGACAATTCTTCCTAGCAATGTTCATGACTTTGGTGATGGTTCATTGGGAGCTAATACGTGAAGTGAAGCAATCAAGCAACAATTTCATGTTGGACAAAACAGACTAATTTTGTGTTAAAGCTTAGAGTTTAATTTTGTGTTGACTAGCATGGCATATTAGACTCAAGAGTCTGATCACAATTTAAACAATTGAAAGCAAAAAAGAAATTGGCGCATCCTTGGTAGAGTTTATGCTGTTAAGCTTCTTATGTAGTATGCTAGCTTTGTAGCTGCTCCTTTGATCAATTTTTTGGAGTTAATCTACGGTCTTATATATTTTTTTCCTTACTTGATCGGGTAAAAATCAGCTATAGAATAATTTTTGGCATTGTCTATTTTTTTAAAATTTTAATTTTATTTTTGCATTGATTTGAAGTCTGATCTAACAATTCTGTGGAATAATTGAGTAGTCCTATTTGAGCATCTGTTCCCTGTAAACTTGTTAAGCTAATATAATGCATGAGCATCTAGACTGCAGTTTTTTGGTTGTTTTGTAGTTTAAATAAACACTGATGATATAATCCGTGTTATCCAGATATCAAGAAGTACATACATCCCAACATAACCAGCAAACTTAGATGCATAAAGATTAAGGACAATGAATATCACCAAAACATCTTAAATTTGAAGTTGAAACAAAAGCATATCACAAACCACACAGGTATGGAACATGTTTAAAATGTTCTAAATAATATTCCAGTAAAAGGTAATACATGGCACATATTGGTGTAATAAGATCAATACATAACATACCTTCTGTAAAAGTTTCCATGCAAACATCTGCAATGTATATCGATCAAGAATATGACCTCCGATTCTGTGAATTTCTAAACAAGCTTGAAAGAGAATGGAGGTGATATAGAGTGAAGGCATAGAAGGAAGAGAGATTGTCATCTCCATAGGACCTTCCTTGGAATCATTTTGTTTGATGTTAGTCACTTCCCAACCCTACATATGAAATAGTTACCATGTAATTCAACCAGACGTTCAGCTAATTATCAGTTAACACATTTGCCAAAGTTTAAATATAAGAAAACAACAGCATGATATAACTTTAGAGCATGTGTAACAACTAACTTCAATGTAAAACTTTAACAATTAGCTAAACATATAGCTGTGTTAGAACTTTCTTTTGGTCTCAAAAAGCAGCGTGTCATTAACGTGTGATCCATATAAACAATCTAAACTTTTAAGCATAATCTGATTGTTTTTCTACATTAAAAGCATAAAAATTTACAGGATTCCTTGACACTAGTAATTTATTCATTGCAAAAAGGTGGTGACATCTGATTGCTGATGAAGAGAATTAATGCTTTTGAGAGTTATCCTCCTCGTTTTTCACCTACTCATGGTTACCTTTTTCTCACTCTTTATCTGACATCTCAATTTAATTCGCACATGGTCTGGCTACTAATGAAGCTTCATAAGTCTACATGAGTGAGCTACTATTATCTTGGGCTTAAACATTTTAGGCTGGTGGTTAGGCATGATAAGTTAATTGATTAATGCTCTCATCTATATGGGTTGTAACACCTTAGCTCTCTTTGTTTTCATTTTGAAATGAGTCTAGCAGAAAATGAGAAGACTAGACAGCATTGAGGGAATCTTTGGCAACCTTTGGTCTACTCATCAATGCAAGAACAAAAGCTAACTGAAAGATCCTTTCTCTTCACCGAGCAATGCAACTAGATTCTTATCAATCCAAGAAACATAAGATCCTCTTTGATTACTATGCAAAAAAAAAAAAAATCTTAGGCTTCCTTCTATCGAACAACTAACTTAAATTCGATTGTCATACAGATTTGTGGAGTTGTAGTTCCATAATGTTGAAATCATTTACCTTAATTAGAGGTCTCTACCAAGTTTTTGTAGGTTTCCTTCAACCACATATAATAGTAATAATAACAATAATAATGAGAAGAAATGAAATTCAATTTTCGTAAAAGAGGAGCATTTGTAGGAATCTTGACATTTTCAAATAAATTTAGAAAGCAATCTAGAAATAAGGACAACCACGTACTTATTACTATTGAAAAGCAGGCAGACATTGAACAGGGACCATATACCTGCAAAGAAGTTGAAGAAGATAATGCTTCATCTTTGACAAAATCCTTGGAAAGAATTAGTGCTAACTCATTGCACAGCCAAACAATCCATAGGTCATGAGATTTGATGCGCAGATCTTTAAAGATTTTGTTGAGTACCTCAAGTTTTGGATTTGAGGTTTCATCCAGTGCAAACAATGCAGCAGCAGCTGAAATTGTCTGCCTTCTAGGATTATCAAGAAACTGTCTCCTAGGACTTTTAGAGCTGTTGCTAACACGGGGAGAGATTGGAGGATCAAAAAATGCTTTATGTTTCACAGGCAGAGGAGATGATGGGAAGCTAACAGAGATTGCACCAGGAGAGTCTTTAACCCACTGCCTTGGGGAACCGAGAATTAGAGGTATATGACTCGAATGGTTTTGTAATGTAAACAAAAGGCGTCCTATAAAGAGTGATCTGTCAATAAGGACAGCATGTGGTAACTCCTTGTCCTGTGTGTCTCTTTCCAAAGCAGCAATGAGCAGTGCAAGTTCATCTTCAAGTTCCTTTAGTAAGACAGCTATGGTGCTGTAACATTTTTCTTGAAGATATGGCGCCAGTTCTTTCAACCTCAAAAAAGAGTTGTGAGATTCCACATAGCACAAAAGATCTTCAAGTATGGCTTGATATTTTCTGTCCAAGGCATCTCTAATCCGACTAACTTCAGGTCCAAGGTATGCATTCAGGCTACTGTTGAAGTCATTGTCATAAATTGTTGGCTTATGTGCATAAAGCAGTCCTGTTTTCTTTTGAATTGGTTCTGAGAACCAAATTCCACCATCAGTTGACAGCTTTCTCAAATAAGCTTGTGAATCATCTGAGTCATTTCTGTATGTAGTTTTCACAATAGCCTGGATAGAGTTCCGCAAGTTGATATCTAAGTTCAAGTTTGCAAACTCCGAATTCATGATCTGTTTCATTCTTCTAGTAAACGCGTCTTCCAGCCTATCCTCTAAGATATCTTTTCCATTCTTCAGGATAAGCCCACGAAGCTGGTTCCAAGGGGTCTCAATGTCAGAACCAAAGACACTTTTCAGCCAATGTTCCAAGCTCTCTTCCAATCCATCTCGATCATCCAAAGTATAACGAACCATCTTCTCTGCAGATGCAAGGCCCTCCCCGCTTGCAATTGCATCAGTTATACGTTTACCACTTGCCCACCTACCAAAAATTTCCTCACAGCAGTTACCTAACCAAGAAAAACAGGTCTCCGCAATAAAATCTGGTTCAAGCAGCACCATGGTTGCTTCCAATTTCTCCCGATGCGACTTCCAGAGCCTCACTTCGTCCTCAGGATGAGGGATTGCACCAAATAGCTGTGTCCCAGGGGGAGACCCAAGCACCATTTTGTAGAACAACGGCATTTCATTCAGTGCTAGAAGAAAGAGCTCGCCCACATGGCCCAAGCTAGATCTGATCGTCCTAACCACATCACATAGCAAGGAAGAAGAGGAATTAGAATCCAGGATGCCACCTACTAACTTCTGCGAGATCCACGACCTCCTCGAGTCCAAGAACAGGCCTAGCACCTGCTTCGGGTCAAGATCGTCAATCGTGGCCGCAGCAGCTAGGGCATCTGCGTAGGCGGCGACGGTGAGCCCTTGATCGATCAACCTTTCGCGGCTTCTTTGAGATATCTGGCACTTGAAGCCCTCAACAATCTCCCATTGATGCCGAATAAGAGGAAATTTAGCGAGCAATTCCCCATCGGCATTGTTGGTTAGGAGGCCGTAAACTTCGTTGGCGCGGAGGTATCGGCCGGAGGCCTCAAGTAGCATGGACTCATCGAGGCAGCCCCAGATGTTCTCAGGGGTGTCAATGAGGTACTTAACCCGGGCGGCAATGCTGTAGACGCGAGCGCGGGCAGGGTTAGAGGCGACGGTGGGTGAGTCGGGAGCGGAGGGGACGGAAAGGGAGCGGAGGGCGGCATAAACGGCGGAAAGATTGGAGTCTATGGACTCGGACGAGGTGTGAATGAGGAGGATAGAGTCCGCGGAGTCGATGAGATCTCGGTAGCTCTCGCCGACGAGCAGGCGGAGCTCCTCCTCCTTGGCCTTGATCTCCCGTCGCGTGGCTGCCTCCGCGGAGCGGATCTCGGGAATCGGCTTGGAGCGGAAGAAGGTCTCGGCGTCGCGGGCGCCGCCTCCGGCGGACGGAAGCGCAGGGGACCGCATGAAGACGGATCTGACAGTGCTGGGGAGGGAGGTGAGGTAAAGAGGCTAACGACGTCCGCATAGCCGTGTTTACTTTTGAGGGGAGGAAATAGAAGAGAAATGAAATTGGACATTTTTTATAAAGGTTTTTCTCTTTTTAATAATTATGCGAATTTAGGATGGGATAACTTTTCTTTAATTATCATATTTAATTATTTTTGTTCTCTATTTACATGTATTTCTAATAATTAAAAAAGTGAAAAATAAATAAAATATACTTTCTAGCCCTTAATAATAATATAATAAACATTATGTTTTTTCATATTATTTTAAAATACTGGTACTTAAGGGCAAAAGGTATTTTCAGATAATTTGAGATTTTGAAGGGCATGTTTAGAAATGAGAATGATCGCCACGTTTCTGCGATCCATCGGCCCATTTATTTCGAAGTCGATTGCTTTGCGGGAGGACAGATCCTCACTCCTATTTTACCCCTGTCTCACTTTTGATGACGATCGATGAGTCGTTCGATCATCAATCGGATGCCATCGGCAATCGGCCTTCAGTCGTCGTTCTGAATAAAATTATATCCTGGGCGGTACAGTGAACCTGTCAGGATCGTCATAATTACGATCTCATCGGATTCATCGTTGAATCTGACGAGATTGCAATTATAACGATTCCGATCGATTCATCATTTTTTTGGACGAGATTACAATTATAACTGATCCGGGCGAGCGGTTTTTATCAGGGTTGGGAGCCCGGTCGGAGATCATCCGGTTCAACCCGGCTCAAGGAGAACATGGGCCGGGGCGGTCGGAAGCTCAGGTCGGAGTCAAACTCACCCAGGGCCGAGCTCCCAAGGCCGAGCTCTCGGGGCCGAGCTCTCAAGACCAAGCTCTTGAGGGAGGGCTCTCAGGGCCGAGCTCTCGAGACCGAGCTCTTGAGGTAGAGCTCCCAGGGCCGAGCTCCCAAAGCCGAGCTCTCGGGGCCGAGCTCTCAAGACCAAGCTCTTGAGGGAGGGCTCTCAGGGCCGAGCTCTCGAGACTGAGCTCTTGAGGCAGAACTCCCAGGGCCGAGCTCTTAAGGCCGAGCTCCCGGGGCCGAACCCTCGAGGCTGAGTTCCCGGGGTCGAGCTCCCAAGACCGAGCTCTTGAGGCAGAGCTCTTGAGGCAGAACTCCCAGGGCCGAGCTCTTAAGGCCGAGCACTCGGGGCCGAGCCCTCGAGGCTGAGTTCCCGGGGTCGAGCTCCCAAGGCCGAGCTCTCAAGACCGAGCTCTTGAGGCAGGGCTCCCGGGGCCGAGCTCCTAAGGCCGAGCTCCCGGGGCTGAGCCCTCGAGGCTGAATTCCCGGGGTCGAGCTCTCGGAGCCGAACCCTCGAGGCTAAGATCCCGAGGTCGCGCAATCGAGGCCGAGCTCTCGAGCCACATTCGCGCAATTGACGCCATCATCACCTGACATAGCCGCCTAACAATAATTAGGATCAGGAGAAGCAGGATCACAGGTTGGCTGGCTGCTGTGTCAGCCTCACCCCGCCGCTAAGATAGCCATTTACTTAGTTTAATCTCTGACTGATCCTGGACATGATGTGACAGTTCGCACGCCGGAAGACCTTTTCGCCTCCCTATATAAATCCCCCACACGCGCTCCATGAAGAGGATCGCTGCCATTCTGCAACCATTCCATCATATTAAGAGCTCTGTTTAGGTCCGACCTCCCAAGCTACAGCAGACCGGGTCGGCTTGGTTAGACCGAGTCATTTGAGGGAGAACCGATTTTCGCTTGTCGACAGGATCAAATTTGGCGCCGTCTGTGGGAATCTTCGCCTGATCGAAAGTCGAAGATGAGTGACTCCAATCGGGTGACTGTTACTCTCTCACAAGAGGACTTGGAGCTGCTGATAGAAGCCAGAGCCCGGAAATTAACGGAGGCCCAGCAGGCAGCCGCTCGACCTACCCCACCGGGCCCGGCCGAGCACCCTGCCCATGTAGACACTGAGGGAGGGGTTCGACAGGAGGACAGTCCTCGCTTCCACCGGGCACTGTTTGGCCCGGCCGAGGGAGCAGGACAATCGGACCCTCATGAAGTCACATCTAGCCATACCAGAGCTAGCAAAGGGAAGGCTCCCCTTGCGCCGTTCCCGACAGAGCGCACAGGATGCCCCTTCTCCAGCCAAATCTTGAATGAGCCACTGCCCAAGCACTTCAGACCCCCGTCCGTTGCTGAATACGGAGGAGCGACTGATCTTGAAGAGCATCTAAAGAAGTTTGAGAATGCTTCGATGCTGCATCAGTACCCGGATGGTATTAGGTGCCGAGCCTTCCTGACCACTTTAGCAGGACCAGCCCAGCGATGGTTTGACAGGCTCCCGGAAGGATCAATAAAAGACTTCACTGATTTCAAGAGACTATTTCTACAACACTTCGCGAGTAGCAAACGGCATCACAAAACTAGTTTAAACTTGTTCACCATGAAGCAGGGCTCCAAGGAGTTCCTAAAAGCCTACATCAGAAGATTTAATCAGGTGGCCTTGGACGTACCTACTGTCACGTCCGAGGTGTTAGTCAGCGCCTTCGCGCAGGGCTTGCAAGAGGGAGAGTTCTTCAGATCTTTGATCCGCAAACCCCCGAAGGACTTTGAAAGCCTTCTAGGGAAAGCTAGCAAATATGTGGACGTCGAAGAAGCGCAAGCCGCCAGGAGGACAGAGGTCAGGCCTGCGTCCGATAACCCTCAGCAGCATCAAAGAAGTATGCCTCCGGGAGGACCCCTCAGAAGCCCCAGGGCTATGGGACACCGACCAGGAGTCGAGAGGGGAATAGCTCAGCAAGTAGCCAAGGCTGCTTCCCGTCCAGGTAGCAGCCCTATTGTTCTTTCCATAACAGCCATACGCACGATCTTCAGGACTGCTGGCAGGCCGGCAGAGGTCGGGGCCGCGCCGGTCGAGGAAGTCCAAGAGGGGCTCCCCAAGGAGGTGGTCGAGGTCGGGGAAGAGCACCGCCTAACCAGCCCGAGCCTCGCGATCGACAAGTCGCCCCTACAGCCATACGGTTATTCCCGACCCCAGGCTCGCCCGAGCCGGGGAACGCCAGCGAGGAACAGGCCAATCAGCAAAACTCTGTGCACGGGTCCATCAACGTCATCTCAGGCAGGCCCACCTATGGAGATTCTAACAGAGCTCGGAAGTCGCATGCCCAACGCCTTGACATTTATCAAGTGGGTTGCAGTTCCGCCCAAGCTCAAGGGCCGCAGATTAACTTCGGTCCCGCAGACCTACAAGGAGTAGAAGTACCGCATGATGATGCCCTGGTCATCACGGCGGTCATAGCCAACTATCAAATCCATCGTACTATAGTGGATTCAGGCAGTTCAGTAAATATCTTATATTTGAAAGTATTTGAGCAACTGCAGATTGAAATGACTGAGCTACAGCCCGTGGCCACACCCCTATTTGGATTCACAGGGAATGAGGTCCAACCGCTGGGACAGATCAAGCTGGCTATATCACTCGGCGAGGAACCTTTAAGAAGGACCAGGTGGTCTACCTTCCTGATAGTAGACGCCCCTTCAGCCTATAACGCCATCTTGGGCCGACCGGCCCTAAATGAATTCCGGGCGGTGATGTCCACTTTCTATCTAAAGGTTAAATTCCCGATAGGAGATCAGGTCGGTGAAGCTAGAGGAGATCAAAAGGTCGCCCGCCGGTGCTACGTAAATGATGTCCGAGTAGAAGTGAGCAAGGCCTTCCGAGCTGCGCCGGGCAACTGTAACATGGTACAAACCTCTCCGCCTTCTCCCTGGGCTGAGATGATAGAGGAAAAGGAAGAGGTCCAGCTCTTGCCGGACCGAGAGGAGACCATGGTGAGAATAGCTCCAGGGCTACCGCTCGATCTGCGGCAACAACTGATAGAATGTCTGACTCGGAATCAAGATGTATTTGTCTGGTCTCAACAAGATCTGAAGGGGGTCAGGCCCGAGATCATGGAACACAGGTTGCACGTGTACCCGGACGCCCGACCTGTGAAGCAAAGAAAGAGAGATTTCAGCCCCGAGCAGAACAAGATCATCCAGGTCGAGGTGGAAAGGTTGCTGAAAGCAAGACACATCCGAGAGGTGCAATTTCCTGCCTGGCTGGCCAATGTGGTGTTGGTCTCCAAGCCGGGCGATAAGTGGAGGATCTGCATTGACTTCAGGGATCTGAACAAAGCCTGCCCAAAGGATTGTTACCCGCTTCCCCGAATAGATCAGATGGTAGACTCCACCGCGGGAAGCGAGCTTATCTGCATGTTGGACGCCTACCAAGGGTACCACCAAGTCCCGTTATGCTCGGATGACCAAGAAAAAGTCAGCTTCGTCACGGCGGAGGGTACTTATTGCTACACTGTTATGCCCTTCGGACTCAAAAATGCTGGGGCGACCTATCAGAGGCTGATGAATAAGGTTTTTAAGGAGCAGCTCGGGAAGAATGTAGAAGTGTATGTGGACGATATCCTCATCAAATCTCTCCGAGCTGCCGACCTAATAGCAGACGTGCAAGAGACTTGCTGCACACTCAGGAGGTATGGCCTCAAGCTGAACTCGGCCAAATGCCTGTTCGGAGCTAAGAGTGGTAAATTCCTCGGCTACATCCTGACCGAGCGGGGAATAGAAGCCAACCCGTATAAAGTGAAGGCTCTGCTAGACATGCCTCCTCCCCGAAACCTGAAGGAGGTCCAGCGCTTGACGGGAAGGATCACTGCTTTGTCTCGATTCATCTCCCGATCGGCGGATAGAAGCCTGCCATTCTTCAAGATTCTGCGTAAGGCCACCAAGTTCCAATGGGATGCTGAATGTGACCAGGCCTTCGAAGAATTGAAGACTTACTTGGTCAGCCTGCCGGTGTTAGCCAAACCCGAGGAAGGAGAACCGCTGTATGTTTATTTATCTGCTACTGAGGAGGCTGCGAGCGCTGTACTTGTAACCCAGAAAGAGGCCGAGCAACAACCGGTCTACTTCTTTGGACACTTATTTAAAGAGGCCGAGTGTAGGTATACTACACTCGAGAAATTAGCTTATGTCCTTGTGTTGATGGCTCGGCGACTGCGACCCTACTTCCTGGCTCATCCTATCCGAGTGCTGACCAATAGCACACTCGGGAAGGTCCTAATCAACCCTGAAGTCTCGGGTCGGATGATCAAATGGACAACTGAGCTGAGCGAATATGACATTCAGTATCAGCCCAGAACTGCGATCAAAGCTCAGGCCTTAGCAGATTTCTTAAGCGAGCTTCACACAGAGGAAGAGGAGGAGGTCTGGAAAATATATGTGGACGGGTCAGCCACCCGGGCAGGGAGTGGCGTTGGAATCTTATTGATGTCTCCTAAGGGAGACCCCATCCATCTGGCCGTGCGCCTAGAGTATCAAGCTACCAATAATCAAGCGGAATACGAAGCCCTCTTAGCTGGCCTCCAAGCAGCCAGACAGGTCGGGGCCACTCGGGTCATCCTGCATTCTGATTCTCAATTAGTGACTCAACAGGTGGCCGGGCGATTCGAAATGAATGACGAGAAGCTACAGGCTTACATAGAGGCATATCAACAGTTACAAGCAGAATTTCAAGAAGTTCAGATTACGCAGATCCCCCGAGGGGACAATGCCAAGGCGGATGAGTTAGCCCGGCTGGCTAGCTCTGTCCGTCCGTGGGTCTTCCCCAAGCCTTCGCCGCAGGTCATGTTGGTGGCCCAGGTTGAGAGGGAAGCAGAAATGGAGATAGAGGGGGACTGGAGAGCCCCATTCATCACATACCTGAAAGAAGGAACTCTTCCAGACAGCCCCGAGCAGGCTCGGATATTGAAGATAAGGGCGGCCCGGTTCACTCTGATAGGGGATGCATTATACAAGCTGGCTTTTTCCCGACCACTGCTCAGATGTCTCGGAAAGGAAGATGCAGACTACGTGCTCAAAGAAGTGCATTTGGGGTGCTGCGGAAATCATTCAGGAGGTCGGTCCATGGCCCGGAAGGTCCTGTTGGCCGGCTATTTTTGGCCGACCCTTCAGAAGGATGCAGATAAAGTGGCTCTTTCGTGTCTTTCTTGTCAGAAGTATCAGAATCTATCGCACCGACCTGTTAAGATGTTGAGAACGTCCGTTGTGTCGTGTCCCTTTGACCAAGGGGGCATGGATATAGTAGGACTCTTCCCCAAGGCAGCGGGTCAGAAGAAATTCCTGTTGGTGGCAGTAGATTACTTCTCCAAGTGGGTCGAAGCAGAAGCCCTGGCCCGGATCACCGAACAAGCGGTGAAAAAATTCCTTTGGCAGAACATCCTATGCCGGTATGGCATACCTCATAAGCTGGTATCAGACAACGGCCGGCAGTTTCAGGGTCGGATAATCAGAAATTGGTGCAAGGAGTTTGGGATTAAGCAGACCTTCACTTCCATGGCATACCCCCAGAGTAATGGTCAGGCCGAAGTAGCCAATAGAGAGATTCTGAGAGGGCTCAAAGTTAAGCTGGATCAGGTCGGCGGATCCTGAGTAGATGAGTTGCCTGGGGTCCTATGGGCCCTTCGCACCACACCCAAAGAGGGGTTGGTCTATGGCAGTGAAGCAGTAGTCCCCATGGAGGTCGGCTGTGAGTCTGACAGAAGACATTTGTATGGAGAAGACAATGCGGAGAAGAGACGAGCTGAGCTAGATCTGATTAAGGAGGTCCGAGCTAAGGCTACCGTCCGCCTGGCTGCTTACCAGCAGAGGATGCGGAAGCGATACAACCAGAAGGTCATACAACCAGGAGGTCCGAGCTAAGGCTACCGTCGGCCTTCAGTCGCCGTTCTGAATAAAATTATATCCTGGGCGGTACAGTGAACCTGTCAGGATCGTCATAATTACGATCTCATCGGATTCATTGTTGAATCTGACGAGATTGTAATTATAACGATTCCGATCGATTCATCATTTTTTTGGACGAGATTACAATTATAACTGATCCAGGCGAGCGGTTTTTATCAGGGTTGGGAGCCCGGTCGAAGATCATCCCGTTCAACCCGGCTCAAGGAGAACATGGGCCGGGGCGGTCGGAAGCTCAGGTCGGAGTCAAACTCACCCAGGGCCGAGCTCTTAAGACCGAGCTCTTGTGACCGAGCTCTTGAGGCAGAGCTCCCAGGGCCGAGCTCCCAAGGCCGAGCTCTTGGGGCCGAGCTCTCAAGACCAAGCTCTTGAGGGAGGGCTCTCAGGGCCGAGCTCTCGAGATCGAGCTCTTGAGGTAGAGCTCCCAGGGCCGAGCTCCCAAGGCCGAGCTCTCGGGACCGAGCTCTCAAGACCAAGCTCTTGAGGGAGGGCTCTCAGGGCCGAGCTCTCGAAACCGAGCTCTTGAGGCAGAACTCCCAGGGCCGAGCTCTTAAGGCCGAGCTCCCGGGGCCGAGCCCTCGAGGCTGAGTTCCCGGGGTCGAGCTCCCAAGGCCGAGCTCTCAAGACCGAGCTCTTGAGGCAGAACTCCCAGGGCCGAGCTCTTAAGGCCGAGCTCTCGGGGCCGAGCCCTCGAGGCTGAGTTCCCGGGGTCGAGCTCCCAAGGCCGAGCTCTTCAGACCGAGCTCTTGAGGCAGGGCTCCCGGGGCCGAGCTCCTAAGGCCGAGCTCCCGGGGCCGAGCCCTCGAGGCTGAATTCCCGGGGTCGAGCTCTCGGAGCCGAACTCTCGAGGCTAAGCTCCCGAGGTCGCGCAATCGAGGCCGAGCTCTCGAGCCACATTCGCGCAATTGACGCCATCATCACCTGACATAGCCGCCTAACAATAATTAGGATCAGGAGAAGCAGGATCACAGGCTGGCAGGCTGCTGTGTCAGCCTCACCCCGCCGCTAAGATAGTCATTTACTTAGTTTAATCTCTGACTGATCCTAGACATGATGTGACAGTTCGCACGTCGGAAGACCTTTTCGCCTCCCTATATAAATCCCCCACACACGCTCCATGAAGAGGATCGCTGTCATTCTGCAACCATTCCATCATATTGAGAGCTCTGTTTATGTCCGACCTCCCAAGCTACAGCAGACCGGGTCGGCTTGGTTAGACCGAGTCATTTGAGGGAGAACCGATCTTCGCTTGTCGACAGGATCAATAACGATTCCGATCGATTCATTATTTTTTTGAAATATCATTTAATTCTAATTCGGTAGGACGATTAAAAATTATCGATTGAACGATTCATTCGCCGACTAATACAAAATAGGCAGACAGGAAACGGGACAGAGGATCCCGTCTGACTTTGCGGTTTCTTACAAACAGTCCAATGGGATTCCATCGTTGTTGCTTCTACTTCTACGCGCGGCATCTGCTGGGGCATATTCCACTGTCTTCTTCTTATCCCCTTCCGCCTCCTACTTAACAAGGTGACCCGTGGCATGGAGAACTGGGGAAGGAGTGATCGATTGGCAGATGGGGAGGTGCCGGCAATCTCCTCGCCCACTCGGGCTTCTCTTGGCCGTGATCTTGGTGGGAATAGTGGGTCGATGCGATGGAGGGATCAGCAGCGCTTATGTGAGGAAGGCGGAGAAGACCATTGACATGCCGCTCGACAGCGATGTGTTCCGAGTGCCGCCGGGTTACAACGCGCCGCAGCAGGTGGATTCCTATCTCTTTTTTTGGCTAAAGTTGCCCTTTTTATGTTCTATTAGCTATTTATGCTATTTTCCCCCTTTACACTATTGATCTTCTAGCCCAAGTCGCAGTTTTGATCAAAACATTTGATTTTTTTTTTTTTTGCCTTGCCGGCTTGCCGATCGATGCTCCTGCTGCTGTGGTTTCGTTTTAGGATGGATATAACTCCTCTAGCGGAATAGTTTGTTCTATAATTTTTAGAAACATTTCCATCTTGTTCTTGAAGGTGCACATTACCCAAGGTGATCTTGACGGCACTGCCATGATCATATCATGGGTGACTGAGGATGAACCTGGCTCCAGTGAAGTACTCTATGGGATCGATGAGGATAATCTCGAGTTATCGGCTGAAGGAATATACACTCGATACAAGTTTTACAACTACACCTCAGGCTACATCCATCATTGTACTATCGACAATTTGAAGGTTATTTGAATTCGTCTTTTTGGTGTTCTTTTGTGAATTTAGCTGGCCAATCATACTTCATATTTCAATACATATTCTTTACTGACATTTATGTTGCTCTTGGTGAAAACGTTGGTAACGGTAACATGTTTCTTTACAGCATGATACTAAATACTACTACGCTATTGGAATTGGAGATTCAATTCGAAAATTCTGGTTCATAAGTCCACCTGAAGTTGGTCCAGATGTTCCTTACACTTTCGGTCTTATTGGTAATTTTGCTTATGGATTTTAATTCATTTTTCTTGTAGGATTTAAATTCATGTTGGAGGGACTATCAAATATTCTTCTATTTTTTTTCTTAAAGTTCTCATCATACTATCCTCAGTTTTCTTTTTATAATTGAAGTGTTTTCCTGTATTTCATGAGAGCAGATTTGGCTCTTTATTGACATTTTGTACCCGAGATTTTCCTTTTGCTGATGATTTTGTAAATAGATAAAAATTTGATGTGTTTGGATAACCATCCTAGTAATATCTACTTGCCTTTGCTTTGACTTGTATCTCTTTGGTGGTCATTTGACTCCATTATAATAATATAAAGCATAGTAGATAGTTGAAGATAAAACAGCTTTCTGCCTCAATCTCTATAACATATTTTAATCCAAAATGCAAAAATTCTAAGTTCTCTAATCTAAGCTGGAAAAACCATAACGAAAGGTAACTGCTACTTGTATCACCTAAAATAACTTCGCATTGCATACAATTTGTTTACAAAAAACTTTGCTGATGTCGAGGATATGCGTGATTAAATTTGGCTGACATGATTTTGTTGTTTGCAATCTCGTCATTACCTGAATGAAGTGCCCTAGCTAGTTGTAGGTTCACTGTCCTGTTCTAAAAGTCCTACGTTTTCATTTAGGGAGTTTCAGAAAACAATCTGGACCATTTACCTACCTTGTTACACATGGCGACTTCAGATCCCCTTCGATCTGGGCACAGTGATCCTCATTGTTATTTAGCATTCAATCTTTGGAAAGGAAGGAAAATCTAAACTACAGTTGTACGTAATAATCTGTTCTTTTTTTGTAGGGTTAAAGTGTGTGTGTGTGTGTATTTATTTGTTGCTTTTCTTGCATGTTCAATCTGTGAAATAAAGGTGCAAGCAAATGAACTAATCTCTGATATTATTGCGTCATCTTTTGGTAGTTTAATCAGTAATAAATTAGCGAAATGTCAATATCATAGTTTCTGTTGTTCCTAGAGAATTCTTGCCTGAGGATATCTTGTTTTTTCTCTACTATTTTGTATGAACTGCAGGTGATCTAGGACAGAGTTATGACTCTAACATCACTTTGGCTCATTATGAGTCAAATCCAAACGCACAGGCAGTTCTATTTCTTGGTGACCTTTCTTATGCTGATAAATACCCGTACCATGACAATGTTAGATGGGATACATGGGGGAGATTTGTCGAGAGAAATGCTGCATATCAACCTTGGATTTGGACAGCAGGAAATCACGAGATTGATTATGCTCCTGAACTTGTAAGGAAATCAGAAAAACCATTGATGCATAGCTTGATTTCTCTTTGTACACAATTTTGTTAATCTACAGCTAATTGTAAGGGATTAGGCAATCAGAAAAGATATAGATAAAATAAAATGGTCCAAGGAAAAAAAATTATTTCTGGAGTATTTTTGCTTCATTGTTCACTTTAAGTCAATGAGACTAGCAGAGATTATCTCAGTCATACAGGCCTCAAACAGCATGACCAGCAGAAGGACATGTCTGAGGGACTAACTTAACGAAAATAAGTGATATTGAACCTCTTCTCTTAGTCTATCTATTAAGTCTATTATCATCAATCTTTCCAACTTGGGTGAAACTGGAATAGATGATATGTTATACTAATCTTTACAGGGTGAAACAATACAGTTTAAGCCATACACGCACAGATACCGGACTCCTTTTGAATCATCAGGCAGTACAAAGCCATATTGGTACTCTATCAAGATGGCATCAGCACACATAATTGTTGTGGCATCATATTCAGCATATGGTATGGATAGTTGTTGCTTTACATTAATTGCATTTTTGAAACAAATTCAAGTTGAAAATGGGAAGCTATGAGTTCTCATATCAGACTTAGGTAATACAAAGAGACATTATTATCTTACAGTGACATCGGTTATTTTTGCTTGCTTAAAAGGTTAATTTGAATTTGGAAGATTTGCTACAGATTGTTTGCTATTGCATTTTCTTTGTCCCTCCTATGCTGAAGTAAATTTGTAATTTTGGGTTTAAATGTTGACTTCTAGCTAAAAATTTACATATATCCATTTAGAACTGGGGTATAAATATGAGATTTTCATACTTCTGTATCTTTCTGAATTGGTAATTGCTACTCTGTAAGTTGTATCTTACTTTAATATGATGGACAAAGATATTTTTTTTAATTTCCTTCCACTTGGAGTAAAGATGTCTTTTCATTTCCATTGCCTACATTTCATAATGCAAGATAAGTAGATCTCCATTCGGATTTTACATTTAGTGAGAAATAATAGTCTAGGTTAATTTTTCAGGCATTTTTTTTAAAAAAAAAAATTAGCATCGCAAACATCAAGCTGACATGCAATTAGCTTGATCAAAAAGTTGAGGAAATTAGTCAGACCCAGAAGTTGTTTGTATGCATTAACTGGTCTTTTTTCTTTACCTATGATAATTCATTGGATGCACATTAATTGGAGGCAAGGACTTTCCGACCCGTGATCGTTCTTCCGACTGAAGTGTTTAGTTTTATAATTTCGTAGTTTCTTTCATGGCATGTTATCTAAAGCATTTCCACGAAATATAAAACGGTAAACACTTTTTTCGCTCCTGAAGAACGATCACGGGTCGATCCTTCGTCCACAAATATCCCACCGAGATGTTTAGGTGGAGGGCTATACTTGTATGCACAGTATTTTTCTGAGTTATGCACTATTTTTTTTTCCCTGATCTGTTATTGTTTAGGTGGATATACTAATCAATGCCCCTGAACCTTAGGATTATTTTTCTGTGCACTATATATCTGCTAGAAATCCCTAATAGTCACTATTTTTTGCATTCAACAGGTAGATACAGTCCTCAGTTCAAATGGCTTGAAGCAGAACTGCCCAAGGTGAATAGGAGCTTGACACCATGGTTGATTGTTCTGATGCATGCGCCATGGTACAACAGCTACAATTATCACTATATGGAAGGGGAATCTATGAGAGTGATGTATGAGTCATGGTTTGTCAAATACAAAGTTGATGTTGTATTCGCTGGTCATGTCCATGCCTATGAACGCAGTGTAAGTAGATCTATATGCCTGTCTTTTCTCTATCCGCAGTTAAAGAATATCATATCTTATTTGTCAGCTTCCTATGCTTTCATACAACAT
The DNA here is from genome assembly GCA_024364735.1 of Boesenbergia rotunda. Classification (NCBI taxonomy): domain Eukaryota; kingdom Viridiplantae; phylum Streptophyta; class Magnoliopsida; order Zingiberales; family Zingiberaceae; genus Boesenbergia; species Boesenbergia rotunda. The sequence goes on along the minus strand of JAGFNQ010006835.1, from coordinate 283,309 downwards.
TGTCTTGGGAAAATTCATCTATAAAGAGTTTGAATTGAACTGCCGTCAATGAATTCTCATGCAACATTGATATTTTTCCTTAGCATCAGTGAGTTAAAAGACATTTCTTTTCAGAATTGTGGATTTCTTACTGCTAGATAGATGATAGGAAACGTACTTTGCATATAACCAGTACAATCAAGTCGTTTGGTTTTCTAAGTTAGCTCTTGCAACACTGAATTCTTTTAGTCGCTTGACTCACTCCAAAGTATTTCCTTCAGCCTTTTGGTTACGTGTGTTTCCTGCTTTTGCAGTATAGAATATCGAATATCGCTTACAATATAGTGAATGGTAGATGTGAGCCAGTTCCTGACGAATCAGCCCCTGTATATATCACTGTTGGCGATGGAGGGAATCTCGAAGGGCTTGCTACCAAGTAAGTTTCTGCTCATACCATATTAGCATTCTACATCATCACCAATAGCTTCTAATTTTCTTCTTGACTGGTGTCATTTTTGCATATGGGGCATAGTATGACAGAGCCGCAGCCAAGTTACTCTGCTTTCAGAGAATCAAGCTTTGGTCATGCTATCTTCGAGATCAAGAATAGAACACATGCTTACTATACCTGGCATAGAAACGCTGACGGAAATGCTGTCGCTGCCGACTCAATGTGGTTCTACAACAGATACTGGCAGACTGCTGAGACGACTTCAGCAGTGTAAAGTGAGCTGGTAAGAACTTAGAAGTTTTATTTCTGTAAACAAATGGCAATATCGCTGCGCGAATGCATGTAAGTTTGCTGGTTAGTTCATGTGGTATTAGTAATCTCAAGGGTAGAGAAAGGGATGAGAAATCACTTGTGGCATTGTGTTTTTAAGCTCCCAGGAGTTGTGTATGTAATTAACATCCCGTAAGCCAGGAGCTAAATGTTTAATTTGTTTATGTAAAACAAAGTCTTATGCTGCTACTTAATCTCAAACAAAATATTATCTCTTCTATGAATACAACTTAATTACAATGATGTAAATAAGTTGAACTGGGTTTGATTATGTTCCAGATTATACTTTTATCTTATTGAGTTTAAATGATATGTTCAAGCTTATTTGTTGAAAGTTTGTCATGCTCGAGATGAGAGCTATTACTGAGTTTGACTAGAGATTGAATTATGTTTATTGTATAATTTAAAAATGATTTGGCAAATCAAATCTATATTATTTTCTCTTTTGATATTGTCGCTGGAGAAGAGAAGTTTTGGTTCAATGGTAGAGTTGTTGCGGCAGTGTACAATGAACTTTTTCTTTTATTATTTTCTCTTTTATAAATTATAGATAAATAAAAACTACAAAATTATAAGATCTTAAAAAATTATATAGAAATATGTATAAATGATATGATGTTTGTCTCTTGTTGTGGGACTGTGTTTGATTTTTATTATAGCAGATCTTTATTTTATTTTATTTTTTTATGATAGCAGTGGATATTAAATCTGTGTTGTAACAGTTATGATTTCATTACTATCATAATTATAATAATTACATAATCGTAGTTGCAAAGATATGATCATGATTTATTAAGTTTGTGTTTAAATAGTTACAGAATAATAGCGGATTATAATTGTAACAGTTACGGAATGATAATTGATATAACATAGATTTAATGTTATAGCAATTACAATTCGTAATTGTTATAATGTAGTCATGATTTATTCAATTATATTGTAATAACTATGAGTCAGTAATTACTACAACGTTAAGTCTGTATTGTAATAGTTACGGAATCATAACTACTACAACGTAATTGAATAAATGATCATATTTTAACAACTATTAATGATAACTGCTACAGTTAGAATAACTACTGTTCTATAATTATTACAATACAAATTTAATAAATCTTGATGATGTTATAATTATTACAACGGTTTAATTATTATAATTATTATAACTATAAGTTGATACACAGTGAAAAACTCATAAATGCCGTAATAATGATATGTCATCACACTTCGGCCGGACATTAGGGCACGGTACCGTCCGAAAAATCATTACCTGATTTGATGACCGTCAAATATCGTTCAATAAGTGTCACGCAATAAATTTCTGAGATTTTTACTGACATATATTTTCCTTATACTATAATTTTATAATGGTTATAATACAATTGACGTTTACTAGAAAAATAATTTTAAAAAAAAACTACTATAATAAAAATCAGGTTAATCACATAGTGAAAATGTCATAGCGTATTTCTCTAGAAAGAGCTATCATAGAGAGTAAATTTATAACGTAAAAATTAATATGAATGATGTGATATTTTTTGTATACATATTCGATTGTCGTTTGGATATCGACGGCGATCTTCAATCGCATCCTGAACCAAATTATAATTTGGAGCATGATTAATTTATCGAAAATTATTATAATTAAAGTACTATGTCATTCATATGATTTACGTTACGAATTCGTAGTATTATTTTACTCTCAAAATATACCAATATAATGGATCATAAGATCTGAATAAAACACGTGAGCCAACAACCCACGAGTCAACCGGAGCCTCGGCCGTCCAGTAAAAACCCAAATCCCCAATCACGTTTTCTTCTTCCTTCCTGCTTCCTCTGATGGACTTCGCTCGATCGCTTCCCTTCTCGGCGGCGATCGTCATAGCCCTCATCTCCTTCCTCCTCATCACCCCTACCTCCCTCGGCTACTCCGATCTCTTCGAGTCCTGGATCAGGGCGCACGGCAAGCGCTACGCCTCCGAGGGGGAGAAGCTCGCCCGGTTCCGTGCCTTCCAGGACAACCTTGCTTTCGTCGACGCGCACAACGCCGATGGGAACTCTCCTTACGAGCTCGGCCTCAACGCCTTCGCTGACTTGCTTTCACACGAATTCCGGGCGGCCCGACTGGGCCTCAGCCCCGGCCTCGCTGCGCCGCGGGCGAATCGAACGATGTTCTGGGGATCCTATGGAAGTATTCCTTCTTCGTTAGATTGGAGGAATGATGGAGCTGTCACTTCGGTCAAGGATCAGGGGAGCTGCGGTATTCCTTCCCCGTTTCTATGGTTTATTTGTCGTTTTCTTCTCTTGGATACTATGACGACTTTAGATTAAAAAAAAGAAGAAGAAGAAGAAAAGAAAAGTAGTTTATTTTGTGGAGTGGGAATGGACGATGCCAACTAGTTCGATCGGAAACATTCTCGATTGACTAAAAGGGGTGGGTAAAAGAGCGAGAGGAGACGAGTCCTATAGAGATATGGGAAATGAAATCTAAAGGGTCACAGTATGATGCCCGAAGCCATACCACCTCCATGGATAAGCGAAAGAAGTGGAGAGAGTAGATTACTTGATCAATATGTTAACATTTGTGCAGGAGAAAAAAAGAAGCAATCAGAGGGCAACAAGCGAGAGTGATAGAGGAAGTTGAAGGGAATAGATATGTGGAGTTTCATGTTCCTTTGGTTGACAGTAGCCATGTAGTTTCTTTAACATTTTTATGCAAAGGCCGAACTGTCGAACTCTACAATTTCCAATTACAGCTAACAAAGGTGCCAACTAGGTCAATCATTCCTAATCTGCTTAATTAAACTGATAAATCATTCCTAATCTACAGTGTGGCCAGCAAACCACCCAATTATTTGGTATTCATTATATCTGCCTGCCATTATTGTTAGAGAAGGTTGTATTGAATTTAAACAGTATCCTCAGTCTTGCATTGGGAATGTGTGGTTGTATTTTATCATCTAAAAGACTAACATTAGCTGCAGAAATTACTGATTGAATACATATGATTAAATGTGATCTTGCACGGTTTCTTTAAGTTCAACAATTCTGTGTTTATTCTTAACTATGACATCTTGGAAGTCAGATGACCAAAGCATGAAAAGAAATAACATCTGATAACATGAGATGGAATTATATATCTGTACCAAAAATCACTGTTTTTATGACTGATTCTATTCACATTCCATATGCTAAGTGATCCATAGATTGAAGTGACATGTTTAATATAGGCTAATTCGGCTTGTTTAGTATTTGGCAACAACTCTCATAAAAGTCTTCTTTGAAAAGCTTATTAATAGTGCTCGTGAACAAGCTTATTTATTGGCTCATTGTTCCCTTCATAGATGTGTGGTAATCATTATATTTATAAATTATCTAGTGGTGTACTGATTACATTTGTGTACTTGTTCAAATGTTCGATCGAAAACATGCATTTCATTTTATGACTTTAACATTCCATTATGGTTTAAAGGTGATCTAAATATTATATTTGTATATATAACACTAGTATGCATTAGCCTTGTTAAAAGTGGTAGGTGTTTCACCACACCAGAGCTCTTGCATTGCTTGCCAAAGAAAAAATCACCATTGTTTGGTGTACCAAAGAGTTTTCAATTGGAAGAATTTGTGGAGCAACTTGTTAAAATAGGTATCAAAAGCATTACACCTGGCTTTTCTAAGAGAGTCATAAGTCTATAACGCCCACACAAATCCTATGAGATTGAGTTAGCCGAGCCATCAACTCCAATCAGAAAATATGCTACTCTTTGAGCTTGGGTGGAGAGACTGATGTGTTTCTAAGCAATGCTACTCAAGGTTGAGGCTTCTAGTCCAAGGCTAAGCGCCAATGTGTTGTTCATGTTGTGCTGACACTTAGAGTTCCACTTGCTCGGATTGACTTCACTGTCACAATTGCTCCTTGGAATTTATAACTAAGATGATGGGAAATAAAAGGAATAAGTTTATGCTGCTGCAAGAAAGAATGAAGATTGAAACTGTCAGGGTGTACATCACATATTTGAGCCTGAAATAGAATACATAATTTGATTGATAAAATAAAATTGATTAAACTTTTAAAACAATATACCTTTTGCTTCATACTAGTAATGTAAATTTACATAGAGCTCAATGGAGAGGCGACCTCCTATAGTTGGAAAACTCAGGCATGTGGGAATGAAACTCATGGTAGGAACTGTAGGTTTTCTAAAAGCAAGTTTACTGAACAACAGGTGATTTATGGTAGGCCATACCATTGGAGCATAAAGGACTTGATTAGTTTTAAATACTTTAGTTTTATACATTTTACTTATAGTGGATATTGGTTGCCGTCTCAGGTGATTGTTGGGCCTTCTCAGCCACTGGTGCGATTGAAGGAATAAACAAGATCGTCACTGGATCTTTGGTCAGTCTATCAGAACAGGAGTTATGTGATTGTGATCAAAGTTACAATAATGGTTGCAATGGTGGTCTCATGGACTATGCTTTCAAGTGGGTGATTCAAAATCATGGAATTGATACAGAGGATGATTACCCTTATCAAGCTAAGCAAAGAACCTGCTTAAAGAACAAGGTACTGTGAAACACAGTCAACCTGTGATTTGTGTTGTCACACCGTTGTCAATTCTTCCTTCAGCCACTACTTCTCTTTTGTACAGCTAAAGCGTCGAGTTGTAACAATAGATGGCTACAAAGATATTCCTCCAAATAATGAAAAGCTATTACTAAAAGCTGTTGCTCAACAACCTGTTAGTGTTGGAATTTGTGGAAGTGAGAGATCATTCCAACTATATTCAAAGGTCTGCAACCTTTTTAAATATAAATATTTTTTCCTTTGAGGTTGTCATTTAATGTTGTCAGCTTATGTGGCTCATCTTTTTCATTCATAGGGCATCTTTACTGGTCCTTGCTCAACTGCACTGGATCATGCTGTACTGATTGTAGGATATGGTTCAGAAAATGGAGTAGATTATTGGATTGTGAAAAATTCTTGGGGGAAAAGCTGGGGAATGAATGGCTACATACACATGCTTCGTAATAGTAATGATTCTTATGGCATGTGTGGGATTAATATGCTAGCTTCCTTTCCAACAAAAACTTCTCCAAATCCTCCTCCTGCACCACCTCCAAGTCCAACTAAGTGCAGTGTGCTAACCTATTGCCCATCAGGAAGCACATGCTGTTGTAGTTGGCGGATATTAGGTCTATGTCTTTCATGGAGTTGCTGTGACATTGAGAATGCAGTCTGCTGCAAAGATGACCGATATTGCTGCCCGTCTGATTATCCTATCTGTGATACCAGTGGGGGGCAGTGTTTGAAGGTCAACCCTCTCTTTTATTGCTCTTTAATTGTTGTTCCTTAGAAAGGCAGTTCATATACCGAACAGTTTCGTTTTCACACCTGACCTTTTCCTTAGTGTTTTTATAACTATTCAAACCTTCTGTATGAGCATCATTCTCTTTGTTGTCTTATTTTATTTGGTTTTTTTTTTCACAAAAAAAAACCATGTCCTTATTGAATCATTCGTTCATGCAGCGAACTGGAAATATAACTGCTATAAGAGCCACTGAAAGGAAAGCCTCTTTCACTAACTCGGGATTTTGGAAAGATTTGATTGAGGCATGGGATGCTTAACAAGCAGGGCTTTTGCAGGTGAGGAAAATAATTAGCAAATTTCATACTTAATGTAGGCTTCCTTCAAGGTAATTATCATCATTTGTTAATTATTCGGATTCTCTTCTTGAAGGATGCATTGCACATTGACAAGGCTGCAAAAGCATATAGCCAGACTTCCAACAAAACATTATGTTATGTTTAATGATCAAACCTTGAGAGACACCACATAATGATTCGTTGATTGGTACCGCAATATAGTATTGTATGAATGTCAAGGTTTAATTTCTCATAATATATGGTTGTGAGAAAATTCCTCCTGGAGATGCTATACCAAATGGAACTTCACTTGATTGTTGTACTAAACATGTGAAAAAAGTAGAGTACATTTTACATGTAATTCTATTTACGTGAACAGGTATTTTCTGGTTAGTTTAAAATATTCAACATTAAAATATCTCCTTAAAGTTGTATTTCATATTATTAGATTCATGATTTATCTTCGTATTAGATTTGATCTTGCATTATGAATTATTCATTAATAAATGCTTTGCTTTGCACTCACCTGCAATCAAGGTTTAAAATCTCGACCTGTATCGAGGTTTCAGTCCCATACCGAAACGATACGATTTCGGTATCGTATCGTGGCGTGCCGATACGGTTTCGACAATTTTTTATTTATATATAATAATTATGAGATAAATATGTTTATTATGTATAATTTAAAAATAAATTATATATTAATTTTATATAAGTTCTCAATTATTGAATAATTTAATATCGTTTATAAAAATTAAATATATATTTTTTAAAAAAATTAATCTATCAATAATTCGAATTAAATTTTACTAAGTTATTAATATCAAAATTTTATATGTTCTGGAACAAAAATGTTAAAAGTAAAAAAGTTTAATATCGTAATATTTATGAAATCAAATTTTAAATTTATTCTAAGATAAAAAATATTATCTATAATGAATATATAAATTAGCATAAAATACTATTTTACATATAATAATTATATAAATTATTTATTTATTCATTTAATTAATTATTAATTTAAATAATATATATTTAAAATGATAAAAATATCAGAATATTAATTAAATAATAAAATAGTAAATATATAAAATAATAAAAAATATAAATATGATTTTTTAGAAATTTTTTAAGATTTTTTTAGAATTTTATTTTTTTTAGAATTTTTAAATAATATTTGAAATATTAAAAATAATTTTCACAAAATTAATTAATAAAATTTATTTAATTTTAAATATTTTATTAAGTATTTATGTGAGGAATAAACATTTCCTCACATAAATCGGAGCCCTAGCCGCCAAGCACGGGCGACGGCGGGGAGGCGGAGGCTGCGTGTGCCCGTCAACTCGTCCGGCGGAGCTTCCAACGGCGTTGGAGGAGTCGCGACGCCCCCGGCAGCACTGCGACGTGACTACGGGCCACGCAGCGTTTCTTTCTCGCGTTGGCGTTTCTTCCTCCGACGCTTGCCGCCTCCGCCCATCGCCGCGTGATGCGAATCGCCCGTGTCAGTTTCGGATCTTCAGCGAAATGGTAAGAATTGCTCCGTACCGTCTGGCATGGAATGATACTTTAAACCATGCCTGTAATGACTAATCTCGTAATTATAGTGAGCTAGTTTTATGATTTCTGCTCATTTGGAAATTCATTTGAATTTCTGAAGAAATAAATTATTGGCCTTGAGCTGCTACAAACACATCTTCATTTAGTGTTCAGTTGTGGTAGATGCAAATTGCCATGATATCGCATGAAGGAGGAATCACCTTAAATTGCTAGCAAATTTCAAGTAGCTGATACCTTAGAAGAATGGAAGCACAAGAGCAAAAGAAAGGTAGAACTCTCAATCTTTAGAATCTATCTGGTTCATAAAAAAAACTTTTTATGATTCAATTTAATAAAATTTATTTATGTTTATTTAATATACGCAATCATTTAGATGAATAAATTAAAAACACAAAGATTACAATTTTTTAAGGGCCCAAAATTTTTTTTATTTAATATTATATTTTATTTTAAACTTCTCCCTAATTAATTTGCTTGCCCTAGTTTTTTTCCCGTGCCTCGCCCAAATCGCCGACTCGCCGACGCCGTGACCGTGAGTCTTCCTCGCCGGCTCATCTTCTCTTCTCATCCCATCGTCGATTCGCCGTGAGCTCCTCCTCGTCTCCTTCAGTCCTTCTCCAACTCTCCTTGCCCAGTTGCCCCAATATTCCCCAATTTGTGATTTCGTTTGGGACTGGAGATCTCCTTTGTTGTGGGGCTGACCACCATTCAATTTGCTATCGCCAAGGAGCAGGTAATGTCCATTGCCCTCGTCTTTCTCTGTCTGCAACTACAAGGAGGTAACTGTTCATGAATCATGATATAGAATAATCGAAATAGCCATCTGCCCATCTAGCTTCGCAACAATTTGATAGTTCAGTTATGCAATTTTCTTTTTCCTTTTCAGATTGTTCGAGTAAACTCTCTCATAGATTTACTTTTTTCTCTACTATAACATCTGTCCATATAATTTTACATAGATTTACTTTTTACAGACTGAATTTTGATCATGGAATAATGATCTCAAGTTTTCTTAGCATTAATAGCATGATTATCTAATAATGTTTAATGCTTTTTGATTTATACTATTTTTTTTTTTTTTTTTTTTTTTTTTTTTTTTTTTTTTTTTTTTTTTTTTTTATTTTTTTTTATGTTAAGGAATTTTTTTTTAATGATTTTTTAAATTAAATATAAATTGTAATTTTTTTGAAGTTCGACTTAGGCCATCAAAATCTCAGGTACGGCCCTGAATTTAAATATACATGTTCAACTTGTTAAAAATTATGAATAATATTCATAAATAATATTCACAAATAATATTTATATATATGGTGTTCATCAGTAATGTTTTTATCAAACTTACAAATAAATAAAAAATTCTCAAACAAACGTATTTATAATATCAAACTCATTAATTAATCAACTAAACTTAAGAAATATAAAAATTTCAAACAAACTCAAAATAAAAACTCAATAACATTTAAACAAAGTTTAAACCAACTTTAGCCAAATTCAAGATTGTAAAAAAAAAACTTTAATAACTATTTTAACTATTTGATTCATTTTAAAATCAACTATCTATCAAACTAAGCAACCCAAAGTTTAATTTAACTTGGCTGGGCTCGATTATGACCCTAAAGTCTGGAATTGCTTAAAAGAATAGTCTAGAATTGGAAACTTCAAGATGAACAACTTCCTATCGAACATGGTCCTTTTGTGTTTTCTTTAGTATACTGCGAAACCTATACCGGTGTAGGGATGGGCCGGGACGGATTTATCATCTCATTCCGAACCTGAATTATAACCCCGCTCCTATCCCGCCCTCATATCTGATTTTGTTTAATCAAGAAACCCCCCCGATCCCCGTGGAGATTAAATCCCCATCCTTGTTTCAATCCGACTTGAAATGTCTATTGACCTAGTCAAAAATATTTTCAATTATAAACTTTTTTCATAAAAATATTAATATAAAAAATTAATTATAAACAATTATATTATATAATATAATATTCAATTATATTATTATCATTTTTATTATCTAGACGAATTCGAAGATGGAGATAACATTTCCATACCCGTCCTGTTTAACTTGCGAAGATTTTAAAAATCTCCGAATTCGAACCCGAAAAAACTCCCCAAACCCGTCTCCATTTCAGGTTTTCTCCGTGAATCCACGGAAAAAATTATCATCCCTATACCAGTTGATCTTTTATTTTTTTTATTTTTTTAAATTGGAGCAAAGAAATATCCAAACAATCAAGTATCGCCAACTTCCGATTAAATACAAATAGATAAATCACAAAAAAAATATTAACTTAACACAGCAAATCCTTTGTATGGGAAAAATCATATATGTAAGGAGACATTTTGCACCCGCTTTTATTTTTTTTTTCAAGAACTTTGTATAGGTTAAGAAGTTTTTATTTTTTAAAAAAAATAAAAATTTAAGTTCAATCTTCGCTTTGCTCTTAAATAGCAGTTAAAACAATTAAGACGTCAACCAACTTTATTCAATTCAAACAATACGATCACAACACATCCATCCTCTTCAAACCTCGTAATCGTACAGATTGCATTGCTTCAATTGTTTCTTGGATCTTATTGACAGCCACCATCTTTATTATTCATGTTGCTTTTGCAAGCATCATCACCCCAAATACATCTGTCATCTACAATCATGAAAGTCAATACTTATGCAGTAAAGGAAATACAATGGAACTCAGAAATAAATACAGATCTCTGCCTATTTGAGTAACACTCGAGTAACATGAATCATTTCATTTTATAGTTTAGTGTGCTTTACAGTTGCATACCAGCGATCAAGCAAGCAAGGACGACTGAGGAAGGACTTTGTACGGGTTTAATATACCACTTGGATCAAGCAACTTCTTGATATTACACATCAAGTGCACCTAATAAGATATAAGAAACCAGATAAGATGCTCAAGACACTCCAGATGCTCGTACAAAGAACAGAATCTTTATAGCTTAATTGTAATGGGAAAAAATTACATACATATCCTTAGAAATATGCCATTTCAAAATTTAATTTGACAAATATATCATTCTAAGATTTAAATTCAATATCTCCATAAGCATATGTAGATGGATAGACTTTTGTGATATCATGAATTATATCGAGTACTATATCAAAGAAACCACCTATTCAAATCAAGCAGCTGAAGTATAACATGGAAAAAACATATTCAGCGAATGACCTTATTAGCACAAAAGAAAAATATAAATTATCTTTGTTCGAGTCTTGGTCTATTTCTGTTTGAGAAAATAGAATAATTAATAACAATTTCACAACAGGAATGAGGAAATCATGCAAAGTATATGGGTATAGATTAAAACGGACTTTCAATTTACTATTGCACAGTATTGGTTCATGTAAGTTGAAAAGCTACATACAGTCTCAGGAGACTTGCTGTAATGTATTTTATCTGCTTTCATCAATCCCAAACCATGCTCTGCACTAATGCTTCCTTTGTGTTGTGCGGTCCACTCATAGACAAATGGTTCCATTTGAGCAAGGATCTGCAACATTTAATTAAACTAATCCATATAGCGAATAACAATTGGCTTAGCATAAAAAATGTCAGAGGCAAAGCTGTAATACATCACTGTCATATCGAGCCGTCATAATATTCAAGTGCAAATTGCCATCCCCAAGGTGGCCATATCCAATAACTGTAGCAGCCTTCCCTGAAGGTCATTAAGGATTTACTATGCATCACGAAACTACTCTTTGTACAATAAAACTAAATGCACTTATGAGGCGAGAGCATGAGCAATATGAAAATGAAAGCTTCACAAAATAGTTCAATTTATTATTATGAAGTAGGAGTTCGGATAAATACCAAGCCTGGTACGCATTTCTTCAACGATGCCATAAAGGTCATTAATTGGTAATGATAAATCATATTTGTAAACAGCCCCTAGTTTTACTGATGCTTCTGCTATACCCTGCAACCATGAAGCCAGAGTAGAATATGATATATTAGCAGTTACTGTGGAACTGAGAATTTAAATGTACCATATCAATAAGGTGTTACTCTTAAACTTTGAAAACATTAGGTTCTAGCTAAATCTTTAGATGGTAGTCGGCATAAAGGCTATGAAATTTTTTCATTTTACAATATGGTATATATCATGTAGGCCCCAAATAGCACCAGCGTAATATGGAGGCACCAAATGATGTGGTAACATGGCGCATCACATGCTAATGATGCAAGTGGAAGAAACAGTATGCCAATTAACTAAATATTTCATAGAACGGTTGCCATAAAAACCAAATTTGGGAAAATCAACAGCACGTTCTTGTAGATAAACAAAAAATATTTTTGGGTTAAGTTAAGATTTTTGACAAACTTCTTTATTTCCAGAAAATGTACCAGCTGGAGATCATTATCATTAGTTGAGACTAATATGGATTAAGTAACTAATATCTGGTTGAGGTACAAACAAAAGGATGTTGTTTTTCTTCATTTTGCAATATGATCTTAGCTGTTCTCAGAAAGAGAAATAGTGACATCAAGTATAGGAACAAGCATGCCAAATTAACTAAACATTTCATAGAATGATTGCCCTATTACCCTAATTTGGAAAAAATTCAACAAACTTTTCTCATAAATGAACAAAAAAAAAATTTAGAGAAGCTAATGTTGTGGCAAAAACTCATTCACTTGCAGAAAGATGGGTGTAAAACCAGCTGGAGACCATTATCATTATTTGAGGCCCACCTTGATCACAAGTAACTAATATTAGCTGAGGTACATGGATGTTTAACTGTCATTTAGCGCTGTTGAGAGAAGTAAACATAAACAAACAAAGAATCAAATTACGTTCCATGATTTACAACAGAGTTTTCTCTGTTAATTTCCCTGACTATATTTAATCATAAGCACTAATTAATGGGTGTATTCTTTTAACAGAAACAATATTACCAGGAAATGGTTGACGAAAGTACTCATCCATGCATGGATCCCATTACCCACGTGTTAGAAAGAAAAAACAGACAAACCAGCATCAAAATATTAAACCTCACGAATTCGCCAAAATGATGCCGATTGATTAATATCTTGAGCTATTACACCGTCTAATATGAGGCCTTCTTCCATAGATTGCAGCAAAAAAGCTTCAAGTTTCATTCTGCATGTTATCACCAGAATGAAAATGCCAACTTAACACAATTGGAATAAAAGAAACGGAGATTAATATGCAACTTCTTCGTGGAAATAATAACAAGTTACTATAAAGTTTAAAAACAAAAGATGGGAAATGCAAAGGTGGGAAACAAAAGCATATTCGATCCTTAATTTTTTGATTCTAGGAAATGCAAAGGTGGGAAACATGTTACTATAAAGTTTAAAAAACAAAAAAAAGTTGTTCTAGCTACATCTTCTGAACTTACTCATCGCCAGAATGTTCAAGAAGAAGTTAACTGAATATCGGCACAATAAACCACAAAATGGTTATATGTTTAGCAAACAGAAAGATCAACAATATGAAGGTAAGGCGGAATTGTAAATATGGAGTAAATATTCAGCTTACTTATCATGTGATTCATCACTACCAGTTGTCTCAATAAGAATATAGAAGTTGTACAATGAAGCAGGTAATGGACTGCGAACTCCATCCAAGTGAGACAGAACCTTCAGTCACAATATGATAGTATGAGTCTCACAAACTACTAAATGAAGAGAATACGTTAGATTACTCATTGAGAGATAAATAAACAACTGCATCAATAATATTTGATATAGAGCTTAACCATAAGTAGTTACAAGGCATCCAATAATTATCCAAGCAAAAGTAGTTAAACAATGGTGTAGAATACCAAGAAAGAAGCCAACATAAAAGACTCAAACCCCAACATCCAATGTCCATGAAGCTTGTTGACCTCAATTATCATCTCATATGACTTGCAGATGGTAAAGAGTATAATGAGTAAATATTTCCCAAAAATCTTTCATTTTTCTGTGAATCTAGTGACCTAATTTGCTTTCTACATTTTTGGGGGGCAAAAGCAATACCTATTGAAACCTGAGGGTCTCAACGCTTGAACATCCAATTGAACCCTTTTTTGTCAACAATTTTTCAATATTATTCTTTAAGATTGCTATCTTTTGCACTAAATGTCCCCCAAAAGAAATATTTTCTTAATTGAAAACAAAAACTTAATGCATGCAGTGCAGATGGACCAAGAAAATTGCTGAAGTGATGAATCATAAATGTGTACAAAAGATTAGATACCAACTTACCAAATCCATTGAATGGCTATCCATAAATTCAAATGCTGAAAGAACCTCACCTAGCGCCCTCTTTGCTCCCAATAATAATTTCTGAATGGTGAAATATCTCAATGTAACAAATTTTATCAATGGATGATTAAGTAAAGCAATCATGAATATAAACTATCAATCATAATTAAAAGGTTCCCTTTAGTAAAGCTAATACACTGCCTTCCTACTACAGTGTAATGGCACATGCATATGAATCTTCTTTGACTTTAATATCAATGGCATTTGTGTAGTAAGTGCCCGACATCAAGAAATAACTTAGAAGCTTTGGACTGTTACAGGAAGCCATGTTGGCAAATTAATGTCAGGATAGATTAAGAATCTAGTTACAACAAAAACAGGTTGTGCCAGTCTCAACTAGGAATCAAGTACAGAATAACCAACTAGTACCAATTGTTATAGCATGTATATGCTTATCTTTTCTACTTAATAATTGATCGTGGCATATGTATACTCATAGAGAAACAGAATAGGAAAATGGAACAGATCAGTACCTGACAACATATGTAGTCTTTGCAACAAGAAACACAACATGTCATTTATCATGTATGCTTATCATTTTCAACTTAATAATTGATCATGACATAGGTACATTCATACGGAAACAAGATGGAAAACTTTTAGCACCTGACAACTTATGAAGTCTTTGCAAGCAAGAAATGCAATATTTGTCGAAGGTAGCTTGGAAGGTGTAAGAATTGAAACTTTGGTGACAATTCCAAGAGTACCTTCACTTCCTGACTAATTAGCCGAAATCATTAATACACTTTTGTCGAACATCAAGAAGCAAGATCTGCTAAACTTTATTTACGTAAATGATTACCAATAAACAAGTGTTTCAAGTCATAGCCAGTGTTGTCCTTGCGTAAAGTGCCAAGCATGTCAAGAACAGTTCCATTAGCTAATACAGCTTCAATTCCTGAAAAAGGAAACATGCTAAGGCAGAATCAAACACTAATTATGGGATTAACAGGTTTAACCTTTTGAGAAGTTATATTCACTTGAGAATCTGTTGATATATATATAGGGGCATTATGCTACGCCCCTGCCCTGCGCGCCAGGTGGTGGGGGCACCCCCTCTTGCCACGTTGGTTGTCCCTCTCATGCATACAGCGTTGCCGCGCAAGGGGCTGGCGCAGCATAACACCCAATCCAATCCATCTTACACTGACCAATGTATAAGTCTAAAATATTCAAAAAAAATAACTAGTATGAATTATTAAAACATAAGATACAACAACAACAACAACCAAGTCTTATCCCACTAAGTGGGGCGGCTATGGAGATGCAGCAGTCTTTGCCAAGAGTCGGACCCTGCAATGCATTCCTTCCAAAGAGGACCTAGCATTAACACAATAGTTTAATGGATCTATTCATTGAACATTTGCCACAGTTCAACCTAACGCAACCCTCCTACTTTATTCGGGCTTGGGGTCAGCCATGACTGGATCATCAAAAATATAAGATACTACAAGTAAAAAAAAGGAGATTATTAAGACACAACTAATATGCTCCTTGATACTTTTTATTATGAGAAGCTAAGCATTTACCCCAAAAGCTTGAACAATTAGGAAAGAAACCTCTATCTTAACACTCGCCTCAGAGAAGGCAAAATAGACACGAGAGAGTGATCCAGATCCTATACATGGATTGACTTAACTCAGGGACATAAGTATTGCCACTACAGGGATTTAAACACACTGTCTCCTACTCAGATACCATTCCATATTGTTAAATATTACTAGCTGACTACTTATCACAAAAACTCAGCTTGTTAGAAAAGGGTGTGGCACATGGAACCATAGTTTATATATTTGTAGTATGTTTTATGTATTATGTTGTGCCACCTCACGGTGGTCATCCAACTCAGCATTTAGTCTATGAATTAGAAGGCAACAAATCCAAAAAAAAAAAAAAGAATTTTTCTATACTTGAACTCTGCATCTGCTGCCAGTGGGTTGGAAACTGATACTCTGAGTTGACACCCAAAACATCATATCACATGTAAAAAGAATTTAAAACACCCGTGTTGGACACTTAGATCCGCACACACGGTGTGTTGGTTGCTATACTCAGACTGCAGCAGAAGGGAGTTTTGCCATGAAAAAAGATATAGAGTGCAATAAACATTTATGCAGGTGAATATCTAGAATTTATCACATCGATTTTCAGAAGATGGTGAATACAAGTTTCAGGGTGTGCCTACGAAAATATTGCCTGTCATTGTGGAAACAGCCGTTCCATGGAAGTTACTCTTTTTTGAATTTCTATCAGACATCATTTTGATTGGAGAAGCCTCAGCAGTTGAGCTAAATTATCAGTACAAGGACAACTGAAACTGGTTGAATGAGCATATACTTTGCCAACGATAATGGGAATTGATACTTGATAATTAGGTGAAATGAAAGATATTTAGGTGATATGGAAGAGAAAAAGGAGATAAGGTGTTTTTACAATAAAATTACAACTT
Source organism: Boesenbergia rotunda (assembly GCA_024364735.1). Lineage (NCBI taxonomy): Eukaryota > Viridiplantae > Streptophyta > Magnoliopsida > Zingiberales > Zingiberaceae > Boesenbergia > Boesenbergia rotunda. The sequence continues at coordinate 266,582 of JAGFNQ010006835.1, read as the reverse complement.
AAGTGGAAAAAACATGAAAAGCCACATATGAGAGAAAAAGCATCTTAAGCAAAAGAAAGAAATTCAGTTGTTAAGCTAGAATTACCAAGAATAGTTCCATGAAGTGAACCATATCGTATAAAGCGTAAGCCACCTGCATTGGTTGAAACATTTCCACCAATCTGACAGCTTCCTTTTGCTCCCAAGTCAAGCGGCATGATGAATCTAAGATAAGAATTCATGTGATTTTCAAATTTCAAATACAAGCATACTAATATCCAGAAGAAAGAAAACAGTAGCAAGGCCAAACTCTGAAATTCTAACATTATCTGATGCAATTGTCATCAAGAGAGATTTTGACTATAAGAAATATATCGATCATTTCATTGAAGCATGGAATCAACTGTCTTAATGGATTCATCAATATCGAGTTGCATCAACATTGTACTGCTTGCATCACCTAATAAATATCATTGTCAAATGTCAACCAATACCAGCTCCAATAATCACCTAAAGGTTTATTAAACTGCTTAACACGATTTTATTTGCTTTTAATAGCCCCTTCTGAGCTACAATTGACTAGTTTGACATTCTCTCATCCTCATAGTATGTTTTGCCCATCCCTAGATTTTTACTTAGGGAATCATTAACCCTTTACCAAGGGCATACTAGAGAACTGAAACAACCACTAAAACATCTGAACATAAATTGAAATGTTTGCGTAAAATTGCAAGAGCTACTTTAAAAAAAATGTGTTAGTTGCTTAATTGGACCGTACTGGGGAAAATCTATGTAGGCCACAACTAGGTTCTTGTGTTCAACTGGACCGTTGCAAGAAGCATTGTTAGAGGATATTGCCACAAGGATTTTAGTTGTTTGAACTGGGCAACATGCTTGATTGATAATTCCCCTATGAGTATTAATTTTAGTCAAGCATGAGATCATTCTGGTTTAGTCAATGACTAAAAATAGCACAGGTTCCTAGATTTAAAGAACCAAAGAAATTTGCAACAAGAAAACGAACAATTAATACTAAGACTTTTGTTCAACAATACAATAAATAGGTAGCATATATTTGTAGAGAAGCAGAGTAAAGACTATTGTAACTAATGTACTGTACCTAGAAGAGAGCAACAGTTGTAGCATACAATTCAAAATAGAATACTATTTAATGTTTTAACTTTTAAACATTATTGTATTGCAAAATATTCGAACTTCAAAGAAATGCAGAAAACTGAACTATGTAGCCTGCTCTTCAGGCTGTTATCTGAGTACTGAATAACTAGAAAAGGAATAAGTAATCACTAAATCATTACTGAGCATACACAATTATTGTAGTCTAGTAACATGAAGATTCAAAGTATCAGTACATTGCAGTCCACACTACAGCGGAATGATATCCCAATCCAACTCATTACCATTTCAGTAAAGATGCAATGGCATCAACTTGTACATGAATATACCGAGCAAATACTAATAAGGTCTCACCCTTCATTTTCTAAAAATGAGCTTAAGTTTTCCAGTATGCACCCCGCTTCACAAACAAGAATGCCATTGATCTGAAAGCAGTGCACCATAGCGGTAAGTCATCAAGAAAACTAATGGTTACAGAAAATGTTGAGTATGTTTTTGACTTTATAATGAATTATGAAAATCAGTTATCAACTTCTCCAACATATGACGATTGTTGACATTGACTATGCATATATCATTACCAGGAAGGCAGGAAGTCAACCACTCTCATTTTGATGGATTGCTGACTGCTCCCATTAAGCCACGAAATTTTGATGAAGTAAACGTTATTTGCAGCTACTTTACCGATCTTGTTAATCCTGAATAATTTACTAGTCAATCTTACCTAATTTCTGTCTCTTCTATTACCTCATAAATAGAAAATTGCTGATTGGCACAATAATGAAACTCTCCACTTTTATTTGACATTTCATAAATTCAAGAGGGATTCAGTATATGATTGTGGTGCATTGCATCCTCTCAGGCCTGACAATGTGACTCTCCAATGGCTTGGTGAAGGGCAATCTAACAGTAAGGATTAATGTCCTGGAATTGACAAATCATACAGAGAACCTAATTTACTCACTTATTACGGGCATACAACTTGTGAGAGTATTTTCTAATGTGTTTTATTCTATAGTACATTAGACTCAAAGAACATATTATTACCAGTAAGTTGGCTGCAAGCTTGGTGCATGCTCTAGTCCACATGATAGAAGAACAATTTCAAGGTTGTTACCAATGAACCTATAAGATTAATCGCAATATTAAAACAAACTTATATGTAGATAGGTAGATAACTAGACATACCAATGAAGTCCCATTCAAGGGTACAAAAAAAGGGAAATTGATACATGTTACTCACATCTGATGGACCTCATATATGGTATACCAACTGCAAAGGGACAATTCTGTGCATTGACAAGGATATCAAGCAGTCAATTGGGAGTGCTATATCACCAACTATGACACCATATTAGAAAGTGTATGGTGGATTCGGTTGGTATGGGATGATGGAGTTTATAAAGGCAAGTACAAGGCTTTATGGACTCATTAATGGGAAGCCTGGTTTAAATTTTAGAAGACATACAGCCTGGTTTAGGGTTTTATGGCAAAGTAATTTCTAACCTTTTATAGGTCAGCAGACCTATCAAGTAACATCCTAAGAGTTCTCCATTTATCACACTGCAATCATTGTTAAGATATTTTAGCATACCGAGGAATGCATTCTTGTTTTAAAAAAAATCTCTTTTTTACTTATATGCTATATAAACTGATAAAATTTGTAGTGGAAATAACACTGGCAAATTGAGGTGAATAACATGATGGCAATGGTAGTTAACTTAAATGGAAAATACATGAACAGTAAAATACCAGTTGCAAATTGAGAAAATATCCAATATTGATTGAGAAATATAATGAGATGAATTAGGAAGGAATCAGACTGAATTGGTAGAAGAATTAGAGATGCTGGAAGTATATTCAATTTGCATTAATAAAAAATGATGATTGCACAAATGTCTGATTATAAAAGCCAACTTGAATGACACACCTAACCAAAAATGATATGCACATATTTTAGGACGATGATCTGCAATATGCTCACAAATTCCAGATAATGTCTAACACTACATTGAGTGACCTACATGGTAAATGGTATACACGATTTATGAGATCATGGGATAACTATGAAGGACATCGTCAAATGATGTGTGATTGATATCTGCCAGTACTTTAGTTTGAGGAAGAGCAATGAACTGAAGCAAACTTTGGCGTTCAAGGGAGTCTTTAATGTCCTAGTAATGATGGCAAATCAGCGAGGAGGGAGAGATACAGATGGTGCATGGCAAGAGTGCCAAGGAGGAACAGATACGAGGATGCATTGCAAGAGTAACTTCGAGCTCGACGTGAAAATGCTTATACCAAGGAAGAGTTTAGCAAGGAGGGCATGGAGAGAGAGAGAGAGAGAGAGAGAGAGAGAGTCACTAAGGGAGGGGAGGCCACATCGGCAAATGATGTGGCCACCCCTCCCTAACCAAAAATGATATGCACATATTTTAGGACGATGATCTGCAATATGCTCACAAATTCCAGATAATGTCTAACACTACATTGAGTGACCTACATGGTAAATGGTATACACGATTTATGAGATCATGGGATAACTATGAAGGACATCGTCAAATGATGTGTGATTGATATCTGCCAGTACTTTAGTTTGAGGAAGAGCAATGAACTGAAGCAAACTTTGGCGTTCAAGGGAGTCTTTAATGTCCTAGTAATGATGGCAAATCAGCGAGGAGGGAGAGATACAGATGATGCATGGCAAGAGTGCCAAGGAGGAACAGATACGAGGATGCATTGCAAGAGTAACTTCGAGCTCGACGTGAAAATGTTTATACCAAGGAAGAGTTTAGCAAGGAGGGCATGGGGAGAGGGAGAGGGAGAGAGAGAGAGAGAGAGAGAGAGTCAATAAGGGAGGGGAGGTCACATCGGCAAATTCCCTTAAAACCAATTCTTTGAAGATTAGATGAGGCTCGACACTGGCTTTGATACTATAAATAGAATTTGTGGTAGAATAATATTTCTACATTTTAGTTTTTTTAATAATATGAGACCTCTTTTATAGAGATAATACCATGACAATGGCAGTTGATATAAATGTACAATACACAAACAATAGTATATCATGGGGGGCTAGGAAGATAGGTGGATATGGAAATATTAGGAGATGAATCCTAAAGGAAACAAAGTGAATTAAGTAGGAGGATTAGAGTGAATCCGGTAGGAGATTAACAATAGCTTTCTTCCTTTTAACGGAAACAACACCCAAGGTAATTTGGTAAGGTTATCACTACAATTGCATATAACTTAGATCTTTCTAACTAGAATGTTGTTTATAAAGAGAGCCCTACTCAATCTAGTTCCATATTTACTAACTGGTAACAGTTGGCATGAAGTACATAGCTAATACCAAAGTGATGCTAAACGCTCTGACAAGACCTTTCAATATTCAGTTATAATTAGTACCCAAGCATTTTGCCTGTCTTGTTTGTAGGTACAACCAAAGAAAACAAAAGAATTAAACCCTAAGATAAAATGATTCAAAGCATATTAATCCAAAACCATAATGATAGAAGGCAGTAGTCATAAAAATTTCCTCAAAACAATGTCCATACCTTATCAAACGAGATTGTCTTGTCCATCAATGCAAGATTTATGATAACCTGAAAGCAAAATTTAGTAAAAGAAACTTAGTGTCAATGATGATAATCTCTTTAATGTGAAAATTGAAGGCCAAGAAGTGGGCAACAGAAATTACAATCCATTAAGTTCAACATGCCATGATGGACGATTAGGTATGAATAAAGCATATGGACAACTTACTTTTATGAGATCAAGCCAATAGAGAAATTGACTTGTTTACTTTAAATGAAATACAACTAATTTAACATAACTAGATCTATAATTGCTTGAATCTTCCATGACGACAGAAGAGCTCAATCACAATGAATAAAACTTCCACCAGATCACTAGTACAAATAAGAAGCTACAACTTTGGTCCATTTGTTTGATCACTCGTGGAACATTTCAATTCTTCTGACGAGGGACTATGACATGAGAGGTTAGAAAAGTTATCTTATGAATTTAAATGTGAATAGTTACAACAAAACGATCAAGCTCCAAACATCAAAAGCTGAATGAAATAAATAAAATATTTGATGTTCCAAAGATGCTAAAGTAAAAAAAACTGAAAGTCAAAAATTAGGTATTACCTCATCATGCACAGGAACACTTCCTCCTACAAGACCTGTGTTGCCCCCTTGGGGGACAACAGCTAACTTTCTTGAATTGCAATATTTAAGAATCTTAGAAACCTGGAAGTGGAAGGAAAAGGGGTATTCAAAATAATTAAAACTAAAAGAGAAGAAAATGATTTAATCTGGTTGATGCATTACAAGCAATTATACAGAAAATCAATTAAGCCAAAAAGAAGAAGAAGAAGAAGAAGATGATGAAGAAGAAGAAGCATGTCTGCTACAAAACCAATCTATATGACTTTTGCTAGATTTGCATTGCACATTAACAATTTGCTTCAGAGCATGCCTTATCAATGACATTTTGGGACTTAAATTCTTAGCAGATATTCCTCAAGAGTGATTTTGTTGAATGGTGACCCACCCAGTTCAGTCCAAATACTTGTGGAAGTAATAGTTGCACCTCAATACTTCTAACCATGGGCGAATAGTACTTCTGTGGGATATGCAGAGAACGGAGGTGGAGGTCATCCGTATATCGGAGCAACTTATTCATTGCCATGTTCATTGCCGGATTTCGGAGATTGGTTTCTTTGTGACTTTTATTTATGGACTTCATTCCGTGGTAGATCGAAGATCCCTATGGGAGGATTTGATTGATATTGGGAAGCTCATGGAAGGCTCATGGAAGCAAACTCTAGTGCATGGATGGTTATGGGGGACTTCAATTCCATTCTATCTATTCATGACAAGAAAGGAGGCTTGCCGGTTAATAATTATGAGATGCGGGATCTACAAAGGTTTGCACATGTATGTGGCATGGCGGATCTAAGATATATTGGATGTCGGTTTACTTGGACAAAAGTGGAGGTCTCTTGCAAATTAGATAGAGCTATGGTTAACTCACCTTGGCTTCTTAAAGACTTTGATGCGTGTGTGGACTTCTTGGTGCCGGGATGCTTATCGGATCACTCTTGTGCCATTGTGCATATATTGCCCAAGGATAAGCCACCTAAGAGAGCTTTCAAATTCTTGAATATGTGGGCATTGCATGAGGATTACAATAAGATTGTCGAAGAAGCATGGGCAGCCCCGATTTTTGGACATGCGCAATACGTCCTAAGATGCAAATTACAACGGTTGAAGGGAAGACTAAGGGAGCTGAACAAGAATCAGTTTATGCACATTTCGGAGAAAGCAAAGAGGGCAAATGAGGCCTTGAAGGAGGCACAAAGAGTGGGACTTTCAGGTGGTGTTTTCCCTCCGGATTGTAGAGACATCCGAAGAAAGGCAACACTACTAGCGGAGGCGGAGAAGCTATTCTACCAACAAAGAGCCAAAAATGTATACTTGCGGAGTGCGGACAAATGTACCAAATTTTTTCATAGTGTGGTCAAAAGAAATAACAAAAGGAATGTCATCATAACACTCAAGAAAAGGAACGGGGAGCAAACCACTAGTTTGGGTGATGTTGCGGAAGAGTTCGTTGATTATTTCCATGGCATTCTTGGACAAGAAGAGGAATGTACCCATATGGACAGCAACTCCGTGACAGGAAGACGCCTAAGTCAAAGCCAAAGTGATGCCTTAATCAGCCCGGTTAGTGATGAAGAGATAAAAAAGGCGTTATATGATATTGGGAGTGAAAAAGCCCCCGGTCCGGATGGTTATGGTGCAAAATTCTTCACTTCATCATGGGATATAGTGGGAGGAGACTTTATTGCAGTGGTAAAGGAGTTCTTTGAGGAGGGAAAGTTGTTGAGACAATGGAATCATTCTTTGATATCCCTAGTGCCAAAAGGGGATCATGCGGAAAGTGTTGCGGATTATAGACCGATCTCTTGTTGCAATGTCTTCTATAAAGTCATTACTAAGATATTGGCAAACCGGCTTTCTAAGGTGATGGATTTCTTACTTAATCCGACTCAAGTGGCGTTTGTTCAAGGAAGAAACATTGGGGATAATGTCCTTCTTACACAAGGACTACTAAGGAAGTATGCAAGGAAAAGAATCTCTCCAAGATGCATGATCAAGGTGGATCTAAAGAAGGCTTTTGATATGGTTAATTGGGATTTCTTAATGAATGCTCTTGTTGGTTTTGATTTTCCCCAACAATTTTGCAAATGGATAAAAGAATGTGTCATGACAACCTCATACTCCATCTCTTTAAATGGGGGTGTCTATGGGTTCTTTAGCGGAAGAAGGGGATTACGTCAAGGTGATCCTATTTCTCCTCTCCTCTTTGGTTTATGTATAGAAGTGCTATCAAGGAAGATAAAAGTTGCATCCGATCAGCCCACTTTTCACTTTCATCCAAAATGCAAGGAAGTTGGTATTACACATTTGATATATGTGGATGACTTAATGCTATTTGCACGCGCTGATGAATCTTCAATTGGGCTATTGGCGGATTGCTTGGAGGAGTTCGGTGCGGAGGCGGGACTCAAAGCAAATCCTATCAAATCACAAGTTTATATAGCGGGAGTGGACAACAACACAAAGGGCCGGCTATTACAAAGAATCGGGTTTCAAGAAGGGTCTTTTCCTTTTAGATACTTGGGCATTCCTTTAGCGGCGGAGAAGTTGCGCATTGCTAATTATGGTCCACTCTTGGAGGCAATCACAAGAAGAATGAATGCGTGGCCTAAGAAGACTTTGTCTCGGGAGATCCAAACAAGAAAAGAGTCTTTATGGATAAAATGGGTGCACCAACAATATGTGAAGGGGGCTGATTTTTGGGAGTGGGAAGCAAAATCAAGTGATTCTCCATTGATAAAGAGGTTAATAAAGATTAGAGAGAAGATTAGATTGAAATCAAATGGGTTTGGCCAAGCAAACATGAAGCTAATAGAATGGTTTGCATCAAGAAGTGAAGGAGTGGGGAAGGCATATGGTTTTCTCAAAACAACTATTGACAAACCACATTAGGTGGGATCATTATGGAGGCCGGAAATCATGCCAAAGCACCGGGTTACTATGTGGTTACATGCACAAAGAAAGTTGCATACGGTGGATAGAATGAATTTTGTGGAAAACAAGCTTTGTTTGATGTGCCGGCAAGCGGAGGAGACAATAGATCATCTTTTTTTTGCATGTTCTTATGCTAGTACCTTATGGCAAAGGATAACGCAATGGTTGAGCATAAATTTCAGATTTAATACGGTAGAAGAGCTTCTCCAAGTAATGGGACAGCGGTACAAAGGAAAGGGAAAAATGGTCAAAGCTAAACACCTTGGCGTCTCTAGTGCAATATATCTTATTTGGTGGGCAAGGAACAAACGCAGATTTGAGGGGGCAACAACCAACATAGAGGACGCTTTTCGGAAGGTCCAGATTCATGTGCACCGGTTCGTGGACCTCACCTTTACATAACCTCATAATAGAGTAAGCAAGTGGAGGTTGCTATGTGTTGTTATGCTCCTGTTTTGAGCAGTTTTTTTCCCTTGAGGTTTGCTGTGATTTTCGGCCAATATGGCATGTTTTGTGAGTGTGTTGTGCCCATGTGTGGGCTGGGATTTGTGTGTGATGTGCTGGTCATACGTGGTTGTGATGGTGTGTGAGATGTCGCCCATGTGTGGGCTGTGGAGATGAGTAAGTGATGTGAGTTTTTGATGTACGCCCGCGTGAAGGGGCTAAATTCTGTAATCCTTATGGTATTCTCTAGAGTTTATAATAGTTTTGTGCTCTTATTAAAACCCCATCTTTTGCCAACTTGCTTAGGATCAGGTGAAACTTTCCGGCACCATATGTTTGTAAAAGAAATATATAGAGCAGATGTAATTCTCTAGCCTACAGTCTGATGGAAGTCATAGGAGTACAGTACATAAATTAAGGAAACAGTAGTTGGAGGTAGGAAAAGTTGAAGTGGAGGAAGCAATTGGAAGTCTACAAAAGCTAAAATATACAACAGATAGTTCTCATGGTCAAGAAAACCATATGAAGTAGAATAAAGAAAAGAAACAAATCCATATTAACTGATCCAGTTATGGAGAGTGGTTTCAACTTACAACTAGAGATGCATACAAGGAAATCAAACTCCAGTTCAGGACATACTAGTGAGAAAATGATTGAGTACTAAAAAGTGATACACTATTGTTACAATAAGTTCTAAAAGTGACTAATTTAGACTTGGAAATGGCAGTCGACGGGGTCAAGTTGAAACTGGGTCATTAGCCAATTCATCTTTGTTTAGCTTCATTAGTGAATCGCCAAGCATGACCAGCAGATAACAGTGTTTGAGCATAACAAATGGGAATAATAATGCAGCAGTTCCTTCAGAGTAAAGTGCACCAAGTAAATTAATTCTTAGCCCAATTCTTAACTACCAGTACTAAAACATGCTTAATTCTGGGCCATTTATTTTGTTTTTATCAATTAACTTCATAAGTTATGCACAATGAACCATCTTCTGTTTGGTGGAAAATTTGTTTGCCAACACATGGCACTTGATGGTCCCAAAAACCAGTCACTTTCTCGAAGGCTTAATTGATCCTCACCAATGATGGGCAATTAGGGTACAATGAACTTCCTTGAGGATACAACGAGATTGTCCACTCTCTTGTGACTTCGACTACTGAGGAAGAGATTGCAGTGTGCAAATCAACTGAAGCTTCATTTACAGGGAGAAAGAATGCTGCTGTTAGAGAAAGAGGAGGCATTCTGCTTCTTGTGAATTCTATTGAATTCAAGTGAAACCTTTAACCCTTACGTTCTATACCCCTTGATTGGGTTTGTCTCTTGATTGCACACAACCTGACTTGATAAGGGGCCTTGGACTGCATGAATGATGTAGATTGCACCAATTTGAGGCACCTGTTCACCCAGACCATTTGATCAATGAGTTATGCCACCTGATTCTGAGAGTGTTGGTGTATATGAAACATGGGTGGACTGACCATCCTGCATAGCAGCCTAAGTGGAGCATGTTGTCCTAGATGGAATGTGTCTTATGCTACTCACGACAATGCACATGAATAAAGTGTAAAGTGCGCTTACAAAGATTCACATTGCACCTCATGTGCACGCTGTATGCTTCATTTGTCATTTGTGTGACACAAAAGCCTCATCAACATGTGACCGGGCGTCCACGCAATTGAAGCAGGGCACTGCTCATGTGCTTTGCACATGACTCCGCCATATGCAAAGTACATGGTGTCTCTGCCACTCCACTTCTATATTTAATTTCTCGACCTCCTACGATCTTTCTAGATGTTGGACCAAAATTACCACATGAGCTTTCTGTGAGTTATAGTGTTACTTCTTCTTGCTTCCCCACAATTTTGACAAAAAAATTTTTTTGGGAGGGGGTGGGGTGGGGTGGAATATTTTTTTTTAAAAAAACACTAATATTAATAATAGAACAGAAACAAAACTTATACAAACTTGAAATTGGGTACCTCTTCACTACTTCTTGGTAAGAGAAGGAGCTGGCTTGAGCCTTTGTACTTCCTCATCCAGTCCATGTTTGCAGCTGATAGCCTATCTTCATCTTCAACAACATTCCTATCTCCTAATATGCTTCTGAAAAAACTTACATCATCCAAATTCAAATTTGAAAAAGATGGATTCCTTGGAATAGCACTAGGCAATGAAGCAAATAATCTCTGTTGGGTCATGTAGGTTCCACCCAAATACTTAGAAGGTTGAGATACTGTGATGGGAACTTGCAACGCCCAGCAAGATCTCCACATTTTTAGTGTTGAATAGAACCCTGAAATCATTATCAATAAGTTGCATAAAAGTTTTAGTTTATGTAATTTTTCTGATGTGTAATAACTAAAAAATGATAATAAAAGTTGCAAGGTTGCAATATCATACACCGTAACAAAAAACACTAGCTTATTTGTTCTTAAGAAAGACCTGCTATGTGATTATAATTTAACATATTTATCGAGCATTATTATATTTTTCAACAATAAAACTATAAGACATAATAGGTACCAGTTCTTGTTTGGTACCAACATATGAAAAAATGGCACAACAAATAATACAATCAACACATTAAAGATCCAATTGAGAAATAAAAATTCTACTCAACATAACATTTTAAAAAAACAAACAGCACATATGAATCTCAATCTAATTTGACAGGGAGGAGATAGTAGAGATGAAGCATACAAGAATGAAATATGACTCAGGCACCATATAATAAATTTAGGGCTGCAGATTTTCTAATATGGCAGTCAGATAAGGTTGGGATCTCAAGCTCAGAATTGCAACATTCGTGTAGCAAACAGGGTTCTCAAGCTCAAGATTACAACATTCTCTAGTAACCAATGAAAACAGTAGCAACAAAGGATCAGGATCCAGATCCTTTATCCTGCAACGAGTATACTTGATTAGGAAGATAGTAATGTGATACATTCCAGATGTATGAAGCTAATCATCACCAAGGCATATCATGTAGCAAAATAAAGGCCCTAAATGCAAAAATAAATAGTAAAATCATAGATAGATTGTTGGAAAGAGTTGACAACATCAAGGTTGTAAAAATCGCTAGGCGGTAGTCGGGCGGAGGACTACCGCCTAGCGCCTAGTCGGCGCTAGGCGGCATTAGGAGGCACCACGGTGGGGTGCCGCCTAGCGCCTAGGCCGACTTTTACAACAATGGACAACATTCAGTATAGTGGAGTCAGCTGACAACATTCAGTATACAAAAGAAAAATAATCATTTTCTAAAATATAAACCACCAGAAAGGGTACCACAATACACTGGATAAGGGATGCCACAATGTAAGCGTCCACTACCTATTTCCACTTTCGGGTGGCAGTGCCAAGTTTTCAAAGGCATAGGTCGGCCTTATCACAAGTCAAAACTATGCCAGGATCAAAATCAAAGGATATTTTAGGGGTTTGAAGAGATCGATAATTTTCATTCCATGTCTTTTATGCAAAGTGACAAGTGTGTTTTACTGATGGTGAATGGCATGGCATATGCTTCTTCCTCATCAAACATGGACCTAGAAAATTCCACTCAGAAGGAAGAAGTTAATTAGTTTATACAGATTGATAGTAGATTGTTTATCTATAGAAAATGCCATTCAGTTATAAATTTTAAGAGGGACGAGGAATCCCATCCCCTGCTGGATCCATGACTCCATTAGTGCTCCTAATTCTTGTATTTTTAACAACAATGACTTAAAATCTTCCACCTTTATTGAGATTAATCAGGATTCAAATTTAAACGTGGTGTGGGATCAGGTTGATAGCCTCATGCAATGGATTGGAAGATAATATTGAAGCTATATGTATGGAGGTGTTGCGCAGAGCATACAGAATCAATAGGACAGAATGATATATCAGAAATGGTAGCAAGCAGAGTGGAAGAGGTGTTCCCCTTACACTCCAATAATTACTCCAAGACAGCTAGTTGCAGAGAAAAAGAACCAATGTAAAAGGTGTTGAATTAGAGCTACAAATAGAATGCAATAAGACATCAACTTTCTTTTTTCACTTGTGACCTGTCATGTTTAATTTCTTTTTCCACATTCCAACTTAACATATTTTATATAATATATATGAAGGTGTGCATGACCATGTGTATATAGAGATAGAGAGAGATAATGGAATGAATAAATGGAATAGGAACATAGAAATAAGAACTGTTATTGCATTCCACCCCGTTCATTCCTGCCCCTATCTGTTCCCTCCATTGTAGTTGAAAGGTAAGTTAAAACCCATTCCATTACTTAAATAATAATGCCAAATTAGAAATTCAGAACTAAAATTCAACAGCCAAGATCAGGAGTTATTTCAAATTCCTAGAACACACACACACACACACACACACACAAAATAGTGCCAGCGATTTGTTTTTGATGACCAAAAAAATATGCATATTGGAAGGGGAAAAAAAGTACATAGCTTTCAACTTTGAGATTAAGGTCAGTTCTTCGGTATGCAAAATTGAATCTCCCTAAAATTTCTGAAATTAGTTATTCTTTTCTCGAACCCTAGTATTGACAACGGACACTTTTATATTAATTACTTCTAACAAACTAACACCAAATCAAACCAATCTAAGAACCACACCTGAAATGACCAAAAAAATATCACTACAAATCCGTGAACAAAACAAGTTCGAAGAGAAACAGACTTTCAACTCGCTACAACTACCTAACTTGTCATACGAAGTAAGATTGCCATCAGCAGAATGAGGGGGAGAAACCTAACGGAATCCAGATACCGGTCTTGATCCAAAAAATGCAAAACGAAAACTGTGCAAATCAACGGAAACGCATTGAAACCTGAAATGAACTCCAAGGACGATCGTTCTCGGGAAGATCGAGTTGGGTTCCCGACAAGAAATTGTCGACACCGTACAAGCAACTGCGGCGCACTTCGTCGCCCCATTTTCCGTTAATTATTTGATCGACGATAACTCAATTCGGTACAGAAGTTTGACTCCGGAACCTGGCTTATATAGAGGGGCTGGATAGACAAAGATTGGACGGCTGCAATGCTACGATCAGATGCATCTTACCCGTCCATTTTAGAATTCAATTTCGTCCAAACTTTTTTGATTATTTTATATGACAAAATTTTATGATGGAGTGTAGTGGAGAAAAACTACATAAGGTGTATTTGGGTATAAATAAATAATAATGGTGTGTGTTCCAAAAGGAATCGATGCGGATGATGAGTTATCAAAGTCCAGCCCATGAGGACGATAACAAAAAGGAAGGAGATCATACCTTGCGAGATCAACACGAGCGTTAATGGGAATACGCCGGAGATTTTCTGGCGGAGCCTACTCCGACGCTCAAGTCAGTACTCAAGTTGCGTGAAGGAAAGGAATAAAGGAGTAAGTCCAAAGTCTAGAGAGCTTCACCGCTTTTACCTAGGGGCCAAAGCGTCTTATATACCTGGGGGCTTAATCGTACGTCTTCCCACGTTCTCCTCCACATTCCCTATTTTTCGGTTACCTGATAACTTTTAGGTAACGGGTCCCGCGATTATTGAGGCATTAATTATCGCATATAAAGTCCAATAATTATCTGTCAACTTTCCTGATCAAAAAAGGGTAACAGTTATTGGACTCAGACTATCGGGTCTATGACTTGTCGGGCTCCGCTCTTCCGAGGGGGTCTCAGAGAATTTCCTCCCCTGAAGGACCTCGGAAGTCTATCCTCCCGGAGAGATCTAGAGTGTATACCGTCCCGAGTTAGTCTCGAGGGTTTGCCCCTCCGAGGGGATCTTAGTCAAAGGTCCTCCCGGGTGGATCTCGGTCGAAGGCCCTCCCGAGTTAGTCTCGGTTGGCGGCCTTCGCGAGTTGATCTCGACCGGATCTCTTTCCAAGTTGGTTTCGGTCGAAGGCCCTCCCGAGTGGGTCTCGGTCGGAGGCCCTCCCGAGTAGGTCTCGGTCGGATCCCTTCCCGAGTTGGTCTCAGAAACTTGACATCGGTTTCTAAGTACCTTGGACCCAGACACGTAGTTTTCCTGTGTTACGTGTCAACTATGAGGTGCTCATCTCCATCACAAGTTCCTCCCTTCAAGTCTAATCGAAGGAAGTGTGGATGACTGATTAGACTAATGATGTGACAGGGAAAAGGAAACGATGTGTCTGGGGCCCATTTATCCATTACTTTCTTGCCGGTTGCTTTGTAGAGTCCGAGGAATTGCAACATTCGGCTCTAGGCCCAATGTACTATTTTGAATGGAACAAAAAGTCCCCATGAGTTTCAAAATGGGATAATGATAGTTGTCAATTCATAATTAAAAGTGCATGGGGTCTTTTAATGGCGATAAGACAACTCTGTAAATGCCTTTGCGACGCGTGTTCAGATATCCCCTTCGCGGCCACCTACTGACGCGCGCTGCAGGATCACACCATACAATGGCTTTAAAGAGAGGCGGCTCCTCGATGTGGGCAACAATCATCGTCCACGTGCCCAGCCCCTTGCCCGCATGAGTGCAGCTTGTTCCCTAAAAAAGAGGGGGATGCAACGTTCGTCCGCCTTCTTTCCCTAACGCTCCACTGAGTACGCGTTATCCGTTCACGCTCGCTAAGCTTCCCACTTGTTACGGCTCCTCCCCATTTGTAAGTTCTCTTCTTCCTTCATCCCCTTTTTATTCTCATAGGAGTCATGGGCAAGGAAGGAAAAAAGGGCCAACGGAGGAAGGCGACAACAGACGAGGAGGAAGTCTATCAACAGGAATGGTATGAAGCTGTCTCCTCTAAGGTTAAGTTAGAGACCCTTCAATTCGCCCGGGAGGCATACGGTATCCCGGAGGAATTATAGATGGAAGTACCTAGGGTAGACCAGTCTCCTGTAGAACCTCCTTTAGAGTTTTTTACTTTTTTTCTTAGGGCGGGTAGAATCCGGGCTTCGTTTTCCCATTCCGCTTTTTTTCATGAGCATATCATCCTACTTCAACATCCCACCCCATCAAATGACTCCCAATGCCTTCACTCAGATGAGCGGAGCATTTATCCTTTTCAAACTTTTTGACATTCCCTTGACTCCCCATTTTTTCCATTTCTTCTTCCTCCCGAATCAAGCGTTCACGGGAGTTTTCAGTTTCACGGCTCACCCCAGTCATAAGTTTATAGGGGGTCTTCCTTCCTCCCATAAGGGGTGGAAGGAACGTTTTTTCTTTGTTTAATTACCTCAGCGACCCTTCAATCTCATTCGCTGGATAGAGAATCTGCCAGCCGTGCCAGATCTTGGCGACTTTCAGTAGGATCCAAGTTACTAGTGGGCTAGGAGCATTCTGGCCGGTATGGAGTTCAGCGAGCCCAACCTGGTGCAAAATGATGAACTTATGTATCGGGCGGAGCTTAGCCCAAAGGTCGTCAGCATAAGTCGCAACCTCGGTAAGCCAATAATCTTACAAATGGTCATGAATTCTAACTGATGTCTTGTTGTCTTTGTATTGCAGAGGGCGTCATGCTATCCCGTACGATGAACCGGATACTCAAATGGGACCAGGCTAACGAATAGGTCTTGGCTCCTCCTCCTGCATCCACCCCCTTAGGGGTCGGCTTGTCCGAAGAATCAGGGGAGACGACTGAGAAGTCCTAAGGGATTGCCCAATTTTGATGAGAACATCTCGGGTCCCTCTACATTGCAGGAGCGTTGAACAGGGTTATCCATCATATCAGGCAAGCAGGAGCGTTGAAGACAGATGTCGACCTCAGTTCCCTCAGCGTTGGTTGAGTCTAGGATGAGTTGCCTCCCGAGGAAAAGGAGCTGTAACTATATTTTGTGGACTTGTTAACTGTCCTTTCTTCCATGTACTTAGAATGTACTCATCTATTTGAATGAAAGTGATTTTGTATAATTTTATCTTAAGTCTTTTTGGAGAGGTCTTTCTCTGGAATGCCTGTCTTTCGACACATATCTCTCTTACTCTGTGGCCCTTTGTGAAGGCCTACTTGTGCTTGAATGGCTAGCATCCATATATTGAGTTGGCGTTCTGTCACTTCAAGTGAAGGGCCAATATGCTTGGTGATATGAGCTCTCTGGAAATAATTAACGATCTTGTTTGCCTCTAATGCCTGATGGTGTTCCTTTATATCCTAGCACCTAAATGGGAGCTTCCTTCCCCTTCTGTATCTCCACAAGCCATCCTTAAATTCGTGGTCATAGGTAGTAGGGATGTCTCGGCCCCTGGTTGGGTCTTTGCAGCCTCATGACCAATCCTACTGACCTCGGGTCTTAGTAGCACAACGAGGTGATAGGGTTTTAATAGCTCCTGGTCGAGCATCCGCAACACCACGACCAGGCCTACTCACCTCGGGTATTCACAGTACCGCGAGGTAGTAAGGTTTTATCAACTCCTGGTCGGGTATCCGCAGCACCGCGAGGTAGTAGGATTTTATCAGCTCCTGGTCGGGCATCCGCAACACCACAACCAACTCTACTCACCTCGGGCATCCACAGCACCGCAAGGTAGTAGGATTTTATCAGCTCCTGGTCGGGCATCCGCAGCTAGGGGTGTCAAAAATCAACATGACCCGACGACCCAACCCGAATCGACCCGAAAAAAATCGGGTTCGGGTTGAAAATTTTCGGGTTCGGGTCGGGTTCGGGTTGGGGGGTTCGGGTTGAAAAAATTTCGGGTTGGGTTCGGGTCGGGTCGGGTCGGGTTCGGGTTGACCCGAAATTTAATATTTTGTGGATTTTTTGGGGTTAAATCAAATTTTATTTTGAAAATTAAGATATTTTTATGTATATTAATATCAATATAGTATGATCATGATGAAGTATTGAGATAAAAGTGAAGAATTATAGGGAAAATGGCGAAAAAAGACGTTTTGAATCGGTTTTTTCGGGTTATTCGGGTCGGGTCGGGTTGGTCGGGTTGGTCGGGTTCGGGTTCGGGTTTGGGGGTTTCGGGTTGAAACCGGGTTCGGGTCGGGTTCGGGTTGGGAGTTAAAAATTTTTTTTTCCCCAACCCGACCTGAACCCGACCCGACCCACCCGAATTGACACCCCTATCCGCAGCACCACGACCAGGCCTACTTACCTCAGGCATCCACAGAACCGCGAGGTAGTAGGGTTTTATTATTCAAGTACTCGGGGTCCTTGAAGAGACATCTCGTTTGCTTCTTTGATTACTGAAATTATGAAGCAGTGGCAACAAGAATACAAATACATTTGTACCTCTCAAAATCTCACCGAGTATGATATGGTCGGAGATGATTGGTATGTTAGGGTCTATCCAACCTCTTGCCCTTGTCATTCTCCACATAATAGCTGCTTCTGGTGAGCTTTCTGGTGACGATGTAGGGACCGCCCCACTGCGGCTCTAACTTTTTGAGATCACCGATAGGTTTGATCCTCTTCCAGACTTTATCTCTGACCTCAAAGCTACGGGCAACCACGCGGCGATTGTATGCTTGTTGCATACACTGCTTGTAGGCCCGTAACCAAGCAGTTGCTTTATCTCGAACCTCTGCCACTAGGTCCAGGTTAATTAGCTGCTCTCGATCATTACCCTCTTTATTATATTGCTACCGTCGGACGGACTCCTCACCTACTACAACCAGGATCACGGCCTCGACTCCATATACCAACTGAAAATGACTCTGATCCGTTCCTTCTTTCGAAGTGGTACGATAAGACCATAGAATACTAGGGAGCTCTTCGACCCAGCTACCTCCGACGTGATCCAGCTTTATCTTGAGTCCCCTGATGATCTCCCGGTTAACGACCTCGGCTTGGCCATTGCCTTGGGGATATGCAACCGAGGTGAAGACTTGTCGAATGCCTTCGCACCATTCTTTAAACTTACGTCCCGTAAACTATCTGTCATTATCCGACATCAACTTGTGAGGGATGTCGTACCTACAGACGATGTCCTTCCACAGTATCTTCATCACTGCGGCTTCTGTGATGTGTGCAAGAGGCTCAGCTTCCACTCATTTGGAAAAATAATCCACCAGAACCAACAAAAACTTCTTCTGTTGGGGCCCAATTGGAAATTGACCCACGATGTCAATTCCCCACTGATCAAAAGGGCAGGAGACTATGGAAACTTGTAGCAAATCAGTCAGGCGGTGAGTTATATGCTGGTGCTTCTGACAAGCCTCACAACCAGCAACAAACTTGAGGGAATCAGCTTGCAACATTGGCTAAAAGTATCCAGCCAAGATGATTTTCCGAGCCATGGATCTTCCACCAATATGACTCCCACAAATGCCCTCATGCACTTCGCGCATGACGCAGTCGACTTCCTCTAGTCTGACACATTTGAATAATAGTCGGGCGAAGGCTCTCTTGTATAGTTGGTCTCTGACTAGTGTAAATCTAGAAGCCCTGCGGCGAAATAGTCGGGACTCTTGATCATCGGGTGGTGTATTTCCACTGCGTAGGAACTCCACATATGGATGTCTCCAATCATTAAAAGTAGTGCTCCCGATATCTTCCTCGATCTGAGCTACCATTCCCTCCGAAATGCTGGGCTCGTCCAGCGTCCACGAAGTAATGGACCTAGCCAACTTGGCCAGCTTGTCGGCTTTGACATTATCTGCCTAGGAGATTTTCTGCAAACTGACCTCCGTGAAGGAAGATCGCAACTGCTCATAGATGGCTACATACCTCTATAGGGGCTCGCACTTTATTTCAAAGTCACCCTTTATTTGTTGTGGCACGAGCTGAGAGTCAGAATGTAGAATGACTCAAGCAGCTCCCATGTACTTGGCTGCTTGTAAACCTGTTAAGATAGCCTCGTACTCAACTTCATTGTTGGTTGCCTGGAAGTGGAGTCGGATAGATAAATGCAACGAATCTCCCCTGGGAGAAACCATTAGCACTCCGACTCCACTGTGCCTGCTGTTGAATGATCCATCAACATAGATCCTCTAAATCCCCTCGACTTTGGATTCCGGAGCAGCTTCAAGCATGAAACCGAAAGGGTTTGTGTTTTGATGGCAGTACGGGGCTGGTACTCAATACCATATTCGCTTAGCTCAGTCGTCCACTTGATCAGCCGACCCGAGGTCTTCAAATTGGTGAGAACTCGTCCCAGCAGGCTGTTGGTGAGAATCACGATTGGATGTGCTAAGAAATATGGCCTGAGCCTTCGGGCCATTAAGACCAAAGCGTAGGTCATGGTGTAGCGTGTCTCTGCATTCTTCAGGAGGTGTTCGAAGAAGTAGACCAGGTACTGCACTGTGCCTTCTTTTCGGATAAGTGCAGAGGCTACCACTTGCTCAGCTGCGGATAGGTAGATGAACAATGTCTCCCCGTCTACTTGTAAAAGACGGGGAGCTCGGCCAGATAAGATTTCAGGTCTGCAAACGACTTCTCACACTGGTCGCCCCAGTCAAACTTGACTGCCTTTCTCAAAATCTTGAAGAAGGGCAAGGTCCTGTCGGCGAACTTGGAGATGAATCTGGACAAGGCTATGATCCTGCCGTTTAATCTCTATACCTCCTTGAAGTTGCGAGGAGAGGGCATATCGGGGATGACCTTCACTTTGTCTAAATTGGCTGCAATCCCTCTCTCTATCACCATGTAACCTAAGAATCGACCACTTTTCATTCCAAACAGACACTTGGTCGGGTTCAACTTTAACCAATTGGCTCTCAGGGTGGCGAAGGTCTCTTCCAAGTCGGTTATCATATCTTTCCACTTGTCCGTCTTGACCAGGATGTCGTCGACATAATCTTCAATGTTTCTTCTGATTTGATGCTTGAAGACTTTGTCCATCATCCGTTGGTATGTTGCCCCTGCTTGCGCAATCTAAAAGGCATGACGTTATAGCAATATGTGACATCTGCCATCACAAAGCTGACCTTCTCTTGATCTTCCGGCGTGAGAGGAACCTGATGATACCCTTGGTAGGCATCCAACATGGAACTAAACTCACAACCAAAGGTGGAATCGACCAATCTATATCCGAGGCAGAAAGTAGCAGTCTTTAGGACAGACTTTATTTAAATCTCGAAAGTCAATACAAACCTGCCATTTACCCCCGAGCTTAGGGACAAGTACTACATTAGCCAACCAAGTTGGAAATTAAACTTCTCTTATGTGACCAGCCTTCAGCAACTTGGCCACCTCCTCTCTGATAACTCTGTCTTGCTCGGGCGCGAAATATCTTCGTCTCTCCTTCACTGACCGAGCCCCGGGGGTCACGTGCAAACGATGTGTGGCCAAAGCTGGGGGGACTCCCTTGATCTCTTCGGTAGCCCACGCAAATACATCCCGATGGTTCTGCAAGCAGTCGATAAGGCGACTTCTCAGCTCCGGTGGGAGGTCAGCAGCAATCCTTGTAACCCCTCATGTATGATGAGGGTGTATTTGGACTTCTTCACTATCGACCTCCCTCCATTCTTCTTTGGGCTCTTCCTCCTCCCGAGGGTTGGCGAGGTCGATTTGTAGAGCTTCCTCAGCCCTCGGGTTCTTACGGGTTTCAGACCTGACTTCACCGTTGTAGCATCTCCGGGAAGCCAATTGATCCCCCTTGACCTCGGCCACTTGCTCGCCTACCGGGAACTTGATTTTTTGGTGGTAGACTGAGACCGCCGCTTGGAACACGCTGAGTGTCGGGCGTCCGAGTATGGCGTTGTAGGACGAGGGCAGATCCACCACCAAAAAAGGAGTCCTCCTCGTCCTCTCCGACATGTCGTCTCCCAATGACAGGGATAAGGAGATTTGCCCTATCAGCTTCACTCGGTACCCAGTTAAGCCAAAGAGTGGAGTAGAGACGGGCTGCAGCTCGTCCTCGTCAATCTGCATCTGGTTCAGGGCTGCCTTATATAGGATGTTCACAGAACTACCTGTATCCACGAAGACACGCTTAATTTCATAATTAGTTATGCGTACGAGAATTACCAAGGTGCCCTCATGAGGGGTCTCCACGTCATCTATGTCATCTGGGCCAAAGGAGATGTCGGGGCCTCTGCGTTGGCCACTGCTTGTTCCAATGGAATAATTCTCCAGTCGCCGAGTGTGGGCCTTCCTTGCCCGGTTAGAGTCTCCTCCCGTGGGACCTCCGGAGATCACTCCTAAGTGGCCCAAGGGAGGGCCCCGCACAGGAGCCTTGCCTTTCTTGGGTTCTCGTTCGAGGGAGAGAGATCGGTGAGGCGCCTCCTCCCGACTTCTCCCCCTAGAACGTAACCGAGATTGTCGCTGGGCTCCTTCCTCTCTTGACGACTGCTTGCGGGGAGAAATACTCCGTCGTGGGGACCTTCGCCGATACTCCGCTTTCTTCTATCGCTTCCGGGGCTCGTTATCCGCTTCCTCCGAATCCTCAAGGCATGGCAGTCTTCTGTGGAGTGCGTGATACTGCCATGGAAATCGCAGTACTTCTTCGATGGCTCGGGTTCTTGGGTATCTACTGTTTCTACAAGCCTTCTCTTGCCAGCCCAGTGATCCTTCCCCAAACGAGGGTCTTTCGCCTAGGGCGGTGCTGGTGGTTCCCTTCTTTCCGACCAGACCGGTGCCTATACAGGAGCTCCGGCTGGTTCTTTGCGGCGGGCCTGCTGTACCTCCTCGTCGTTGACGTGCTTGACAGAGCGCCCCAGCAAGTAGTCGAAACTAGTTGGTGGCTTTTTCACCAACGATCGGAAGAAGTCTCCTTCGAAGAGACCATGCGTGAAGGCGCTGACGAGGATCTCTGATGTCGCAGTTGGCACATCTTGTGCCAGCCGATTGAACCGCTGGATGTAATCCTTCAGCGGTTCCTTCGCCATCTACTTAAGGACGAATAGATTTAGTGTCATCTTCTGGTATCGACGGCTGCTGGTAAAGTGATGCAAGAACACGGTTCTAAACTCTAGGAAGGAGTTTATAGAACCCTGTGGCAGTCTCTAGAACCATCCCTGGGTGGCTCCCGACAGAGTGTTCAAGAACACTCGGCACTTAACACTGTCTATGTATTAGTGCAAGAGGGTCACATTCTCAAATTTAACACTGGCTGGTTCTTTGCAGTGGGCCTGCTGTACCTCCTCGTCGTTGACGTGCTTGACAGAGCGCCCCAGCAAGTAGTCGAAACTAGTTGGTGGCTTTTTCACCAACAATCGGAAGAAGTCTCCTTTGAAGAGACCATGCGTGAAGGCGCTGACGAGGATCTCTGATGTCGCGGTTGGCACATCTTGTGCCACCCGATTGAACCGCTGGATGTAATCCTTCAGCGGTTCCTTCGCCATCTGCTTAAGGACGAATAGATTTAGTGTCATCTTCTGGTATCGACGGCTGCTGGTAAAGTGATGCAAGAACACGGTTCTAAACTCTAGGAAGGAGTTTATAGAACCCTGTGGCAGTCTCTAGAACCATCCCTGGGCGGCTCCCGACAAAGTGTTCAAGAACACTCGGCACTTAACACTATCTGTGTATTAGTGCAAGAGGGTCGCATTCTCAAATTTACAGACATAGTCCTCTGGATCTATCTTCCCATCGTAGTCGACAATTCTAGGACCGCGAAACCACTTCGGCATGGGATCTTCTACGATATCCAGTGAGAAAGGAGTGGAGGGTGCCTTCTGGAAGTCTCTGGGTTCCTCTCTCTTCCCCATTCCCTCTTCTTGCCTCAGGGCGCTTGAAGCTACAGAGTTGACCTTCTCCAAATCTCCCAGGGAATCCAACCGGTGTCCAGGAATTGCCTCGGTGTGTCCCACCGGTGGTGAGACGGATCTCCAGTGGTGGGGATGTGAGGTGGAGATCCTGGGGATCTCACCTTGCCCAGAGGCCACTCACCGTGAGGCGGCTTGCTCGATTTGGTGTTGCTCGAGCGCTCCTTTGACGACGTTGGCCACAAGGCGATCCAGTTCTTCTTTCGTCAAAACGATGGGTTGTCCCTCCGACTCTACCATCACGATGCTCCTTATGGTGCTTTGATTTGTATTTCCCACAGACAACGCCAAACTTATTCTGAAAGGAATCGACGTGGACGATGAGTCACTAGAGTTCAGCCCACGAGGACGATGACAAAAGGGAAGGAGATCACACCCTACAAGATCAACACGAGCGTTAATGGGAACACGCCAGAGATTTCCCAGCGGAGCCCACTCCGACGCTCAATTCAGCACTCAAGTTGCGTGAAGGAAAGGAATAAAGGAGGAAATCCAGAGTCTAGAGAGCCTAACCCCTTTTACCTAGGGGTCGAAGTACCTTATATACCTGGGGGCTTGATCGCATACCTTTCCACGTTCTCCTCCACATTCCCTATTTATCGATTACCTGATAACTCTTAGGTAATGACTCCCACGATTATTGAGGTCTTAATTCTCGCATATAAAGTTCAATAATTATCCGCCAACTTTCCTGAACAAGAAGGGGTAACAGTTATTCGACTCAAGCTATCAGGTCTATGACTTGTCGGGCTCCACTCTTCCGAGAGGGTCTTGGGGAATTTCCTCCCCCGGAAGCCTCGGGAGTCTGTCCTCCCTGGGAGGTCTAGAGCATATACCGTCCCGAGTTAGTCTCGGGGGGTTGCCCCTCCGAAGGGATCTCAGTCAAAGGTCCTCCCGGGTGGATCTCGGTCGAAGGCCCTCCCGAGTTAGTCTCGGTTGGCGGCCCTCCCGAGTTAGTCTCGGTTGGCGGCCTTCGCGAGTTGATCTCGGTCGGATCTCTTTCCGAGTTGGTTTTGGTCGGAGGCCCTCCCAAGTGGGTCTCGGTCGGATCCCTTCCCGAGTTGGTCTTGGTCGGAGACCTCCCGAGTGGGTTTCGGTCGGATCCCTTCCCGAGTTGGTCTCGGTCGGAGGCCCTCCCGAGTGGGTCTCGGTCGGAGGTCCTTCCCGAGTTGGTCTCGGTCGGAGGCCCTCCCGAGTAAGTCTTGGTCGGATCCCTTCCCGAGTTGGTCTCGAAAACATGACTTCAGTCTCTAAGTACCTTGGACCCAGACACGTAGTTTCCCTGTACCACGTGTCAACTATGAGGTGCTCATCTCCATCAGTGTGTGTTGATTAAAAAAAACGAAAGTGAATAAGGAGATTGACAATATATATAATTATACCGTAAATTATCTTAAAATTCCTAACTTCATCTTAAAATTTATTATCAATCCCTATATTAGAAAAATTTTATTCTCATTCCCTACGCATAATTTATTTCCTTAGACTCCCTAATAGACACTAATTTACATAATTATCCTATTTTTTATAGGTATAAAAGTGTAAAAAGAAGTATATTTTCTCTTAAATTCAGTACATTCAAATTAGAATCTAGTATATTGTTTATCAAATTGAGCAAGACTCTTTTTGTATCTGACCAATCGGTCAATCGATTCAGCCTAAGTTAATTGGTTGGCCAGAAAAGAGTCTTGCTCGATTTTATAGAAATTATATTAGATTTTGTTAAAATGATGTTGAATTTAGAAGGAATATACCTACTTTTAGAAATTTTTTACCTATAAAAATAAGAGTTTTATTTCTTCACGACAAACCTAACTGATAAATTACTGATCTGATTTCCAATCGATCAGAGTTGCTCAATCTACTACCCAATCACAATCGATTCATTCTAAGCTAATTGATTGGTATGAGCTCTCAATCGATTAGTCAGGTTAAAAAAATTGTACTTAATTTGATAAAAAAATATACTAGATTCTTTTTAAATGATACTCATTTAAGAGAAATTATACTTTTTTAGATTTTTTATATTTAAAAAAATTGAAGATAATTAGGTAAATTAATATCTAGTAAGGAGTTGGAGTAAATACAAGTTTAAGTAGTGGGAATAAATTTTTACAAGGTAGAGTCTATGGATGGAGGAAGTTAGGAATTTCAAGAAAATTTCCCAATTAAATATTTTCCAATTAAAAGTTTAAGTAGTGTATTAATTGTTTTTACCAATTAAATATTTTCCATTTAAAATTAACTATAAATCATATGTGTTAATATTTATTAATAGTATAACTTAAGATAATTAATTTTAGTATCCATGTTAACCGAACTTTTAAAAATTATATTATTATTTAGAGTATATTTTTATTATTATTATTATTTGTTGTAAGTAAAAAAGTGATATCCGAGTAATTTTGAAAAACATTATAAAAGGTGCACGTAGATTCATATTTATATTTATATTAAATTATTTTTTTAATAATATTTTAATATTTTTTAAAAACAAAATAAATAATGAATAATATTGTTAAACTCTTTATAATATCATATGGATATGTTCTCAAAATATATCCAATCAAATATGTAATGAGTCAAATCTCGTAAATAATTATTGAAAGAATCAATTCAATATTGACATGATATGAGCTAATTCTTTAAATAATATTTTAACACTTCTAGAGAAGTCGAAATAAATAATGGATGATACTATTGGACTCCTTATAACCTCATAAATTCATAGAACTTAAAATAAGTCAAATCGAATTGTATAAGTTCATCATGGATTTTAGTCAAAATTTATTAATCGATCTAGAAACATCACATTGTAACAATTTCAAGTATTTAGATTTATAAGGTTTTAAAGAGTCTAATGATACCGTCTATTATTTATTTTAACTTATCTAGAAGTGTTAAAATATTATCGAAAAAATCAATCTGCGTTGGCTTAATAGTTCAATATCAAGTATAATGTGGGTCTGATATGATGTATATTATATCCACAATTCATATTAGATTTAAAACTTACTTAAATTTTAAAATGTTATGAGACTCGTATATATGCATGCATGCAAAAGAAAAGAGAAAGAAAAAAAAATATCGTAGTTGTGGATTAAATTGTGGATGTTTGAGATGATGACTAATTATTCTGTCGCTGTACCATAGTCCCTAGGGCTATAAAAAATAAAAGAGAAATAAAAATAGAGGAGAAGAGGAAACCAAAGAAAAATTTCTGTAAAATATATCGTAGTTGAGGATTAAATTGTGAATGTTTGAGATGATGATTAATTATTTTATTGTTGTATCATAGTCCCTGGGGTGTAAAAAATAAAAGAGAAATAAAAATAGATGAGAAGAGGAAAGCAAAAAAAAAATAATTTGGTTAGATGATATAGAATCGGAGAAAGTTCATGATACACTGAATATAAAATGAGCTCTGATACGTTCAATGAGAAAATTTAATGAAAATTTTAGTGAATGACGTGATAGTCTGCACGCATTATCGCCCGGACACCATCGACGCCCTCAAGATATCATCGACGGGTTTCGACCGTCATCTTAAATCAAATTATACTTTGAGAGGCATAATGAATCCGTCAAATATCATTACATATAAAATATTATATTATTTATTGAGATTTTGATTGAATTTTTTTGACCGAGGATATCATTTTTCATATAAAAAATAATGTACGTCCTTTCCTAAAAAAACCGCATTGTTTTCGTCAACAAATATTCGTCCGATGACCAATCCGTACATTTCTAAACCTTATCCGTCTTATTATTGGTCATCGGAGACGGGACCCACAGTCGAGCTTCTGAAAGTGTGACAGCGGGTTCCCCCAAGGCACGCACCAATAGAAAACCTCCTTCTCTTCTTATATGCGACCTTTTATATATACACACAATCTCATTCTTCCCCTTCTTCGGTTTTGTTCTGTCTACGCGTTCGTCTCCTCGTCCTCGTCCGATCTCTCTCCGCCCTTTCGACCCCGCCTCTCTCCCCACCAAATCTTCCCTCGAGGCCGCTCCTTGCCTTCTCTTCTTCCTTATTTCCCGGAAAGATCCGATCTTGTTCGTTTTTTGTAGTCGGATATCCCCGCCGCGGCGCGATCCTACACGTGATTCGTCCATCAATGCCGCGCCTTGAGCTGTAGGAGTGGCGCTCGACGACTTTCCTGACGGAGTATATCTCTCATGAACGGTAGGAGCGCGTAGGAGTGACGGGAGGTCTCCAACTGGGAGCGGACTCGGAGATGGCGAGCTCGGGGACGGAGGAGGACGAGACGTCGGCGGCGGGACCGGTCCAGATGGTGAAGGTGAAGAGGAAGCTTCTGGCCGAGTGCATGACGTGCCCCATCTGCGACAAGCTCATCCGGGACGCCACCACCATCTCCGAGTGCCTTCATACGTGTGAGTACCCACCGAGCCCCCCTCTCTCCCTTTCATCTCTTCCTCCAGCTTCGGCCTCTATACTTCATATGTTTCATGGTCCTGATTGATGCTTTCGTTTCGTACTTTCAAGGATGCCTTGTGGCGTTGGGTTTCACCCTCTAATTTGTTTTACGTAATATATATATCGGGGTTACGATGTTCTTTGCGGTAAAAATTTGTACTCTCTACTTTATGAGATTGATTAGGACCAACGTACGTCTCAATTTTTTCATATATGGCATCATTAAAGTTTCTAAGTCCTTCCTTTTGGGTACGAGCGATCATGGTCGCATGCATTGGTTTCATGTCCCTGAGTTTGTATACCGTATTTGTTTAGTCTCTGCTTCGATTGTCTTGTAGAATATACTGATTTTTGTATGAGATACGTTGAATTTTCATTCCTTCTTAATCCAATCTGCATTTTAACCATTTTTCTCAGTTCGAAGTTGTACTACATGAGAAGCTAAGCAAGGGACGTCAACGCATGCCATAAGAGTTCATTTTTGCCTTGATATAGATGCATTTACATTATAGCAAGGTTTTATAACTTTCCTTTCTGGAAAATAAATCGAGTTTCAACGCATGCTAAGTCGAAGAGAGGTCGTCAAGGATCATTTACTCTTTCGTTTACATTAGTTTTATCTCGATCATAGGTGGCATAGGATTCTCTTAATTATATGTGTGCTCCCCTTTTCCTTTCTGTTAATCGTTCAACTCCGTAAGACTGTTATAGTCTGATCCTTGTGTTAGATATCGTCTTATTGATTAATGTAATATACTTCAGTAATCTTTGCATTAAAAAAATATGGTCTTGAGCTTTACAACTATTTGGCAATTTATTTCTTACGGGATCATTTGTTCAGATCTTTAGTCACTTTCATAGGTTTATGGGTTTAAGTTAATCTATATGTAAATTAATAAATATACTTGAGCAGTTTGCAGGAAGTGCATATTTGAGAAGCTCGACGAAGAAGAGACAGATTGTTGCCCTGTATGCAATATTCATCTTGGTTGTCTCCCTGTAGAAAAACTCAGGTTATTTTCTTTTCCCTTAGAGATTTCATACTATATCTTGTATGGATTTCTCATCATGGTACCCACTTTGATTTCACTGTAGTATTAGTATATTATTGTTTTCAATCCTAGAATCAATAACAGTTTGAGACTCTAGCTCGTGGTTTCAAAGTATACCTTCAACCTATGAATGAGATAATACTTTTTTTTTTGACATTGGATTTGAACCCTAAATTTTCTTGCTCTGATGCCTTGTTCAATTTGATTGGCTAGCCACTTAATTCAAAAGCTTGGAATTTTAGGAAAGAAATCAATTTATATATTTATATCTCAATATATTACAGCAGTAACAAAGTTCATTGACATGCATGTAGATTGAGTTTCAGGCCTCGATAAATAAAATGGTGTTCTTTATGTTCCTTAGACTTGATTATCTTGATACCAGAAGGTGAAGCTTGCTCGAAGTTGAGTTGATGAAAGAAGATTCAAGCTAGGAGAGTAAGTAACTCATACAAATACTACAAGTTTGGAGCCTATGGACCATGGGGATTTTTAGGAAAGCTAATATCTTTTGGGTAAAGCATTGTCAAAGTGTAAATACAGTATTGAAGCACATATTCTTGTGTTGTCTGCCTAGCAGAAAATGCCCATCACATGCTAAGGCATATCAGTTTCCAAGGCAAAGCATTGTGGATAATTATTAGTGTCCTATCAGACTAAATAACTCACCAAGGCTAGCAAGGAATTGATCAGGTTACAATTTTACCATACATCCTCTACTTGGGGGAATATAATTGTTAAGAATCACATTGTTTTAGTTCATCTAATACACATGTAGATTTATCAAAATCAAAGTGAATCAAGTATACTGTGAATGCTGGATTGACGCAGGTTAACAGCTGGAGTTGGATTTTCATAAAGAACCTATGATATCGTAAAGCTACTGATAGTTACTAAGAGATGCTGTTTTTTTTTTAAAAATTTTGAACAGTGAAGGAGGGAATAGCCATTAATGCCATATCGAGTAGTACATCAATGGGTGAAGCACAGAAGACCTTTGCCTTTTGCCAAATTTTAAATATAGCTTATACAAATAACTTAATTTTGGAAAAGATTAGTCCCTTTTCTCCCTTTAAGTCTTAACAGTTAGAAGTACAGTATTGTGTCTCACTTAATATTTATTTTTTGCAACTATTTTCTTGTTTATTACATTTCAAATCCTGCTTGTTGGATATCTAGAATTTTCCTCATAATCAGCCGAATTTAGTCTCACAAGATTTCCACCAAAGCCTTATATTACATGGAACATCTTTATTAATCAGTTTCTGAGTTCTTAGTGAATGTTCCTTGCAAGCAAACTCTTTTGAAAAATTCTTTCAAGTAAGCTTGTACACTGATCGACATACTACCAACTCAGGAAGGATGTCTATGCACCACTATTCTTGGGATATTATTTATGTATATCTAGTCTACGATGGTGCATGTTGTTTGCAATGATATTGTTTTGATAGACGAGACACTGAAGGAGTAAATGCTAAACTAGAATCTTGGCGGGAAACACTAGAAGTGAAAAATTTTAGGCTTAGTAGAGTAAAGACAGAATATATGGAATTTAAGTTTAGCAATATTAGACGTAATGAGACAATTGTTAAGATAGGAGATGACGAGTTGTCTAAAACTGAGAGCTTTAAGTATTTAGGATCATTTTTGTAAAGTGATAGAGGGATTCAGAGAGATGTCTTACATAGAATACAAGCAAGATGGTTGAAATGAAGGTTAGCGTCGGGTGTTTTATGTGATTGTAAAGTACCTCTAAAACTTAAAGGGAAGTTCTACAAAATAACAGTTAGACTTGCTATGTTATATGGTGTTGAATGTTGGGCTATGACTCGGGCACATGAGCAAAAGATGAAAGTTGCAGAGATGAGGATGTTAAGGTGGATGTGTGGACATACAAGGATGGACAGAATAAGGAATGAGAGCATTAGAGAGAAAGTCGGAGTTGCATCTATTGAGGAAAAACTTCGAGAGACACGTTTGAGATGGTACGGACATGTACTTAGGCGACCAATAAATGTCCCTGTTAGGCGATGTGAAACTATGATAAATATGCACATTAAACGAGGGAGAGGAAGGTCAAAAAAGACTTGGTTAACAATAATAAAACAAGATAAATTTTATTTAAATATAAATGATGATATAATAAGGGACAAAGGCCAATGGCGTAGAAGGATCCATATAGTCGACCCCACCTAGTGGGATAAGCTTGGTTGTTGTTGTTGTAGTTTACGATGATCATGTGAAAATATTTATTACTATTAACCAGACAGTTAGATACCAGTTCTCAATTGTCTAAATAACAATATCAATTTGGAATTATGATCTCTTCCTCATAATGCAAGTACCTTCTTGGTTCTTAAACTTCAAATATGAGATGTTTTGAGCAACTGTTCAGCTGCTTTAGTGTATCTTTGTGGCATAATTTTGGTTAGTTTGAGCTTACGCTAATCTGATCAAGATACTTAAGCATATAATAAAATTTGATTCAACAAATTCTGTAAAAAATATACACGAGATTAGGACAAAAAGAACATGTTGGCAAGCAAAACTCGAAGCACCGACCCTTGTGCAAGTGATGCTTGATCATAGAAACAGTAGATGTTATTGTGCAAACAAATCATAAAATATTCATAATCAGAAAAATTGCAACCTTGTGGCAGTTTAACAATCAAGTCACTCAGATTATTCTTAGCACTGCAGAACAGTGTGTCTCTTATGGAGTGAGTTTGAATGAGAATACAAACCCTTTTAGCCTTGTTAAACTCCAACCATTAATTAGGATGATATATAAATTAAATGATTTCATGTTATCTTTCCTTGTCACACTTTATCTAGAACCATCAGATATGAATATCCATCTTTATTACTCATATTTTTTTAATCATAACTGATATGTCTCCACAAAGAGGTTTTCCTCCCTTGTAACTTATGAGGATGATTGGTGAGAAATCTCAAGGATCGATCATCAAAACTAAGGTCTTTTTCAAGCTATAGGCAAAATCAGTGGGTGGTTCCAAACATATGCACCGGCTCTGGCACCCTTTGGTTTTTAATGTTGCATATGCTGGAAATGTAAAAAAAGTGCTTCTATCGACGAAATACACATCAGATATTAATTAGAGCATATCATTTACGTTAAGAGATAAGTAACCTTATTCCGTTCCAAATTTGAGTTGATATTAATGCATACAATCAACACATACACACAAATCTAGTTAACTCAATTGCTCAAACTCACAGATGATACAGTTATGCATTACTGCTTGTCTTAAACACTACCATTTGCAGGGCTGATCATAATCTCCAAGATTTGAGAGCGAAAATATTTCCTATAATGAAACCAAAAGTTGGAGCATCTGATAGTGCCCCTTCTGTGGCATTGCCTGTTAGAAGAAAAGAAATTTCTCTTTCTTCATTAGTGGTGAACAATCCAAGAGTTACTATACAAACAGGTCCGTCAGGAAGGCGAAAAAAAACAGTTAGCAATAGGGCTGCTACACATCATGGTAGTGAATCCTATAAAAATGAGGATGATCTTACTGATAAGTTTGCAATGAAATCAAGTTTGAATGGAAACTCAACCAAACATTCCCAAAACAGAAGACAGGTACAAGACATGATATTTGATTTTCTTTTGTGACTTACATTTGCTGCTAAAGTTGCAAGTTTCTTTTTTGTATTGTCCATACTGATGATGGGTAACTCATGTTTAATTTGTTTTACAAATTTCAGGCTGCTTTCGGTTCTGACAATTCCAACAATGATGTTAATAAAGATACAGGAAATAGTGCAACTGCCATACAGGATAAGGCAGAGCTCTGGAAACCTTTGAATTGCTTAGTCGAAGCTGCAAACAGAACAAAATCTTTTAGGTCTACTCCACAGAATTCTTTCTTTAAGGCAGAGCAAAAAGAGGTTCCTGATGGCGAAATAAGTACCAACAAGACCAGGGTTATGGAGCATATTCATAAGCCCAAATCTCCGGATGAGAACAATCGCACTGCTATGACAATAAAAGCCAGAAGGTTGAAGTCAGTTAGCCAGAAAAGGAGAAACATTGCCAACTCCAGTCAAACAATACATGATGCTTCTAATGCTCAAAGTGATAAGAGAACAAATCCATTTTGGTTTTCATTGGTTTCCTCTTTTGACCAGTTAAGGAGCTTTAGAACTGGATGTTTCATTATACACATGGCATACTTTGTCCCAGTTGTTGTTTTACTTACATCATGCGCAATGGTTTCAGGACCGGAGGTTCATCATTTCCCCAGATCTCAACCAATTATTTGAGAATAAAGTGAGTTTAATGTTCTTATTTTGCACGATTACTTTAGTAAAAATTGAAAACTGTCATTGTTTCTTCGTTTTTCTTGGAGTTCTTTACAAAACAATATGTCTCTATGTTTTGTTTTGCATGTTTTCTGTCAAGAACAATTTAAGTTGTGGTAAACAAAAAATTGTGATAGAAATAAGACAATAATGTAGTAGGTAGGGAACACGAACAATCATTTTTTGTATGTTTCGGAATGAGTAGAAAGTCACAATTAAGGAATGAAGTATAGATTCTTGTTCTATATTGAGTAAGAAGTGAATCTCACTTTGAAAACGATCAGTCAAAACATTTGAGTTGCTAGCCCAATGTCAACACCATGTGTTCATTTCCATGTTTGGTCTGTCTGTTGGATAAGTCATCTTAAGCTATCTTGAGTTAAATTCAATTCTTGTCATTTTCCTAATGTTTTTATGATAGGCGACAAATGATTTGTCAGGGCACTTATAGCTATATTCTTTTCTCCTCCCAGCGTATTGCACTAACCTATTATTTTTATTCTTAATCCCAGAGATGGTAATATACCTGTTTCTTACATTCAGAAGTACCTTGTCAAGAAGCTTAATCTTTTCAATGACGATGAGGTGAGTCTTCCCTGAAACTAATAGATATTACTTTTTATGTCACAGGATTATATACTCACGAAACATTAATGTGTTAGTTCTGCCAATTTATAGTACTGGCATCAAAAACAAATTTTGAAGTCTAACTTGAATGGAACAATTTGCAACTTAATATTTCTCCTATGTTTAGTACATATAGTTGACAACTGCCTTGCGACTCTCTGTTGTGCTTCTACAGGTCGAAATAACATGTCGAAATGAACCAGTGAAGGCCACAATGCCCCTGAACAATGTGATAGCACAGTGGCTGCGGGGGACACCACCATCGCAAAGGCTTCCGGCGGTTATTGGAACCTCAGCCAAAGACTTTATAGTGACGTTGGGGTACCGGCCACACCGTGTGGAAGTCGCAGCTCGATAAATATTGTCGACGACGCCAAATCTCGAACCATCTTCACGCTGGCATTCCTCATTTACTCTGGCATTCTTAGTCATGGGCAAAATGAGCTTCCTCTTCCATCATGAGTTTCTTTTGTTTAATTAATTGTCCTCTTCGCTCTCTAGTAGAGTGTGTTACCGTTATAATGTATTCTTAGCGATTTAACAAAAATATTGGACAAGATAGCAGATGAATCTCGGGTGATCGGTTCGGTCCTATAGAAATTTTTCACCGATCGCCAAGGTAATTGAGAAGGGCTCACGGTGGACGGTCTGAAAACTCAACGTTTCAGAGTTCGCGTCCCATTTAAAAGAAGTTTTTTTTTGTAAAATATGTCATAATTAAGGATCTAATCGTGAATATCTAGAATAGTGATTAATCACCCTAATGCTGTACCATAATTTCGGAGTTGTATTTGGAGTGATTTAATGGTAGCACAAAATGTAGTGTTCTGTTTGATTTTGCTGATTGATTTTTCTTGTTTAAGGTGATGTTTACTTACAACACGTGACACGTGAGCATTTAAAATTAATATTTTTAAGATTTAAAATTTAGGATATAATATTTAGATTAAAAAAATAATCCATGGATAATGATCCGACCTTGGTTATGGGTAGCTCGGCCCGCTCAGTCAGCTAATCTGGTGCCACGAAGGCTTAGTAGAAGGGTCGACGACGACCTTACCAGGGGAGTCCTTGAGCCAGGAAACCCCCGAGGCGCTCGCCGACCGACCCCGGGCAGGGTCGGTCGGGTCGGTCAAATCGATCCCGAGTGTCTCCTAACTCAGTCACCTAAATCCGCACCTCGATCCGAATCGGTGCCAAGCCATTTAGTCGGACGTGTGGCGGCCCACGCTCTCTCAGCATCCCCTGGATCCGACAACTCATAGAACTAAGACAAAGCCAAACAGACACAACTCAGCGAACCCTCGACTCAGGGCGTACCCCGCGCCTCAACTCTCCCAGTCGGACGCGTGGCGACCCACGCTCCCTGGCCATTACCCGACCCGGTCCTTGACACTCGGACCCGTCAGTCGGTGCTCGAGCTACAGACTAGATCGTCCCTATGCCGCCCTATGTCATTACATCCGGGATACGATCTTGATGTCGGGTACTACATACCTTGCCCATTTATGACACCCCTCGCGGTTATCCCTCCGATTCAGTACCCTCGTACTGCCCAAGCACCCCGCGTCATGCCGCGGTACTTTCAGGTGCTCTCATACGAGCTGACATGTACCACATCCCAGTCTCGTCGACACGGACAGAGGTTGTCAGCTCCCCCGGCTATATAAGCCCTCCGCTCCTCATTCTGCAGGTATGCGCGCGAGCTCTCTCTACGACTGCATTTCCATTTGTTTTACTATATTTCCTGCTGATACTGACTTGACCGTCGGAGTACCTTGCCGGGGACACTCCTCGGCGGGTTTGCTAACGGTCACTGTCTTACAAGCCGGAGTCAAGTCGGGACTAGGTCGACGTCATCTCAGCTGCTCGTGACACTCGAAAGACCATCCGATCCTTGAGACTTCCACCTCACTTCACGACAGGATCAGATAAATATGCAACGCATCATCTTTCATGCTTAATGATCCTGTCGACAAGCGAAGACCGGTTCTAACTTGGATGACTCGGTCTGACCAAGACGACTCGGTCTGCTGTAGCGTACCTGGTCTACTGCAACTCAGGGGGTCGGACTCGGGCACGAATAGGGACCAGATTCAAGTCACTCGGCTCGGACCAAAACAGAGCTCACAATGTAGTGGTGTGGTTGCAAAAATGGCAGCAATCCCCTCTACAGAGCCATATGGGGGGGTTTATATAGGGGAGAGGTAACTCTATGCTGTGTCAGGCTGGCAAATCTCATTAAGGGAGGGTCAGTTGACAGATGGTGATAGTGACAGCCGCATTAATGCTGTGAGACTGTCATAGCCGCCTGACACCCTGCCTAATATATCTCTTCTGTCCCTCCTTAACTCTCGGCGGCTCTGCCAAGCAATGATTATGACGGGGGGATTGTCTTCTGAATATTTGATAGGAAAGGCTTATATGATAAGAAAGGCTCATAATGGTTCGGCCGTCCCCATGTGATTACGAGTGCCTGGCCTCGGACAACAGACTTTGAGGGGCCGACCTCGGGTGACCGACCCCGAGTGTCCCGACCTCGAGTGACCGACCCCGAGTGTCCCGACCTCCGGTGACCAACCCCGAGTGTCCCGACCTCGGGTGACCGACCCCGAGTGTCCCGACCCCGGGTGTCCCGACCTCGGGTGATCGACCCCGAGCGTCCTGACCTCGGGTGACCCTTGGCCAGGCCTATTCACTACCGGTTTAGATCGGCAATCGAACCCAACCGAGCTCCTGATCCTTCTAAAAATCATATGCCCAGATCACAAGTCTCCCTCTCAAGTCTAGTCGAAGGAGGAGTTCAGTCCAACTGACTAGGCTCCCTGCTCGGTCGGCTTGCCTCTTTTTCGTCTTCCCGCGCATCCCATCGTACGGTTAATCCTCTCCCTTAAATGTCATATCCTCCATCAAATCCTCATTAATGCAGGGCCACGTGTTACTTCCCGACTGGAGGTCTTTGGTAACGAAGCGTCACTGGCGTGGTTCGTGCGATGTGCAAGCGAAGCTTCGAGGTCTGGGAAATGGTAGAGATCGGACGGTGAGTAGTCCGCCCCGCCATTTTCCTTTCCTCCATCGGACGGTCATCCTAGTTTTACCTGCGGTATAAATAGGCTTAACTCCTCATTTCACTCCTTTTTATCTCGACCTTCGCTTTCTCTCCGACTCCTGTCCGATCTCCGCCACCCGACCTTCGCAAATCCGGCGAATAGTGTTTCCGGCGAACCTCAATTTTAGGTACTCCTTTTCCTCTGCCGAGCCCTTGTTGTGCCTTTCCCGACTTTGTTTTGATGGCTTCATCGTCTGCACCCCCGTCTGCGCCCCCCGAGCCATGGTATCTAACTACCCGGTCTTCCCTTACCTTAGGTCAGGTAGAAACCCTGCGCATAGATTACCTAATCCCCGAAGACCACTCAATAACTCTGCCCGACCGTCGGGGTCGGGCTCACGAGCCCCCCTTAAGTCATTTCACCGTCTTCTCTGATCAGTTGTTAGTTGGTCTGCGCTTTCCCCTGCATCCCTTCTTCCGCGAAATCTGTCGTTATTTCCAGATCTCTTTGTCTCAATTAGCCCCCAATTCAATCCGAATCTTATGTGGCACCGTGATCATCTTCACTGCCCGTAAAATCCCCTTAGAACCCCGGGTGTTCCACTTTTTCTATTATCTCAAGAAACAAAAACCCGGGAATTTCTACTTCCAAGCTCGTATTAACTCGGCCTTCTTAGAGAAGGTGCCTTCCTCCAATAAAGGTTGGAAATCTCACTTCTTCTATATCCAATCAATCCCCCGATCGAACTGGCCTACTGCGTGGGTAGAAAACCTGCCTGATCACCCTCAGCTACCCAAGAACCTTCATTCGGAACCGGACTACCGGTCTGCATTTTCTAAGCTCGGGGGAGCCCGATACCACGCGGGCAAGCTACTGATCGAGGGTATGTAGTATCTCTTCCGGCTGAGCCAAGTCCCGGCGGAGCTACCCGGCACCCTCGGTACGTCCCTACTCGCTTTGTAAGTTTGTTAATGCTAACTAAAACTTTTTCCTTTGTGCAGCCGAAGTCATGTATAGCGCTAGGGTTGATGCTGTAATGGACCGGGAGGACGAAGCCATGGAGGCTCTAGCCGCCCAGCTAGCGGCTGCTCGGGCGGTACCACCGGTAATCATTGTCTCAGATCCCGAGCCGCCGGAAACCGCAGCAAACGATCCAGGAGAGAGTCTACCGACCGGGGGTTCAGGAACAACGACTCAGGTAGCGGGCGAGGGGACGTCCGCCCAGGCAGAGGGAGAAGAAGAAGAAGAAGATCAGGCAGATCCTGATAACTTGGTTCGGAAGCGTCGTCGGCTAGTCCTCCGCTTGGGGACGCCTTCGCCCCCAGCACCGACCTCGGGGGATCAGGTTGTCGCACCCTCTCGACCCGATCGAGTCATAACCAGCCCTCGAGTTCCAGCCCCAGGCTCAACCCCTGTCCCAGCTGTTCCTCGACCTGACGCTCGGGGCCCGACCCAGACAACACCCAGCTCGGCAGCCCAACCTCCTACCTCCCTAACAATACCGCCCGGCGCATCAACCTTGGGGACCGCGCCGCGTCCCCCGGCCCCTCCGACGAGCACTGCAAACATTGACGCTGTAGAGGCCCTTCTGTCCATGCAGTCCCCTCCAAGGTCAGCTGTGGACGTTCAAGTGCCCTCAGCTACTATTCTAACTTCAACAGTCCAGTCACAGCCACTTACTCTGCATGGCATGTTGGTCTCGAGCTGGGAGGAAGGATAGACTGCGTCTTTCGCGATGGATCCTGTCAGCTTGGCCGATCACTTCTTCACTGGCTTGACTCAGGTACTTTCTCCCATCATTCGGCTGTTTACGCTTACCCTTATGCACTTCATGCCATTTTGCAGCAATGGGCGTTAGGTCACGCAGTCAGTCAAGAGTTGGTCACCAACACTAGGGAGCGCCGAGAGGCCGAACGGAGGGTGAGAGACTTGGAGGCCAAAGTGGCGCAATGCACCCTTCCTCCGGGCGACGAGGGGCTGGACCAGCTTCGTTCAGAAATAACTGCACTGAGGCTGCGCATATCAGAGCTAGGGATGGCAATTTCACCCGAATCCGACGGACAATCCGACATCCGACCCGAATGGAGGAGGATATGGAGGGACTACCAATACCCGATATCCGACCCGAATACCCGATTAAATAAAAAAATACATATATACATTAAAGATTTTTTACCCAAAACCTACTAATAATTTGTATTAATGTTAGAAATAGATTATATATATGCTTAATCTATTTTTAAAATTATAAATATATATTTTTTAAATTTTAATGTTAATTATAATATAATTTTGTTCAATGATATATTTGGATAGAAAGAAAAAAGATTATTAATATACAAGATATCCAATCCTTTAATGGGTATGGGTATACCCGATGGATATTCGATACCCGATGGGTATGGGTACGGAGGATATAGAATCTGACCCGAACCCGACCCATTGCCATCCATAATCAGAGCTGGAGGTTGGCTTGGAAGAAGAGCAACGGCTGTTGGCCCAGTCTGCCGTGGAGTCGGAGCGCCTGTCGAACCGGGTGGCTCATTTGGAGGGCGAGAATAAGATCCTCAAGGCTCGGTACACCCGAGCCCATTCCGACCTGGCCAAGAGAACAACCGACGCCAAGGGGCTTCAGCGAAAATTGAAGGAGTCGGATGCTGCTCATCACTAGACTCAACTTATTCTGAAGAATAAAGAGACGGAGCTGGCCGCCCAACAAGAGGCCTTTCAAGGTTTAGAAACTCAACTAGTGAGCAAGGATGCACAGCTGGCCGTTCGGGAGACCACCATCTAGGGGCAGGATACCAAGCTTGCTCAGAATAATATTGAGCTTGCTCGGCTTAAGAAGGAGTTAGAGGAGTATAAGTCGGGCGAGCCTGCCCGGATTGAAGCAGCGCGTCTAGCCTACATTCAGTCGGACTCCTTCCTGAACCTGGTATCGGAGCGCACTGGTGGCATGATCGTGTACGGTGCGAAGGGTGCTATCCAGCAGCTGACTGAGGCCGGCCATCTTCCCGAGGACCTTCCCCCCAACGCCGTGAAGCTGAGGCAGATCAAGGCGTCGATTCCTGAAGATGCCTTCCCCCCCTTTACTTAGGTTGAATTCTTACTTTCCTTTGTTTCATGATGACTCGGCCCTCAGGCCTTAAGAAGTTTGCCATGTTTCGAGCTGACTCAGCCCTCGGGGCTCAATTTTGTATGGACCATGAGCCCTTCTTTGATTCCCTTAGCTTGACATGGTTTTATTTCAATAGCCTGAATACCGTATTTGTTTGCTCACGATGTTTAAGATTTTTGTTAAGTATTGTCTGTTTGGAGTGCTCGACCGGCTCTACGAGGGCCAGCGCTTGGGTTACATCACGAATTTTCACAAAGCGTGACCGCTCAGGTCGTTCATACCGCTCCCTTTAGCTCGATTTTATGAGCCAAGCGCCAAATTTTTCTAAGTGTCGAACGCTCGGTGTATTTGAGCTCTTAGTTATTTAGTCGGGCCACTACGCGGGTTCGGGCACATTGTTCGACCGGGTAGATACCTTGATTGAGCGTTTTATCTTGTTTCTGGTGAGTTAGTCTTATCGGCGAAACCGAGTTGGCTTGTGTGCTTTGGTTCAACCGGTTCAGCCTTGCTAAGCCGGCCTACTATTCCTTTTGTCTCTCAGGGCGTGGGGAGCCACGCCATGGCAGTGAAGATCACAGAAATGTGTTAATTCATGTTTCCTTCAAGCAAGAGTCTGGACACCGTCCGACTTACCCTGATCGAGCGTGGACCGCCACCCCCAACCGGGCCCGACCGAACGTGGGACGCCACGCTCGATCGGCGCCGAGTCCGGTGGGTGCGTGAGAGCAGACCCACTTACAACTTGCCTTAGCAAGAGTCTGGACACTGTCCGACTTACCCTGACCGAGCGTGGACCGCCACGCCCGATCGAGCCCGATCGAACGTGGGACGCCACGCTCGATCGGCGCCGAGTCCGGTGGGTGCGTGAGTGCAAGCCCACTTATAACTTGCCTTTGCAAGAGTCTGGACACCGTCCGACTTTCCCTGACCGAGCGTGGGATCGCCACGCCCGACCGGGCCCGACCGAACGTGGGACGCCACGCTCGATCGGCGCCGAGTCCGGTGGGTGCGTGAGTGCAAGCCCACTTATAACATGCCTTTGCAAGAGTCTGGACACCGTCCGACTTACCCTGACCGAGCGTGGATCGCCACGCCCGACCGGGCCCGACCGAACGTGGGACGCCACGCTCGATCGGCGCCGAGTCCGGTGGGTGCGTGAGTGCAAGCCCACTTATAACTTGCCTTAGCAAGAGTCTGGACACTGTCCGACTTACCCTGACCGAGCGTGGACCGCCACGCCCGATCGGGCCCGACCGAACGTGGGACGCCACTCTCGATCGGCGTCGAGTCCGGTGGGTGCGTGAGTGCAAGCCCACTTATAACTTGTCGCAGTTGTCTTTTGGAGAGTCAGAGTTTTTGTCATCGTTTTTTCTGAGTACAGTTACAAGAATCATTTCTCTCCACTCTCCTCACAATACAACCTTAGGTGCACTGCACTCCAGGGTCTTCCTAGTCGCTTTCCTTGGGCGTCTTGCAGATAGTAGGCTCCTGATCCCAGCGCCTCGACCACCAGGAAAGGGCCACTCCATGGAGGCTCCAGCTTGCCTACCTCTCCAACCGGCTTGATTCTTTTCCATACCTTGTCCCCTACTTGGAAATATCGGGGTATAACCTTCTGGTTGTATCAGTTCCGCATCCTTTGCTGGTAAGCAGTCATGCGGACTGCAGCCTTAGCTCGAACCTCTTCAATCAGATCTAGCTCAGCTCGTCTTTTCTCCGCATTGTCTTCTCCATACAGATGTCTTCTGTCAGACTCACAGCCGACCTCCATGGGGACCACCGCTTCACTCTCATAGACTAACTGGAAGGGAGTGCATCCTGACCCTTCTTTGGGTGTGGTTCGAAGGGCCCATAGGACACCAGGCAGCTCGTCCACCCAGGATCCGCCGACCTGATCCAGCTTAGCTCTGAGCCCTTTCAGAATCTCTCTATTGGCTACTTCGGCCTGACCATTACTCTGGGGGTATGCCACACAAGTGAAGGCCTACTTGATAACAAATTCCTTGCACCAATTTCTGATTATCCGACCTTGAAACTGTCGACCATTGTCTGATACTAGCTTGTGAGGTATGTCATACCGGCACAAAATGTTCTGCCAAAGAAATTTCTTCACCACTTGTTCGGTGATCCGGGAATGAGCTTCTACTTCGACCCACTTAGAGAAGTAGTCCACTGCCACCAACAGGAATTTCTTCTGACCT
Organism: Boesenbergia rotunda; assembly: GCA_024364735.1. NCBI lineage: Eukaryota > Viridiplantae > Streptophyta > Magnoliopsida > Zingiberales > Zingiberaceae > Boesenbergia > Boesenbergia rotunda. The sequence goes on along the minus strand of JAGFNQ010006835.1, from coordinate 224,487 downwards.
GCTGCCCTGGGAAGGGTCCTACTATATCCATGCCCCACTGATCAAAGGGACATGATACAGTGGGCGTTCGCAACATCTCAACTGGTCGGTGCGATAAATTCTGATACTTCTGACAAGAAAGGCAAGAAAGAGTCATCTTCTCTGCATCCTTTTGAAGGGTCGGCCAAAAATAGCCGGCCAACAGGACCTTCCGAGCCATGGACCGACCTCCTGAATGATTTCCGCAGCACCCCAAATGCACTTCTCTGAGCACATAGTCCGCATCTTCCTTTCCGAGGCATCTGAGTAGTGGTCGGGAAAAAGTAGGGGTGTCAAAAATCAACACGACCCGACGACCCAACCCGAATCGACCCGAAAAAAATCGGGTTCGGGTTGAAAATTTTCGGGTTCGGGTCGGGTTCGGGTTGGGGGGTTTCGGGTTGAAAATTTTCGGGTTGGGTTCGGGTCGGGCTCGGGTCGGGTTCGGGTTCGGGTTGACCCGAATTTAATATTTTGTGGATTTTTTGGGGTTAAATCAAATTTTATTTTGAAAATTAAGATATTTTTATGTATATTAATATCAATATAGTATGATCATGATGAAGTATTGAGATAAAAGTGAAGAATTATAGGGAAAATGGCGAAAAAGACGTTTTGAATCAGTTTTTTCGGGTTATTCGGGTCGGGTCGGGTTGGTCGGGGTCGGGTTCGGGTTTAGGGGTTTCGGGTTGAAATCGGGTTCGGGTCGGGTTCGGGTTGGGAGTTAAAAAAAAAATTCCCCAACCCGACCCGAACCCGACCCGACTCACCCGAATTGACACCCCTAGGAAAAAGCCCGCTTGTATAATGCATCCCCTATCAGAGTGAACCGGGCCGCTCTTATCTTTAGTATCCGAGCCTGCTCGGGGTTGTCCGGAAGAGTTCCGTCTTTCAAATAGGCGATGAATGGAGCTCTCCAGTCCCTCTCTATCTCCATTTCTGCTTCCCTCTCAACCTGAGCCACTAGCATAACCTGAGGTGAAGGCTTGGGGAAGACCCATGGATGGACAGAGTTGGCTAGCCTAGCTAACTCATCCGCCTTGGCATTGTCCCCTCGGGGGATCTATATAATCTGAACTTCTTGAAATTCTGCTTGTAACTGTTAATATGCCTCTATATAAGCCTGTAGCCTCTCGTCATTCACTTCAAACCGCCCAGCCACCTGTTGAGTCACTAACTGAGAATCAGAATGTAGGATGACCCGAGTGGCCCCGACCTGTCTGGCCGCTTGAAGCCCTGCCAAGAGGGCTTCGTATTCCGCCTGATTATTGGTAGCATGGTACTCTAGGCGCACGGCCAGATGAATGGGGTCTCCCTTAGGAGACATCAATAAGATTTCCATGCCACTCCCTGCCCGGGTGGCTGACCCATCCACATATATTTTTCAGACCTCCTCCTCTTCCTCTGTATGAAGTTCACTTGGGAAATCTGCCAAGGCCTGAGCTTTGATCGCAGTTCTGGATTGGTACTGAATATCATATTCGCTCAGTTCAGTTGTCCATTTGACCATCCGACCTGAGACTTCAGGGTTGATCAAGACCTTCCCGAGTGTGCTATTGGTCAGCACTCGGATAGGATGAGCCAGAAGTAGGGTCGCAGTCGCCGAGCCATCAACACAAGGACATAAGCTAATTTCTCGAGTGTAGTATACCTACACTTGGCCTCTTTAAATAAGTGCCCAAAGAAATAGACCGGTTGCTGCTCGGTCTCTTTCTGGGTTACAAGCACAGCACTCGCAGCCAAGGTTCTGAGAACCGGACCGGACATCGAACCGGTCAGAACAAGGGTTTAGAGGTTCAGAGGTTCAACCGGTTTAACCGGAGGTCCAACCGGGATATAATCGATATATAAACATGTATTTATTTAATCAGTAAAATAGTAAATTTAGTTTACTAAATCACTAAATCAGTAAATTGATTATGATTTAAAAAAACATGTAATTAACTAATTATTAATTAATGAACTTTATTAATCAACTCTACTGTCTAATCATTAAGCATAATAAGGAACTTATTATTTATAAACTTAATCATCTACTGTCTAATTAGTAATTATTGATTACGATTTTAATTAGACTCTAATGTTCCTGCTGGACTTGTGCTTTGGATATTCACTTCAAAATAATAGATATGTATTCCTATGATTATCTTGAGTCTTATCATGCTCAAATCTCCTAATTTGTATATTGTTCAATCATCAATAAGTTTTGACTACTAATGCCTTATGCGTACTCAAATTTTATGACTGTAAACATTGTTACTCTTACATAATGAGTTTATTATTTTTGAATGAAGTCATGAACTTGATCAGTTGATTGGTTATCGCCGACGCGATGGAGGCTGGAGCCGACGCGATGCGCGACGTTGGCGGAGGCAGGCGACACTGGCGGAGACACGGTGGCTGGCGACGCTGGCGGAGGCGATGTGATGCGGCGGCGCTGGCGGAGGTGCGGCGGCTGACGCTGGCGACGCTGGCGAAGGCGATGTGATGCGGCGGCGCTGGCGGAGGTGCGGCGGCTGGCGACGTTAGCGGAGGCGCGGCGACGTTGGCAAAGCTCAGAGAAGACGGTGCGAGTCGAGAAGCGGTGCGTCGGTGTGAGTCGAGAAGACGAGGCGACGGCGGCTGAGAAATCGTGAATTCGATTAAAAAGTAGGTTTAATACTTTAATTAATGTTTTAACTTTTAAGTTTTAACTTTTACCCTTTTTATCTTTTAATTTTTTGTTTTTTACTTTTTTAGTTTTTTTTTAAAAATCGAACCGGGTGAACCGGGTTGTCCGGTTCACCCGGTTCCCGGCCGGTTCACACCGGTCCACAGCCGGGTTTTAAAACACCGGTTTTCATCTTTAATCCTGACCGGAATTCCGACCGGTTCCCGGTCCGACCGGCCGGTCCGGTCCGGTTCTCTTAACATGGCTCGCAGCTCTCTCAGTAGCAGATAAGTAAACATACAGTAGTTCTCCTTCCTCGGGCTTGGCTAACACCGGCAGGCTGACCAAGTAAGTCTTCAATTCATCGAAGGCCTGGTCACATTCAGCATCCCATTGGAACTTGGTGGCCTTACGCAGAATCTTGAAGAATGGCAGACTTCTATCAGCCAACCAGGAGATGAATCGGGACAAAGCAGTGATCCTTCCCGTCAGGCGCTGGACCTCCTTCAGGTTTCTGGGAGGAGGCATGTCTAGCAGAGCTTTCACTTTACCCGGATTGGCTTCCATTCCCCGCTCGGTTAAGATGTAGCCGAGGAATTTACCACTCTTAGCTCCGAACAGGCATTTGGCCGGGTTAAGCTTGAGGTCATACCTCCTGAGAGTGCAGCAGGTCTCTTGCACGTCTGCTATTAGGTCGGCAGCTCAGAGGGACTTGATGAGGATATCGTCCACATACACTTCGACGTTCTTCCCGAGCGGCTCCTTGAAGACCTTGTTCATCAGCCTCTGATAGGTCGCCCCAGCATTTTTGAGTTCGAAGGGCATAACAGTGTAGCAATAAGTACCCTCCGCCGTGACAAAGCTGACCTTCTCTTGGTCATCCAGGCATAACGGGACTTGGTGATATCCTTGATAGGCGTCCAGCATGCAGATAAGCTCGCTCCCCGCGGTGGAGTCTACCATCTGGTCTATTCGGGGAAGCGGGTAACAATCCTTTGGGCAGGCTTTGTTCAGATCCCTGAAGTCAATGCAGACCCTCCACTTGTCGCCCGGCTTGGAGACCAGCACCACATTGGCTAGCCAGGCAGGAAATTGCACTTCTCGGATGTGTCCTACTTTCAGCAACCTTTCCACCTCGGCCTGGATGATCTTGTTCTGCTCGGGGCTGAAATCTCTCTTTCTTTGCTTCACAGATCGGGCGTCCGGGTAAACATGCAGCTTGTGCTCCATGACCTCGGGCCTGACCCCCTTCAGATCTTGCTGAGACCAGGCAAATACATCTTGGTTCCGAGTCAGACATTTTATCAGTTGTTGCCGGAGGTCGGGCGGTAGCCCTGGAGCTATTTTCACCTTGGTTTCCTCTTGGTCAGGCAAGAGCTGGACCTCTTCCTTTTCCTCTATCATCTCAGCCCAGGGAGAGGGCTGAGAGGACTGTACCATGTTACAGTTGGCCGGCGCAGCTCGGAAGGCCTTGCTTACTTCTACTCGAACATCATCTACGTAGCATCGGCGGGCGACCTTCTGATCTCCTCTGGCTTCACCAACCTGATCTCCTACCGAAAATTTGATCTTTAGATAGAAAGTGGACATCACCGCTCGGAATTCATTTAGGGCTGGTCGGCCCAGGATGGCATTATAGGCTGAATGTGCGTCTACTATCAGGAAGGTAGACCACCTGGTCCTTCTTAAAGGTTCCTCTCCGAGTGATATGGCCATCTTGATCTGCCCCAGCGGTTGGACCTCATTTCTCGTGAATCCAAATAAGGGTGTGGCCACGGGCTGCAGCTCAGTCATTTCAATCTGCAGTTGCTCAAATGCCTTCAAATATAAGATATTCACAGAACTGCCTGAATCCACTATGGTACGATGGATTTGATAGTTGGCTATGACCGTCGTGATGACCAGGGCATCATCATGCGGTACTTCTACTCCTTGTAGGTCTGCGGGACCGAAGTTAATCTGCGGCCCCTGAGCTTGGGCAGAACTGCAGCCCACTTGATAAATGTCAAGGCGTCGGACCTGCGACTTCCGAGCTCTGTTGGAATCTCCATAGGTGGGCCCGCCTGAGATGACGTTGATGGACCCGTGCACAGAGTTCTGCCGATTAGCCTGATCCTCACTGGCGTTCCCCCACCCGGGGGAACTGGGGGTCGGGAACAGTTGTCTTGCTGCAGAGGCGGTCGGCCGGGTCGGGGACTCGGATTGGCCAGGCGATGTTCTTCCCCGACCTCGACCACCTCCTTGGTGAGCTCCTCTTGGACTTCCTCGGTTGGCGCGGCCCCGACCTCTGCCGGCCTGCCAGCAATCTTGAAGGTCATGCGTATGGCTGTTATGGAAGGAACAGTAGGGCTGCCACCTGGAAGGGATGCAACCCTGGGCCACCTGCTGAACTATTCCCCTCTCGACCCCTGGTCGGTGTCCCATAGCTCTGGGGCTTCTGAGAGGCCCCCAGGAGGTACATTTCTCTGATGTTGCTGAGGATTCTCGGGCGCAGGTCTGACCTCCGGCCGCCTGGCGGCTTGTGCTTCTTCAACGTCTACGTATTTACTGGCTTTCCCCAAAAGACTTTCAAAGTCCTTCGGAGGTTTTCGGATCAAGGATCTGAAGAATTCGCCCTCTTGTAAGCCCTGCGCGAAGGCACTGACTAACACCTCGGATGTAGCGGTGGGCACATCCAGAGCGACTTGATTAAACCTCTTGATGTAGGCTTTTAAGGGCTCTTTGGAGCCCTGCTTCATGGTAAACAAGTTCAGGCTGGTCTTGTGATATCTTTTGCTACTAGCAAAATGCTGTAGGAACAGTCTTTTGAAATCAGAGAAGTCCTTGATCGATCCCTCTGGGAGTCTGTCAAACCACCGCTGGGCTGGCCCGGCTAAAGTGGTCAGGAAGGCCCTGCATTAACACCGTCGGGGTACTGATGCAACATCGAAGCATTCTCAAATTTCTTTAGATGTTCTTCAGGATCAGTAGCTCCTCCATATTCAGTGATGGACGGGAGTCTGAAATGCTTGGGTAGTGACTCGTGCAAGACTTGGCTGGAGAAGGGGAACCCTGTGTTCTCAGTTGGGTTCGGCACAAGGGGAGCCTTCCCCTTGTTAGCTCTGGTATGACTGGATGTAGCTTCATGAGGGTCCGATTGTCCTGCTCCTTCAGCCGGGCCGAACAGCGCCCGGTGGAAGTGAGGGCTCTCATCTTGTCGAACCCCTCCTTCGGTGCCCACCCGAGCAGTCTGCTCGGCCGGGCCCGGCTGAGTGGGTCGAGCGGCCGCTTGCTGCGCCTCCGTCAATTTCCGGCTCTAGCTTCTATTAGCATATCCAAGTCTTCCTGTGAAAGAGTAACAATCACTCAGTTGGATTCACTCATCTTCGTCTTTCGATCAGGCAGGAGTTTCCCACAGACGGCGCCAAATTTGATCCTGTCGACAAGCGAAGACCGGTTCTAACTCGGATGACTCGGTCTGACCAAGACGACTCGGTCTGCTGTAGCGTACCCGGTCTACTGCAACTCGGGGGGTCGAACTCGGGCACGAATAGGGACCAAATTCAAGTCACTCGGCTCGGACCAAAACAAAGCTCACAATGTAGTGGTGTGGTTGCAAAAATGGCAGCAATCCCCTCTACAGAGCCATATGGGGGGTTTATATAGGGGAGAGGTAACTCTCTGCTGTGTCAGGGCTGGCAAATCTCATTAAGGGAGGGTCAGTTGACAGATGGTGATAGTGACAGCCGCATTAATGCTGTGAGACTGTCATAGCCGTCTGACACCCTGCCTAATATATCTCTTCTGTCCCTCCTTAACTCTCGGCGGCTCTGCCAGGCAATGATTATGCCGGAGGGATTGTCTTCTGAATATTTGATAGGAAAGACTTATATGATAAGAAAGGTTCATAATGGTTCGGCCGTCCCCATGTGATTACGAGTGCCTGGCCTCGGACAACAGACTTTGAGGGGCCGACCTCGGGTGACCGACCCCGAGTGTCCCGACCTCGGGTGACCGACCCCGGGTGTCCACACCTCGGGTGACCAACCCCGAGTGTCCCGACCCCGGGTGTCCCGACCTCGGGTGACCGACTCCGAGCGTCCTGACCTCGGGTGACCCTTGGCCTGGTCTATTCACTACCGATTTAGATCAGCAATCGAACCCGACCGAGTTCCTGATCCTTCTAAAAATCATACGCCCGGATCACTTAATATATCGCTGATAATGTAGAGCAATTTTATTTTTTAGCGTTACTCGAAGGTTGAGTAAGAAACAGAACATAAGCACCTATTGAATGAACCATTAACCACGATAATAACTTGGGAGATATGATTGATCAGCGGTAGATCTTTAGCGGGTCTATATTTTCGCCTACGTTATGCGTCTGTTATATATATATATATATATATATATATATATATATATATATATATATATATATATATATATATATATGGAATCGATTCTAAAGGGTCATTAAAATAAGGATCTAATTTTTTTTAATTATGATAGAAAACGTGAATTCATAACGTAAAATTTAATGTAAATAATGTGATATTTTTTATGTGCACGTTTGATCATCGATCGGACACTGTCGGCCACCGTTTCGAACCAAACAATATCTTAGGGAGCATGATAAACTCGTCGAGGATCGCTATAATTGAAATATCACATTATTTACATTGAATTTTACATTGTAAATTTATATTGTTTTGTTTTTTTAAGTGATATGATTGATACTTTATATCAATTTAATAAGTATAATTGAAAATAATATTTATTAATCAACTGAGCAGTCAAAGTTAAATCGTACTTGGATCGTTCGGCGGGCAGACGAAGGAGCAGATGCTGGTGTTTGTGAGCTTTTGATAAAACAATTTTAATTAACCCCGGTTAAAAATGCACTTAACTAACAATTTCGCAGCCTATATTTTATGCATTGAAATGAGTTATTAAATTTAGGTTAAGCGCATTTTTGAATATCTTATAAGTGAATCAAATAATATAAAGCAAACAATATAGATGTTTGTGATGATCAATGAAGTGCGTCTAGACTCGGCATAACAAATTAGATTGGTTGCAGCAGTAAAATTGAAGATCAATGTTTGGCAGTGTCAAATGTAAAGAAATGAGAATGGATCATTACATTCACATTTTAGTACTTGTCTATAATTTATGATGATTAATACATAAGTGTTATTATCATAAAATTTGGAGATCAAAATCTCTTAAAATCAGTGTGCACAACACTCTTCCCATGAACTATCAAGTATTCAAATTAGTAGCCACCATGATTTATCTCTTCTATATTGATCTTGAGATGAATTGATGGGAAAACTTGAGATGAACAAATCATCTTTTACCATCATAATTTAAGATGGAATGATCATGCAGCCCTATAAAAGTTTCATCGGGATAACGGGTAGAACTTCTCTTTGTCAATTTCAAAACTGAATTGGATCTAAATGAGCCTAGTGAATCAGAAGTACAATACTAAAGGGCTAGACAAGTTAAGTGAGCCAGGATGAGTAAACTAGATGCGCCAAATAAACCAATCAGGACGGAATGAAGAAGTTGATCGGTGCTAATGAGTCAGGCAAACCTAATGAGCTGGGCCAAGCAGGTCAAACAAATCAAATGAACTATTATTGAACCATATCAAGCTAAAGGGTAGGCTGATCAGATCAAATCTTAAAACCTAAAACTAGCAAACTACATGCTGAATGAATAAAACAAGAACAAAAAGAACAAGTCGAGCAGTTTTAATGAGTCAAGCAAACCTAATGAGCTATGCAAACCTTATAGGATGACCAGATCACACAGGTGGCTAGATAGAGCTACATGAGTCCAATGGACCTAACAAGCCATGAATACAAGTGACCTAGCTGTGCGACCCAAACCAAATCCATTGAATACACTTAACTAGTCAATTGAGTGGACTGAACAATCCAAGTGAATTGGGTGAATGAACGGGCTGCACATGCGGAACGAATACCTAGTTGATCTAGCGGGTTGAGAAAGAAACCAATCAACTGCGTTTGATAGAACAAGTGAGCAAACAATTATTGGGCAGGTCAAATGAACCAAGCATATCAAATTGGTCGATGGATAGACTAAATTTAACATCACTTATAGTAAATGGATGATTAAGACACCGGACAGAAGGCAGAATTCCTTGAACGGGATGTTTTCTTTTCTGTAGGATGTTAAGAGGGGGAGAAGGGGATCGAAGAAGTATAATTTACTGGCAGCTCAGGAGAATAAAATACCTCAATTACAAACATTATTGTGACCAATGATTAAGTTGTCGCTCTTCTCATGGCCCATTAGGACGGTACAAGAATTCGTTACCCCCTCTTGACATGTAGTATGGATGTTGATGAGCATATCCATTAGCATCTCCATTAGTCAAGTTGAACATCAAGGGATCACTATTTCTGTATGGCAATTGCTTCTGCATCGATCTGTCAAACATGCTATTCGTGTAGGATGAATGATCCATCTGGTGGAAATGTTCATCTCTAATCCAGTGGACAAGGTTACTGGAAGCACCATCATAGCCCCTTTGAAGTCCCTCACCATAGTGATTCTCAGATTGACCAAATCGGTTTGAGCTAACTAATAGCCTAGTCTCACCATTAGAATAGTTAACTGGAAGCGGGTAGGGTTGACTGAAAATGTAACTGGAACTCATATTTGTCCGTCCAATGTTTTCATCCTCATTGAGCAAGTCATTTATGATGTCGAGGTGGGGGAACTCCTCTACAACCGTGTCTTGTGGTTGTGGACAAACCCTGGACCCAATTGCATCTGGATATTGCGTGTTAGGATTCCCATAGAGGTTAAGCTTCTCCATGTTACCCACAAGTGAACCAAAACTCTGACTGTTGTAGGTGCTACTGCTGCTGCTGGTGGAGGTGGCAAATTCATAGTGGTTATCTCTATACGGGTGCAGGCTAGTGACCACTTCTGGATTAAGGCAACCAAAGGTCAAGCCAGATTGACTTGGCATATGCTCATTCCTTGAAGGAGTCTGAGGAGGAAGGGTAGATGCAGATGATGCAAACTCTGAAGGAGACTGAGAGCATGCAACACTTTGGGATGACGAAGCCATTTTACCAATCATGGCATTTTTGTATGACTGGGGAACATTACTTGAGGCAGATGCAGGTGGAGCGGTGCCCAATCGACCAGCTGAGCTGACCGAGCGTGAAAGTACAGGTACGGCTTGTTGCGTGGTAGTGATTGAAGCAGTTGGCCTCAAAGCTGGGATAAGTGGAGCACTGGATGGCCTTGACGTAGCATTGGCTTGAAGAGAGCTACTAATTTTTCCTGGTATGCTATTTTTCTGAGCTTCGGAGTGGATGCTAGAGGTAGTTGTTGACCTTGATGTGATAGGTATTGCGTTATCAGCCTGGGCAATATTTGAAGAAAGCTTTTTATTAGAAGCAGGCTTTATTGCCACAGCAGCAGTGACAGAGGCAGTGGTTGCTAATGACTGCTTTCGCTGCAGAAGAATGGCAGGTGTTTTTCTGATGAGACTAGGTGGAGAGGGTATCCTATCTGCATCAGCCGGATCATTGGAAGTTGATCTTTTTTGTAGAATAGCAACATCCTCCTGTGATGAAAAAATTAAGAAACTAACTAGAATAAAGAGTAACTCAAGATGGCATGATTCCGCTATAAAATTAAAATGGCATAAGATCCTCAAGTTCGTTATCAAAGGTTTGCCATCTAGATCCAGTAGGAGAAAGCAAGGACTGGATGTAAGTGGAAAGAGGAGTTATGCAAATATTATCATGTAGAAGTAATATAAGAGGACAGAACTGATTGCCAGAAGCAAAGCATTAGATGCATATTTGAGAGGGGAAAAATGGATTCAGTTAAAAAGCTTCTCTAAAGAATAATCAAGGAAATGAAAGAGAACAAGCTCACAGAATAATGTATCCAGTTAAAAAGCTTCTCTAAGGCTGATCAAAACATTAGATGTGTATTTGAGAGAACAAAAAATGGATCCAGTTAAATAGTTTCTGTAAGACTGATCAAAAAGGAAATGAAAGCAAACAAGCTCCTGAGTAATATTCACATGTAAAAAAATATGGAATAACAAACTTAAAAGTTTGTGACTTAAACATGAGTGGCAACAACAAGCGAACCAGGAAAGTGTTACTGAATTGGCAAGGATTGGTCCTGCAATAAGCTTCTTCAAAATTATTGATTATCTAAAATTACTAAAAAGTACCTAACAAGATTCGCAACAGACTATACTATGCAGATTAGGGAATAAATTTGAATTTCAAATTTAATTTCAATTGCTCATAATAATTTGAATTGTTTGATAATTAGTCCTCAATAGCCTGTTAATGGAAATCATTGCATTTCCTGAATTGCTTATTTGTTTCCTATTTTAGTAGGAGTTTAATGTCTAGAAGGATGATAAGGAATTCCAATATAAAAAAGAATTGCAATTCTCAATGTAAAAACGTCCATTTTTTTATCTTGATTAATTTGATTTTCCATTTTTAAATTTTTAGAATTCTTTCGTAACTCCATTTTTTTATCGATAAGATTTCCATTTTTAAATTCTAATGTTCCGTTGTGCTACATCTATTGGTATCATAGTGTTGTAGTGTTGCATCACTATCATGACCTAATAACCCTACTCATTGTGGAGCAGCATTTTGTTAACTGCAGTTATACAACCCCTAAATAAAAGTAAAACATTGACTAAAGAATAAAGTGGACCTTTTCAGCCATATTTTTCTCAGGTCGCTGCTCTTCACTCATGGAGGATAGAGTAGAATCTGGTTCGACTTCTGAAGCCTTCTTGCCATTGATGCCATGAGAGCTACCATCACTAATATTTTTAGCTCGTTGATTATCCGCACCATTAGTCGAATCTATACATTCTTTTTCAATATCTCGTTTATTTTTTCTTCTACAAAACAACTTGACAGATTTTAAAATTTCAGCTGTCGAAACAATCACAGAAAATGCTTGTAACTAAATTACCTGCTGCGAGAGTACTGTATTTTTTTGTTATTTGGTAATGTGCTACCATTGTGTGACACCCTGTCTAGAGCTGAGAGGACTGACTCAGTTGACCGTGTCAAAGAGCTATCAGCTATAAGAGACTGGCTCCGCTTGTCAATTTGGCCATTTTGTACATCAACGCCATTAATTTCAATGACGGGATGAATTTCTGAAGTGTCAGTATCTGATATAGAAGGACAAAAACCTGTCTCATCTATGTCAGGCTGAAGGACCTCGATAATATTGTCTGTGGCATCATCCACATCAGATGCAGCTTCAAGGGTAAAAATATTTTGACCAGCCAATTCTACTTGATCAGAAGGGAAGCTATCAAGAATCCTATCTTCAGATTGACATTCAAGCTGGAATTTTTCCTTCACGGGATTACAATCCTCATCTTTGCCTCGGTCTTTACTTTTGCGACCGTTGCGCTTCTGTTTAGCCTGTAAAAATACAAGGAAAACAACAATACGGGATTACAATCATGCTAAAAGCTCATGCATTTCAACTATTGAGATATGAACTAATGATGATTGGACATCAAAAGGGGTACCCGAGCACAAGTACAATAAAAGGAAAAATGATAAACTTTAGAGTTTGCAAAGAAAGCAATTATGAGAGTACAAATGAAACCAAGGAATAAAATATCTTTCCTGAAGCTGTCAAAATATAAGAGAAAAAACCATCAAAGATAGTGTAGTCTATGTATGCATATCTTTGTCAAGCTTCCTACCATTGTTCACACACAACAAATGGACACCTGTTCACCCTTTGCGTACTTCCCAAGATTTGTTTCGTTGGAATACTAAAAAATAGAGAAAGAAAATTATGCTCCGAGATTTCCAATAATTTTTTTTCCAAAAAAAAAATCACTTAAAACCTACTTGCCATGACTTTTCAAAATATTTTCTCAAAGAACGCATGCTTATTATCATTTATTCATGCCAAACAAAAAAATGAGAAGTTTCTAAATTAATGTATTCAATTCAGGCTAATGCTTGTGTTTAATTTCCTAGGTACACTAATTTTGTGATTGTCTGGACCAATCTATAATCGAATTGAATTTGGCATTTACACTTCGGGGGCTAAATTGAGGGTTTCCTAAAGTATGAATTGGGTCAACTTTTCAGGGACAAATTTCAAGATTGGACTATTTTACATGGAAAAGGATTCCTCTATTAATCTTTTTCCCATCCTTTTTCAAGGTCCTTAAATGTTATTCAGTATGCCTTGATTCATATGGAGCCTGCACATAAGAAGTCAGAAGTATTCACATGCAACTCCAGCTTAAGCAACACACAAGTTGCAAGCATTCAACTAGTGAAGAATTACCAAAATTATACCGAACACTTTTGTAAAGATAAGACTATATGAAATGACAAACCTGCTTTTTCTTTGAACGTCTTTCCCTTTCACTAGAACCACGCTTTAATTTGATCTCATTTTGAGCTTGACAAGCTACTTCCTCCTCACGAATAAGTTCCTCTTGCCTCTTTAGAGCAACAACCTCCTGATAGGAAACTTCAATTCTACTGCTGCCAGCATCATGTACAAGACGAAATTATTTAATACAGTTGCTCTAGAAAGAATTTGAAATACAGAAATTGCATTAGAAGCTATTAGGATCATGACAAATTAAGCATGCCAAAACACAACTCAAATAGCTTGTTAAAGTTATCTGGTGAAGCCATGCATGTACGTTTGGATAGATTCTTAGCATAAAAAGGTTAATATGCTAACGTTTTCAAAAAAAAAAAAAAAAGATTAACATTGAAAATTCACAAAAGATGTCATAAATAATGTTGCATCTTAATCGTTACCTGAACATCTGAACCAGCACAAACATTTCTATAGTTCTGCGACCCAGCTCCAAAAGTCGTTGCTCGTCTCGCTCAACAGATTCCTTAATAAATTCGTCTCCAGCACTTCCATCCTACAGATACAATTTGTTTGAGATATATTCTACACTAAGGTGTTAAGGACGTAGCATGAGTTCCAGAGTAGATTGGTTTCCTTTCAAATTAAATCAAGTAGAGACTGCCAGGAAAGGGGGCCAAATCTTCGTATACCTAGAGGTAATAGAATGAATTGATACATGATCCTAATCCCCTATATACTGAAGGAATTAGAGATGAGAAAGATAATTGACAATTTTAATTAAGTACCCAGAGAAGATAAAATAGATCAAGAAACCTAAAAGAGGGGGGAAAAACTAATGTTGCAGCTTTTGAGATATAACACAAACACTAATGGAAATTGATAGTTAAATTATTGTTAATTGTCTGCTTGATCAATTAGAAAATATGATCTCAATACTCCATTGACGAGATATAACAAGCCTCAGCAAATTACTCATGTTTTTAAAACAGGCACATAGTGGGAGCACAACCAGTAAATGCTACAAAGGTCAATCTCTTTTCTTCATCTTCATTGAGAAGCACGCTCAAATCTTCCATGCAAACCTACACTAATGATACTGTTATAGTGTCAATCTGACTACCATCTATACTTTATGAAAATTAAAATTGAAACTCTAGGCCTTAACCAAATGACAGCAGAGAGGAAAATCCATATTAAACCAGTGATGACTGCAACTCAAATTATGGTGTCAAGTATGTGGCAACTTTCATGCCACACAATGGTGATATTACAGATACCTAATCAGAACAAATGACAAGATGTTTCTCAAAAGAAGGCAGTAATGAACGGCCAATATGAGTAGCAATTGTCTCATGTTTGGAAATTTTGGAATTACGATGGTCTGGCACATAAGCAATTCAGTTCTTAATTCACTTCATTAAAAGCATAGCAGAAATTAGTTTTAACATAATCTCTATGAACATACATTTTTTTAGTTATTAAAAAAATTATAGTCACAATTAATATAAAGACAGATTTGTGAGGATAGGATGAGTGACAAGGGTTTTCACTAAGGAAGAGTAACCGGTATGAATATACAGTTGGATATCAAAACATCTAAAATGCATTGATCTGGTAGGAATTGCAAATAAGCAAACCAACCCTGCTTGCTAAGCAAATTAAATCACAAAATACCCACCCACTGCCCCACTTTCATCAATATAAACAAGGCATTATGTATAAATCACTTCCACATAAAAAAAGTGTGACACGTGGTAAAAATTTGGACGTAAAATATTTGGTTGTAAATCTTCTTTTTAAATTAGAAAGCATAAAAATGACAAATCAACTAAATGGAAATGGGCAAAAACAAAAATCATGGAGAAAGAAAAGAGAAAATGTAGCTCCGGGGAAACCACCATACGGAGAAGCCTTCAACTACAAGAATCAATGTGAAACTGCAGAATAGATATGCATGGATATGCTCTTATACTGTAGTTTACGTTAAACAAAAAGACTGAGCACAGTAGGTAAGCAAGATGACAACAACCTGAACTCTTATATCATAGAAGTAGACATTAGGAGGGGTAACCTCCAGAGAATTTCATAGATGGCAAGATGCTCAGATAAATTATGTCCATACACTCACTCATTTAGTGACCATTATTACTTGAGCTAAAAGCTTACGGTTATGCATTAGAGATATTTCAATCCTTAGCATTAACTTTACAAATGTTCTTAATACCTGTTTGACGAATCAAGAGTTGGAAATTTAAATCAAAGGTCTCCAACAAGAGAGGAGAGTATGAAAACGGAGAAACTGTAATATTGATTGAAATCCTTGAAAATACAGATGAACTCATTTATATGCATTTATTATAACCAATATATTTTAGATTAGAGCAAAGTAGATTAAATGTACTTAAAAAGAAAAATAAAATAAAAATATGATCTTTCAGATCCATAATAGCATTAATAACCAGCAATAAAGGAAAATATCACTGCACCAAATCCATTTCGATTTTTCCCAATATCTCAAGAGAATGAACAGAATTACAACAAAAAAATATCTCAACAGCCTTCCCCAAAATCAGTAAAAATCTAAGATTTTCAATTGCCTATGCTAATGAGTTTGATGTGCAGGATCATTTGAGAATTAGTGTATCAGGGAGGTGAGTTTGCTAGGGGGAGATTAAGGGTGGTAAAAGGTAACACAATCATTAACTAGTTAGTATCATACTAAATTATTATGAAAAATCTAATAATGCATTTAATTATTATGACAAGTGAAGTTTCATACAATTAGGTTTACTAATTCAATTATAACAACGAATTAGGTTCTTGAATTTTAGGTTTTCAGAAGTTTTAGTATCACATACATTGAACAATTTCATTATATTATATTTTACTAATTCAATATAATGAAGAATTAGGTTTGTCATTCAAAGGTTTTCAGAAATTTTGTTGTCTCATACATTAAACAATTTCATTGTATTATATTTTACGTTTTTTAGTTTCTACTACAAATTATGATGCTAATGATCAACTGGATTTCTTTGACTGGTCAATACTAACACGACAAACTATGCTCTACACCAATTCAACACTCATGAATTAAGGTTAATTTCTTGAAGTACTAGGAAGATACAAATATCAGACAGCATATCATAGCAGTGTGGTAGTCTATATGGTCAACTAATGAAACAAACAATAGAGCAATGAACCAAATAGAAGATTTACACAATATTTTTATATATAACGGAAATCATGCAGAACCAAAATTCCAAAAAGTTTCACAGGCCACACATGCATGTACCAAAGATGAATACTAAAGAGACATTATATGTCAGCTATTTCATAGAAAATATGGTTTAGAAGCTCTACCAAACTGCACAGTCAAGCAGAAAAAATAATTCACCTAGAACAGCATATACGAAAGATTTTCAGCTTGTACTTTTGCCTACCTTTGTTCGGTTCTGTGAATATTTGTCATCTTTGGAAGGCAAAGGCTGCTGAGATAACGAGTCTGATACCACTCTTTCTATCAAAATTATTATATCATCAGCCAATACAAAGAAATCTTGATCAATATGGACCATAGGAGCTGGTAATTCTTCTGATTCTCCTAATTTAGCTGTCCCTTTCATGTTCTTGCTCTGGTATTCAAGAGATTTAAGCCCACTGTATAAGGAATCCATAACTAAAGTTGATGTAACTTCTTTCTCTATGAAAAAATGTTTGACCACTACTTTCAGTATAGCATCTGTTTTATCTCTGGACATGCGCCGCCTAGCATTTGCATCAATTCCTAACCAAAAGGCACAAAAACTGCAAAAGCCCAATCCATACACAATCATGAGCTTGAACCAGGTACACTAAAAAAAGTGAAATCACTACCGAGTAGGACAAACTGCATCAGCATTCAATTTATAAAAAACTTGGAAGGCAGAGTGATTCCTACCTATGCCACCTCAGTATGTCCTCAATAAATTTTCTCAACTTGGCTATCCTCTCATCTAGAAAACGCCGGAAAATCTGCTCTACACTTGATGCATATACTCGAACAAGTTCTCTCCGGTATTGAATATCAAGGCATCTGAAAGGACGATTTGTTTTTTCCCTAGAGAACAAAATATAGACATGAAGAAAACACAATGAAATCATTAATGGATCCTCATATTAATGCAGATAAAGTGCAAGAAAGTACATACTTCAAACCACCATTAGAACATTACTACAGGATCTACACTAAACCATGAAGTTCTCTGTAAAAGAACAAGCATCTTACAGAAGATATTCAGTGAGACTATTCAGCAACTGACAACATGAAACAAAACATAAAAATAATACCTCAGTGAGAGATAGATCATGATATATCATTCTCAAAATATCTGTATTAATAAACCGTGTATATCAATCAAGTGGATTTCTGGCATAATATTTCAGTGAGGGATAGACCATAATATGCCATTGACAAAATGTTTGTATTAATAAATCTTGTATATCAAGTGGATTTCAGGCACAAGACTATCGACAACAGAGGATATGCAGCTGCATGAATAAAAAAATTGTGCACTGCAATCCCATGTGACAATGACACACTCATTGTCGTTGCAGTCCAGAGTTTGTATTAGAACTATTATTATTGTGACAAATTTATAATTTTGACAATTCTTCTTATAAAAATACAATTATTTGTAGACTGATTTTTCAGGTGACAGTTGTCCAGTTATACTTACAATTACATATCATACAATACATGCATTAGGCTGCGTCTGATGGCTTCAAATCATAATAATTTCACTACTTGACAAGTCTGCATTCTACAAAGAGAATCATAATTTCTTTTCGATTTCCTTTCCACCAAAATTGAAAAGGAAAACATCATTAGGAATCATAATCGACCACACCTAGTGGGATAAGACTTGGTTGTTGTTGTTGTTGTGTTGTTGTTGTTCCTTTCCACCAAAAGGAATTATTACAACAGCCAGCATTTCCAAAGCATACCATCATTAGCAGTAACATACTTCAAAAGAATAGTGTGTTAATCGGCTCTAATTTTCCTAGTTATCTAAACTATTTCAGCAACACAAATGAAATTTGGTCCATCGACTCCACTGATCCATCTTAAACTCCAATATCAACTTTCAACAAGCACCGCATCATAGTCCATCTAGATTAACTTTATTCTAATATCCAGTGCAAAATTACACCACCAAATGAAGTAAACGTGCTGATTCCATTCTCATCACAAGTTCAAATGACAGATTAAAAAAGCAGAAAACAAAATAAGGGGAAAAAGGAAATAAAATGTATCAGCTTGCATGTAACTAACAGATTCAGATTTTTAAAAAATGGTTAGGTAAGAAGCAAAGCCTTTCACAAAGGTCAACAAATATGAAAGAGGTAACTGATTTGACGTTATTCTGATAGCCAACTCTGACTCAAAGCTTCTTTACCAAACCATAGTATGCATTGTAAAGGTAGAATCATAGATTATGTAAATTAACATGTCTAGATATTCAAGCTAATTCTACATTGATTATAACACAGAAACAACAATAATATAAATTCACCTGATAACCTGAACTTGCGCTTTGATAATAAGAGTGTCTGAAAAAATGAAACCATCATATATTTTTGACAGTTCCATGAATTTTTTCCATCCCCAATCATGTTCCTTCTTCCAGAACCTGTGTAGTGTGTCTGCAAATTTTCATTAAGGCATAAGGTCTAATGCAGCTTTGTGGAAAATAAGTTTATCATAAGATATATTATCTTGACTGACCAGAGTACTTTGATTTCTTTGGATCTTTATTCACTACAGCTATAGTGAATTGTGCAAAATGACTCCACCCTGCCAAAATCATGAAGTACAAAAACACCAGTTTTGCTACTGAAGCTTATAACAAAAGTTGTATGAGGTAATTAAGACAAGGGCAAGCATATGCTGCTAACCTGGCATAAGTTGCTCGTGATTGGCAACACAAAGAAACAAAGAAAGATGATTGCAGACATCACATCCTTGTGGATAGATCAGTATGTACCTGTAGAATTAAGATATATTTCAAGTATGCATATCAGTAGATTAATGGTACACATCAGTAAACATGTAGATGAAATATTACTATAAGATACAATATACAATTCACCTCTTAATATCGCCACAAATAGGAGTGAGCATTTGGTTAAAACCGTACCGACTGAACTGAATTTGTTAGAACTGAACTAACTGAATTTTTTTTCGACCAACCAAACCGGCAGATTCTTAATATTAAAACCGAACAAACTGAAACGATAAAAAATCAATTAATTCAATCGATAATCAAATTAATCATATTTTAAATAAAAAATAAGATTTTTTAATAAAAACTTTATCGGATTGATAAAAAATAAAAATCTTAATATTTTTTATTTTTATTATTTAATTAAAAAATAGTTTAATTGATTTAACCAATTTTCAAAATTCAAAACTAAACTGATTTAACCGAAATAATTGATATTTTTAAAAAAAATGAATTTCCAAATAAATCGAACTAAATTTTCGAATTAGTTCGGTCAGTCGGTTATTTTGGTTGAACCGAAATTTTGCTCACCCCTAGCAGCAAAGAAAGTCAATTGATCTCATACACCAAAAAGCAAGTCAAATTTCCTACATGGATTGATTCATTAAGATAGTAAAGTGAGAGCTAGGTTTGTAGCGCTCGCACCAACATGGTTTCAATCTTTTTATGCTTTAAGCAGTATGAGCAAAACATAGCATTTCACAAGTAGAATGGAATGGGAAAGGTACAGGCAGATATACTTTGGATCTGCATGGCAGACCACATTAGCAGTTTTATTTTCAATTTCTTTTTCTCTCTTTCTTCTTGCTTTTTCTTCTTGTCCTTGCACCTTTTCGCTTCCTCATCTTCCTCTTTCTAAACCACCGACAGAACTAATTTTCCATTGATGACAACTAGATCATTGACATAATCTACTGATTTACAAAGTCCCAATTAGTAACCTTCTCATTTTAAATTCTGCTAGGTCAGACAAACCAATATCTCAAAAAAAATATATAGGATGTTGAAAATCAGTTGCCTATCACTTTTGCATACATTCCACTTAACCCAAAGAAGGAACCAAGAACATAGCAGAAGATGACTAGGGTAATAAAAGAGTCAATTATGGTATAACATAAAAATTATTAAATATAAGCCATACCATTTGTAACCACCAACTTCAAATGCATTACTACGCAATTCCTTTTTGTTGATTGTTGAAAACTTTTCAATCTTCCACGTGAATCTTCCATAAAGATCCAAAGGTTTTGGTCCTGAAAGAGAAGTCACATCATAAAACAACATAGAACATGAAAACACAGCAGAAAACAAATGAAAAATGGCAACAAAATCTAAAATGAAATGTTTTACCACCCTGACTACAGATTCCAGGGCAGTTAGTAGTGTTCTAGTCAAAGCCAATTTCTGCAATGACTGATGCATCTTATTGTATCATAGGAAATTGTAAAAATCAACTGCATAAAAAATATGAAATGTATTAAAAGCAAGAAAGCTATTCAAGAAGGTAAACAAGACAAATTTTCAATCGTGCTAATCTCAGATTATCAAAAGCTAATGTCATAGATTTCCTATAGGTTACTTCTACCGATCAAAACCAAAGTACTTGGGTCATAATGCACTCTTACAAATATTCATGAGCTTTTAAACTAATGTTACCATATCATATATCCCATAGAATTGCATGACTCAATGAATATGTGAGTGGGAAGAGAGAATATGAACTAGAAAATTTTGTTTTATTGACCTCTTCGTTCATAGTTTATTAGAAACTTGTCATTGCCCCCCGGCTTGGCTGAGTTGATCGTCACATGGTAGAATTGTCAAATCTAGCAAGGGTCGATTCCTGCTCCCCTCCTATGTGGTGATTTGCTCAATTTCCTAATTTAGCTCTCTACAGATGGCTGTGGGGCTGGGCGTGTGAGGAACCGGGGTTAGCGTATGACCTTTTGCCAAATTAGAAACTTGTCATACAATTGGCTAAAGTAGAGTAGGTTTATCAAGGTGCACTAATTTTATTTGCATCACGCTCCCTCGACCAAGAACTTGACCTATCTACACTAACAAACATGATGAAGCTTCTGAGAACTTAAATGTGTGAAATGATCAGATGAGGTAAGTGATTGAGGACTTGACGTTTACTTTTGAACTTCAAAGAAATTGTCAGGTATCAATTTGCAAAGTGTTCTTAATCCAGATGTCAACTAAATCCAAGAGCACTTCCTCCAATATTGTTGTGGTCTTTTGTGGGGAGGCAGTAATGTCTGATGTCACTGCATTCATAATTTACAAAGGGCATAATAGAGGGAATTGTGGGCATCGTGGTTGAAGATAAACATGTGGGGAAATTAAGAATTGAGATGGGAGCTTCAATATCCTTATGTGAGAATTTTCTATATTGAAAATTTGCAGAAATATTTAATATGATTAGAAAACCAAAAAACAGAAAAAAAAATGTAATAGAATCAATTTTTTATAACATTATGGAAATGACCTGACATTAATCTTTTAGAGTATTTTGGTAAGTGTACGGAGTATGTATTTTTGAAAGTGTACACTTTTAGTCAAAAATTTGTATTAGCATATAATTTAATGTTTTCATCATGTAATGCAATTTTCTCCGAGAATTGGTATATTCATCAGAATACACTCAACACAATTCTCAACTCACGCAAATGGAAGAACAATATGCAACATCCAATAGAAGTTCTCATCTACATTTTATCCACAAACTGAAGGTTAAACAAAGGTGCCGGCCATAACTTACCAGCTGAACTACATGAGTAATTAGTGAAAACGCAAAATTTGAGACTATTTGTCAATTGTCAAAGTTGCTTAAAGTAGATTCTTTAGATCTAGTGTTGGGATTCCTCATCTTGCTCCTCCATTTGAAATTGTAAATGTTTTCTTAGAAGCTCCTAACTTGTTGATACATTGTATTCCAATAGAGGATTTTTTTGAATGGCCATTTTTTCAAGTGGGGGTCTTGTAATTAATGGGCTCTACAAATCGGGTCTTCCGTAGGTTCGACCTCTTAAGTGTACACAACTTGATCGACTGTGAGGCAAATGTACACACTTGATTGTACACAACTTGATCCTATGTGTGTTGGATGGATGGGTGATGATGGTAGATGCCGATGAAGGAGGGCATTGGGCAACAAGTGAATATTGCATATGTCTCTAATAACAGACAATGCTAATACAGATCCTCAGCAAGACGTTGCGTCTACCAAGAGGCCAAAGCACTGCTGCAAGGATTCTTCAGAGTGAGAATGATCATGGGCTACTTCGATGCAGGCAGTCTCTCTAGCAGGATATTAAAGTTGGACTAGGGAATACCCACAAGTGGGAGGGCAAAGAATGAAGGCAAAATGGAGACCAATTAGGTGGCTGTGAAGGCATAGTGTACATAGTGATGCAAAGGTGGATGTTGTTTACTAGCAACATTAGAGAAAGGGGTTAGTAGCAAAGTCACAAGATAGGATTTAAGGAGGGAAAGAAGTTGGATTTTGATATCACTTGGCATAGCACAAGATATGTTTGAGTGCCTCAATCAGCAATCTTGCAAAGTTCTATGCCCCATCCACCAATCTCAAGGAACAAGAGATGATATGAACTAGAAAATTTGTATTTGATTGAATGAATAGAAAAATAAGATGATAGTTTCCTAGTTCCAATAAAACTCAAACAAAATAGACTAGGCGACACGAAAATAGTATAACTAAAATAATCTCAGGACCATCATATGTTATTGGTTGATCTGTTTAATTTGCCAAAATAAAAAGGAAGAATAGCATCTGCATTGCAACATAAATTATCTGAGTCATGATTCAAGTTCATTATTGAACAAGTTTATTTTTCAAAAAGATGAGAGATATACTTGACATATTTTTAAAAAAGTTTCACTCAGACAAAAAAAATAGCAAAATTAACATTGTAATGAAATCCAACCAGAAGAAAAATGCTTTAAGGAGAAATCAAGTTGAAAGGTAGCACACCATAGTCGTCGTCGTCGTCAATATCCCAATAAGGGAGTGAAGTGGAAGCTGTTCCATTCTCAACCTGCTCTGAAGATCGCCAATCCGCAATTGAGTCACCAGAAATGGAATGCTGCTCACTGGACATCCCCTCTGAAGCTGCAAACCTGAGGCTCACTCCATAGTCCTCAGTTATAATTCCGTCCATTGCAGCAGAAATCAGATTATTTCTAACCTAAACTCTGAGCAGTCCTCTTCTTCCCCTACAAACCTACCTAAAATTGAGATTCAGTACATGCAGGAAAAAGGAATTAAAAGCCACTACAAGCCTTTTAACACAGTGACTCATGAACTAGAGTCCCAAGCGCAAATAAATGGAACCCAGAATACAGCCCGCCATCCAGCCAAAATTATCAACAAAACAGAAAACAGCGACGAGAAATGAAATAAAAGCACAGACAATAGTAGGTCCTTTATCCTAATACCGAACATATAAGAACGACATCAACATCAATTCAACTAACAAGTTTCTCGAAATTTTACTCTTTTTCAACAAGTACCGGCCTAAAATCAAATCTCGACAAAAATAGTCAAAGCTAACGCCTCGCCGTGCCGGCGGACAAATAACCAAAGAGTAAAACACGCAAAGAATCTAGCAAAAGTCCGCACTCGATTCGAATAACCAGCCTTATACAGGCACATCCAGAGGCAATCGGCACCTAAGGAAATCCAATCCACGGCCAGCCCTCGGGGAAACGGATCTAAATCGAGTACCTTGCTAGGCTACGGCGAAAGGAAGCCGGAGGAGGGAAGGGAAGGAAAGGCCTTCTCCCGACTAGTATTGAGGACGATCGAGAGGATCCGGCGACGGTGAGGGCGACGGCAGGGTTTCCGAAGTCAGAAGGTAGAAGCGACGGCAAAGAGAGGAGCCGGCAGGGTAGCGAAAGAATTTCATGTAATCGGTAAAGAGAGAATTATATAGATATCGAAACCGAGGGTTTTCCCCTTTTCCAATCATACTGAAACTGAAAGGGACCCACGGTACTTATGTTTATTTATTTATTTATTTATAACATCATATTTATTTTATTTGGTAATTGGTACATTAATATTTCTAGGGAAAAAAATTTAAAATTTATCTCACCAGAATTTATTTAATTTTAAAATTTTTAAAATATAATTTTAAATTAAAATTAATTAAATTAAAAATTATCTTTTTTAAATTTGATAAATTATTTTTTAAAATTTTAATTTTGAATTTAGATTTGAATGATTTGTAATTATATATTTCTCTTTTGAATTTATGTTTTTAAGATTTGTTTAGAATTTGAATGACAAAAGTTGAAATTATTAATAAATTTTAATTTTTTAAAAAAAAATGTAATTTAATTTTAAATTTTACCAAATTAATTAAATATATATGATGAAATATAACTAAGTTAAGCAATTTTTATTTAGAAATATAAATTAAAACATATGAAATATAGAGTTAAGACAATAAAATGAGTTAGATAACCTAAGATGATTATTTATATAAATGTGATCAATAAAAAAAGAAAAGACAGAATGCTTTTGTTTGATGTATCATGGATACATTAATAATTCTATAATTTATATAAATTAAACTATATAATAATAAAAATGATGAGTATTTCAATTGATTAAATATTAAAAATACATAAAATATGATATTCAATTAAATGTTATTGCCTGGCACATTAAAACTCAAATAGTATTAAGTATAATAAACAATTGACACGAGCAACTTTGACTTAATTAGACATCGACGTAACCCTAAAATCGAACCGCCAACTATTCAAAATCTTTAAATGAAGTAAATAACAAAGATAATAATTACATCACTTAAAGATAAAAAATCTCACAAAGAAAATTAAATTAAAATTTACATTTTTTCAAAATAATTAATTACAGTACTATAAAACTACTCTTCAATCTCACACTTCAATATGAGATTTCTTAAAATATGTATGAATAATAAGAATTCTTTTAGTTAAATGTCTTGGTATTTTGAATTTGAAAGAGTTCCTTCTAAACTTCGTTTTAAAGATTATTGAATGGATGACTCACATAGATCTGTAACTTAGTTTCAGGGCTGATTTTTCAGCCCGCTTGATATTGGATAGTGATCCCGGCCTTGTTTATGGATAGCTCGGCCAACTCAGTCAGCTAGTCTGGTGCCATGAAAACCGAGCAGAAGGCCGACAAAGGACTCACCCGGAGAGTTCCCGAACTAGGAACCCCCCCCCCAAGCACTAATCGACTGACCCCGAGCGGGCTCGGGCGAGTCGAGCCCGAGCCCCCCCTAACTCGGTCCCCTAAATCCGTTTTCCCGACCCAGGTCCGGGTCAGGTAACTCAGTCCTCAGCACTCCATCGACCAGATAACTGATAGACCTGAAACATGGCAAGACAGACATAGCTCAACAAACCTCCGACACAGGGCATACCTCACATCTCTAAACTCCCAGTCGGACGCGTGGTGGCCCACGCTCCCTGGACATGACCCGACCCGGTCCATAACGCTCGGACCCACTGGTCGGTACTCGGTCTTCGGACCATCTCCCCCCTACGCTGCCCTACATCAGTGCATCCGGGTACAACCCTGACGTCGGGGTAATACATGTCTTACCCATTTATGACACACCTCACGGATATCCCGCTAGCTCAGTACGATCGTACTGCCCGAGCACCTCGCGTCATGCCGCGATACCTCTAGGTGCTCTCCTATGAGCTGACAGGCACCACACCCCTGTCTCGTCTACACGGACAGGGGTTGTTAGCTCCCCAGCTATATAAGCCCCTCCCCTCCTCATTCCGCAGGCATGCACAATCGCACTCTACTTTACTCTCCTGCATTTCCTTTGCTCCACCATATTTTTTACAGATACTAACTTTACTGTTGGAGGGCCTGACCGGGGAAAAACCCCGGCGAGTTTGCTAACGGCCATTTTATCACAGGTCGGAGCCAGGTCGACACCAAGTCAGCAGTAGCTCGTGGCACTTGAGCAACCATCTACCCTTGGGACTTCCACCTTATTTTGCGACGGGATCAAATATCTTTTCTAGGACAAAAGAAAGTTCAACTGTGCAACTTTTTTCAATGATCAACATTTAAATCAACTCATATATGGATTGACACAAACACTGATCTCCTCACGAAAACAAAAACAAAATACAAAAAACAGAAGAATATGAACAAGCAGCAGCATTATGAGACTCGGACAGCACAAAGAGACCATGAAGAAACTGGAGATGGATAGGCAAAGCTTCATCAGGATTTTCTAGGAATCCTCCTTCATTGCTCTAAGATGTGCTTAAGTTTCCAGAGTGCTCTGCAAACTCCTCCTTGTACATCTCCTCTATCATTGGT
This sequence comes from Boesenbergia rotunda, assembly GCA_024364735.1. NCBI lineage: Eukaryota > Viridiplantae > Streptophyta > Magnoliopsida > Zingiberales > Zingiberaceae > Boesenbergia > Boesenbergia rotunda. The sequence continues at coordinate 198,017 of JAGFNQ010006835.1, read as the reverse complement.
TTCCATATCCGCACCCGAGCATTTATGAACCAGTTCGAGATCTGAATCAATCAATATAAGCAAAATGAAGTCCCATGTCTAGACTTGAAGAAACAAAATCAATAATGAAGCAATTGAGTAGATTGTGTAAAGTAGTAAAAAACTTTACTTGGTTTTTAGTCAAGCCTGTCTTTGCAGCCAGAATGAGTTTCTCTTTGTCATCAGGGTAGCTGCAATAGAAAACACACATTTTTTGCTTTCAATGAATATATAATAGTTTAGTTGTTATTCAGTTTCATGTTTGTGTGGAAGGAAGGAAGGAAGGATGATAACAGCACTAGATGGAACTCACGGGTGAAGAAAGTTTTCGAATAACCAAGTTCGAAGGACCGCGACTGAGTTCTCAGGGAGCCCCCTCAAAGGCCTCCAGACTTGTTGGTTTTGAATGATACCCAGTTTCTGAAGAGCTTCTCTATTCTGTCTAAAGCTTTCATCAGCCAGTGTGTGCATGAAAGGGAGCCTTTGTGCTTCCCTTGGTCCATCATGTTCTTGGAGAAGTCCTGAAGCATGAATCTGAGTGATGATTGTGTCTCTGAGGTTAGAGAAATGCCGGGACATAGCTTGGATTGTGAGAGCAGTATATGATGCAGCAGCTCCACTGCCTGCAAACATCTCAAAACATGATATCACTTGCTCCATCCTGTGGAAGTATTGCTGGTATCTGCCTTCAAGCTGAAATCAAACAGGCATACATTAATTGCACACTTATTTGTTGTTTTCTCAGCATTACTTAGTCAAGATTCTTTTGTCCTTTCATACTGCCTGATTTTGGATGCATTATCTAATAGTGTTGAATATGTCAAATAAAATGAGGGAAAAGTGATGGAGAAATTAATTTCCGTACCTCATCCAACAAAGCAACAAGCTTGAGAACTCTAACATCAGTATCAGGATTGTCGGCAGATGAACAGCAGACACCCCCATTCCTATTTGCCACTCCAAATGACTTGACTTTCCTTAATTCTTCATCATAGCTTGGATCAACAGCACTCCTCAGAGATACAACCTCACTAAGCAGCTCTTGAGCAGGGTACAAAAACTTAGAACGCTGAAGCAAAGAGGTCATTGATGCCAGATTCCTGTAAGTGGAGCTGCCACAGGTTTCTCCTTTGGAGAAAACGTAGTCGACTGTATGTGATCTTGCGCGATCGAACTCTTTCAGATCCTCCCTCATGGCTTCATATGCGATGCATGATTCGTGATTTTTAACTCGTTCATACCTCTGAGCACCAAAAGTGTTGGATGGGAGGTGTGACCCAAGAGTCAGTGAGAGTCCTTGGCTTCTACTCCATGCGAGGCCATGCAAGTCATTCTCTTTGTCGTCTTGACAATTCATCAAACGGCTCTTCTCCATCACACAGTCCTCCTCTGCTTGAAGATCAACTGACCTGAGTAACTGTGCTTCTGACGACAGCAGCTGGCTTTGCATTCTTTTAAGCTGAAGGAAGTGTCCCTGGGTTCTCGTATCCAATTGAAAAGCACCGGAACTGCTAGAAAACATCATGAAGATTGAGACAAAATTGCTAGAACACAATATGAGTGAAGCTGTTGAAGAACTACAGGATGAACATGAAGAAGCAGCATAACAAGCTAAAAAATCTAACCCATCCAAGTGTCTCAATCCAACAGTGCAAACTCTTCAGAGAGAGAGAGAGAGAGAGAGAGAGACGAAGAATGTAAAACTCCAGTAGCTCAAAACAATAGGAAAACATGTGCATCATAAACCATGCCTCCCTCTCTCAAAAAGATAAAAGAAGGAAGGAGATGCAAGTGAGGGTGAGTGACTGAGTAAAAAAGCAATATGCCCCTGGAACAATGGTCCCCTTCATGGCAGCAGACCGACGAAGCAAATAAGTCCAAGCAGAGCATTAGAGTCCCAGCCTTAGTGCCCTACTGTGTAATGCATGTGAACACCCCCACATATTTCTCAGTCTCGTTGGAAGTTGTGCGAGCTCACAGTACTGCCTTTTGTGGCAGCTACTGAGCTACACGCTTGAGGCATTCAGAATTTTCCCAGACCCACTCTGGCGTTTCAATGGCACAGCCAAGGCGAAAAGGATGTCGAACCAAGCCTGGGAATCGGAAGTGAGATAGATTGCGATGTGAGTCCCAGTTTGCCTTGGCCCATGAACTCGACGAGTGATTTGATTCAATGCCACTGGCATCGACTTTCCTCTCTCGATTAATGTCTGCTACCTTTTCTTAGCAAAGGGCACATAAACTATCATGTTTTCTCTTATACAATAAATGCACTGAAGACTTGGAGGATTTCAAGCAGTGCTTGAATCCATGGCCTGTGGGCACACACCTCCCCTGCTTTTGACAGGAGAGCAACAACAAATGGCTCATCTTTTCAAGCTTATAGTCGGGAATTAAATTCAAAGCAGGAAGTAAAGTTTCATCTTTGATTCTTTACGGGTATAAATACTTTGGTGGTTGGATACTGAATCCAGTGGATGAAAACAGGCCAAGTTAGATTAGGTTTTTGTCTTAATAAGTCTCTTGTATAATAATAAAATGACCTGAATCTGACTTGTGGCCTGTTATAAATTTTATTTTTGACCTAAGCCTAGCCTGGCTTACGATCTATTTACAAAGTTTATAAATTAGAATACTTTATATAGGTCAACAAACCAAAGAATTAAATAAACCGAAAATCAACCTTAACAGATCTTGCATCATACAGGCATCAAAACAGGCCTTGCATCATACATATCTCAAAACAGGTCAGACCTACAAATACATACATATGTATCTAATCTTAGCAAGTCCAAGTCAACCTGTTAGACTTGATAGTCTTTATATTGAGCCTGGGCGCCTAGGGGTGAGTATTTGGTTAAAACCGAACCAAACCGAACTGAATAGACAGAAAACCGAATAAACCGATATTTTTCAAAATAACTGAACCGATTGAATTTCTTGATAAAAACCGAGAAAACCGAACCGATAAAATATCGATTAATTCGGTTTTTAACCAAATTAACCGAAATTTCAAAATTTTATTCGATAATAATAAAAAATAAGATTTTATTTAATTTAATTATATTTTTAAATAAAAAATAATTAAATTAATATTCTTATTCGGTTTATTCGGTTTAACCGAATTACAAAATTTAAAATCGAAACCGAACCGAATTAACCAAAAATCGAACAGAATTTTGAGAAAAAAATCGAAAACCAAATTAACCGAACCGAATTTCATAATTCGGTCGGTTCGGTTCGGTTAATTTGATTTTTCTGAATTTTTACTCACCCCTTTTGTACCTGATAAGAAAAATAAACTTTGAAATATATCTGAATATTATCGTATTTCTAAACAGGCTAAGACAGGCCAAGCTAAATACAACTCAAGCCACATACCCTATAGACCACTAGCCTATTTCCATCCCTATTCATCATCATTATTATGCTACTGTCGTTCTGCTTTTTCATTAATTTAGCAATTTAATCATCTCACATTAGAGATCATCAAGTGGACAGGTCGCTCTTGGAATAGGAGGTGTGGTTAGATTTTTTAATGATCAATGAATTATTTTTTAATTATTAATGGATTCGAAAATATTAACTATCATTAGGATGCATCTTCACGTATATTTTTTTTAAAAATTATTCCAAATGAAAACTTGAATAGCGGGTGTTTATCAGCAACTGGGCAGGACGAATGATAACTTCAAGGTGTGCAGACTATTGATCCTTACAACTGATTGCTTAGCCAGATCTTCAGGTCTTTCACGTGCAAAACCTGGATCCTGAAAGCTCTTTTCAGAGGGAAAAAACGAAGGAAAGAATCGTGTTTGGGTTAAAGAACTAAAGCAATAGGCGTTTAAGGACATTCATACACCTTAAATGTTTTTTTAATTGTTTTTTGTCAACAAATATTATGATAAAGTATGATTAACTAATGGACGTCTGAATTGGCCTCCCCAGTCATCCATTCTTCCGATTTCAAAATTCAAAAGTTGAACTCCACGGATGAACTATCATCGCAGTGTACGACTAATTAATGAAATAAATTGACCATGAAGTTGTTTTTCCTTGACAAAAGAAAAGTCCATTCGCAATCGTCGGCACAGAAAGTATATAGGATGTTATTATTATAAAATTTAAGGGTTAATTTTTATAAATTATCAGGTTTCTATCCTTTCACATAGCCGAATTGTATCAGCTCAGATCATAGTCCGCATTTTTACGGATCAGGGATGGTCCACTCTCAATTGCGGCCGGATCGTGATCGCGATCCGGCCGCAATTTGTTGCAATTCCTTCTAGGGTTCACCGTGCTTCCCAGGTTATAGTTTGAGTTTGGGCGGGTGACCAGAGGTCACCCGAAGGTCACGATGAAAGATTTAGGGTTTGTGATTTAGGGTTTAGGTAGAATTTAGGATTTAAGCCGTCGGAGGGCCTCCGGCCATCTGTTCGAACCTAAATTATAACCTGGGATGCACGATGAACCTAGAAGAGATTGTAACAAATTACGATTGGATCACGAACGTGATCCGACGTAATTGGAGTGGACCATCCCTTGGTCCGCAAAAATACGACCAGGAGATCTGCTCCCGAATTGTATAGGACATTTAACACAAGCATTATCATATTTTACCATTATAATGAAAAACGTGGCTAGACATTTTTTCAATTTTTTCTTAGATATTTAAGAATGAAACTTTTATTTAATAGTCAATTGATTTAATACTGATAATTTTCCGATTTATTCTGATTTAATACTGATACAAGAAGTTGTTTATTATGAGTATAAAATTTTGTTACATTATCGAATTGATCCCTCTAGAATTATTCAACGAAAATTTACATAGGATACCAACTACAAAATAAGAACAAAGAATTTCAGATAAAAATGAGGTTTGCAATTATATTTAATATTCAAAACAATAATTATTTATTAATCCTTTAATTTCCATTTCCTTTCCTCAAAATATTTTTTCCCCGATAAAAAAAAATCAAAATTTCCCCCTTTTGGTTTCCCGTCAGGCAGGAAGGAAGACATAGCATGGACCATTTCAATCCTCGAACGGAGTAAAGACTAATCCGTGGGGCGTCGGCTCGGCCTTCGGCCACTCACTGAAAGACGCGGCGTTGACGGAGGGCGGTGGCGGTGGGCGGCCTCGGGTGCCGGCGGTTCGTCGGCGTCGAAGGCGGTGGGCGGCGGCTTGTAGTACATGCGCGCGGTCTGAGGGCAGTGGGAGTGGAACCGGGCCGCTATTCTCACCCCCATATCGAAGAACTCCGCGTACTTGGTCATGCTCCCCCCTCGACCTCTCTTCTCTGCGACGAACAACCGGTCGACCTCCTTCGTCCTCTGTTTCCTTCGATTGATCCTTGCCGACAACAAAGCGCAGCTCCGTGAAGGGGAAGAGGGTAAAGGAAGGAGTTCGGTGTCGTCGGGCCAGAAGACGTCCTGAGGGAATGAGTTTGGGGGAAGAGATAGAAGGTGGTGGGTAAATATAGCAACGCGCACTTGACGGTATTATTTTCAGTTTGATCCTTGACATTTTGCATTATAACGCCACCAACCACCCAAAAGCTAATGAAAGGTCCACTAACAGTAGGAAGGAAAGTAGTAAAGTAGGTATAAGTTCGGTTTAGAAAAATCAGAGGGCGTTTGGTAAACTTTGATAAGTTTGTTTATCATTTTTATTTTCAGTAGAAAATATAATTTTTTAAAAAATATGTTTATTTATATTTTTCAGTTTGGTTTTTTAAAAAAATATATAGTATTTTTTAGAAAATTAGAGAACGAAAAAAAATCATTTTTCAGAAAATAAAAAAAATACGGAGGCGTTTGGTTTGCTCTATTTTCTATTTTTATTTTTTAAAAAATCATATTTTTCTCATTTTCTGAAAAATAATTTTCTTTTATTCTCTAGTTTTCCAGAAAACGCTATATCTTTTTTTATAAATGAAAATAAAAAATGGAGCAAATCAAACGTTCACTTATTTTCTTAAGAATTAGTGGATGAGTCTTTCTTAAGAATTAGTTGATGAGTCTGAACACTTAGATAAATATCTCGGAGATTTTAAATGATTTAAAAAAAATTAATTCTATCTCATATAAATTTTTTTATAAATTATTCAAGAATGATCAGAATAAATCTGTAAATATTAGCTGATCAATATTTTTATAATTATCTTGTCATTTAAAAAAAAAATCGTTACAATATATCGTAGTTCAAATTTGACCCTTAAATGTTAGATAATCACTTAAAAAATTTAACCGCTTTTCGTTTCGGGATTAGAAATAGACATTTGAATTGATATAAGATGTCCTACAAATTTAATTAATATGCAAATAAATAACTAACAAGAAAGGTTAGTCTAATATTAAAAAACCAATAAAAAAATAAATTAGTCAAAGTTTTGAGCAAAGTAATTATTATTGTTGGGCAAAAATAACCTTTTGTTTGTATTGTCGTTAGAAAAACTATATTGAAATAGCACTTCGTATCTCAAAAAAAACTATTTTAATATCATTATAAAATGACTTTAATTCAAACTGTTTCTAATATGTAGCCAAAATTAATGAAAACTGAAATGCTTATTTTAGTTTAATTTTTTTTTTTAAAAAAATGATACTATAAAGTGCTCTTTTAATATTTTTTTAAAAACAAAGGACTGTTCTAATAATAATGAAAATAAAAAATATATATAAGTCGTCGATGCCTTCCCTGAATACAACCTCGAGTCGTTAATTTCTAACGATGAATCAGACAACAGACAAATTGAATTTAAAGTGATCGGTCTGATTCCACGAAAATTTTCTACCGGTCAATAGGGTAAATCGGAAAGCGCTCGTGATGACAATCTAGAAGCTCAGCGTCTTAGGGTTCGCGCCCCATTTGGAAGAAAAATTCCTGTAAAATGCGCCGTAGCTGGGGATCGAACCCAGCTACGGGGAGATACTTTTCAAAAATTATTTAAGGAGAGAGATTTTTTCAAACAACATATTCTTTAGAATCAAAATATTAGTCACAACAACTAAAACAATTGGGAAAAAAAATCAAACAACGAGCAAATTACTAGTAAGCAGTAACAATCAATTTATTTATTTTTTATAGATTCACTTGCACACTGGGGTTCTCCTTATAAGTTGATATTGCATAAGGTGTTATCATTTTAAGATCTGAAATGAAAATTTAAAAAAACTAATATGCGCACCCTCTCTACGTGCTAGTCACAATATTTGAGCTAATAATCTCCGTTATTTACTATCTCCATATTGATGAAGACAAAGAGGGCAAACAAATCACCTTTACCATCTCCTTATAAAAAAAACAATGATTCAGGGACGAAATTTTGGAACAAATATTTTTCATCCCAGAATTACAACAAATTTTGCGACAAAAATAATATTTGTCACAAATTAGGAACGAACTTAACAACGAAACACCTTCATCGCAATTTACCAACAAAATATTTTTCGTCCCAAAAATTGTAGCAATTCAGCAACGAATTTAAATATTCGTTGCTAATTCTGTGATGAAAATATATTTCATCGCAAAATCTACAATGAATTTATTATTTGTCGTAAAATTTGCGACGAATAATAAATTCATCGCATAATTCCCTAAAAACATAATAATAATTATAATTAAGTTTTATAAATCAGGGACGAATCTGTGGATTCGTCCTAGAATAAAAAATAATTATAAAAATTTAACCGAGTCAGAAACCCTATCTAGAGATATCGAAATTACACGAAATCGGTTCCTATGTGTTGGTTCCCTTATCTTGATAATATAGATATCCTCATACATCATATTTTGATCCAATTTATAATATTTTTTGTTTTCAAATTAAGTTAAGTTAAACATGTAAATGTTTTAATTGTAAATATAGTAGAGTTTAATATATGTTAGAGTTACAAATTAACGTTAGAGAGACTTCAGAATGATACGAAATTAGTTCTATATGTTTGTGTAGCTCTCCTGATTATAAAAATGCTATCAAACATTATTAGGCCAAATATATTTATGGATGAGATTTTGTTTACACGAAACTATTTAAAAAATCAAATTCAGATTAAAAAAAACATTGGTTTCGATATATTATTTTAAATTGATATTTAAGAGCACTAATAAATTCAGGAGAAGTAGAGGAACACGTAGAATCCGGTTTCGTATAATTCTGATATATCTAGGTAGGATTTCTGACTCAGTTTACTTATTTATAATTAATTTTAATTTTGGGACCATATTATTGTGTCTGAAATTGGATGCTCCCCTTCATCGCTGCTTTCATTTGTTGAATCTCCTCCTTCATCGATAGTCATGTTAGAGGTGGTTGCTTCGTCGTCCTCTTCTTGATATCTTGCCATAAGTGCAAGTCCAGTGTAGGTCTCGATCTCTGATTCTTCTGATGATGAGTCGTCTCATGTCGCTTTCAAGTTCTTGTGCTTAGACTTGTTTTCTTTCTCCTACTTTTTGTTCTTCAATTTTGGAGAGTGATCTTTGATGTGATCTTCTTCGTCACAATGGTAGTATCTGACTTGTCTCTTTTTTTTGAGAGCATTTCTTGCCCTGTATCTTAGAAAACTTATTAGATTTAAATATTTTATTTAGTTTTCTTATCACATATGTTATTTCTTCTTCATCGGTGGTTGACTTCGCTTCTGGTTCAGTCCTCCTCGTATTTAGTGTGATATTGTCCAACTTACTTTTCCTACTTGCACATCGAAATTCATGAAGCTCGAAAGTCGGAAACAAACTTTTTAGAGTACATATCTCGAGGTCCTTGGAGATGAAATAGGAGTCGACTATGGACGTCCATTTTGGAGTTCTCGGAAAAGCGTTCAAGGCATACCTTAACGAATCTCGGTTTGTTATCGATTCTCCGAGATTCGTGAGTCCGATCTTTAGCTCCTTGATCCTCGCATGTAATTGAACCACTATCTCTCCTTCTTCCATGCAGAGGTTGATTAGCTGATTTCGAAGCAGATCTCATCGTGCTAGCTTCACTTTCGAGGTCCCTTCATGCAATTCCAGGAACCTCTCCCACAACTCCTTTGCTGACTCATAGAAGCCAACTCGGTTAACTTCTTGTGTTGGTAGTATGGATAGCAAGTGAAATTCTGCCCTCCCATTCCCCACAAAATCGACTTGCTCCTTCTAATCGAGAGGTGTTCTTCTTTATCTTCACCATTGTTATCTTTAGGAGCTACAAAGCCATGTTTCATTATTAAAAACAAATCAAAATTAGTTTCAAAGAAAACCTTTATTCGTCGTTTCCACATCGCGAACTCTCTCTCGAACTTTGGCGGATAAATGCTCGATCCGACCATCATCTTTATGCTTTAGGTGACGATTAGTCCTCCTGAAGCGGTTCCCACTCTGATACCACTTGTAAATCTCCATGTAGGCGGATAGAGGGGGTGAATTCCCTGCAATGAAACACTAGATCTAAGTGGTTCCTACTCATGCTCGATCCAACCATTGTCGAAGTGACTTATCCCAAGTGGTAAGCATGGATGTATGTGTTGTCTGAGGTTCCGGGTTCCAGTCCTCTTAGCAACAAATAAATCCTCCTTTGAGGGGTCTGTTGACTGAGGTGTTGTCTTACAGTGGGGCCTATTATCAACATAGTGGTACCGTGTCTCCAAAAATTCCTTAGGGGGTTCTGAATATAGGGTCGTTTTGGTGGTGGGGCCGGTCATTATAAAAAGTTTACCCGGACAGTTTTCTCCCGGGGCTATGGTGCAGCGGTAGAGTGACTAGTCGCTATCCCAGGCATCCACGGTTTGATACCTAGCTACAACGTATTTTGCAGGAATTTATCCTCCAAATGGGGCGCGAACTCTGACGCTGGCTTCTAGACCGCCCACCGCGAGCGCTTCCCTATTTACCCTGGTGACCGGTAGGAAACTTCCGTGGGGTGGGCCGGTCACCCCAAGTTTGTCTGCTACCTGATCCAACATTTTTTTTTGCACTTTCTTTTGCAAAGATAACCGATTAGTCTGAGTAGTCAAAATAAATATAAAGAATATCAACAACTATAAAAGAAGAGGTTTGAAGTTACTTGGTTGCAACTAGGATAGTTGTTAATCCAAAGTAGTGAAAAGTGCACTGAAAAATCTCATTTGTTGTAGGCGGAGAAGCCTCTTACAATTCTGGACAACTCACAGAATGACTAGGAAATTAAATACAAGTTGTTGCTCATTCTTCCTAGGTCTAGAGGCTATTTATAATATGAAAATTGAAGTTACCGTTGTGCTGACGTGAACCTAAGGCGCCTTAGATGAGACTTGAGGCGCTTCAGTTGGATAGAATTTTATCGATGCAAGTAACGGTCACTTTTCGCTAATTCTGCAATTGAGGCATCTTAGTTCTCTATTTCTGCGCATATAATTCTGCACATCTGAGGCACTTTCAAAGAGATCTGAGGCGCCTCGGACCTTAAAATCTTCAAGGTTAACTTCGGAGTTGACCCTCTTCAATCTCCGACCACTTGGGTGATTTTCGATCGTCCAAAATTGAGCTCACCCGAATCCAACTTTGACATTCTTGAACGGACTTCCTCCTCGGTGTCTCATCCCTCGGACATCGCACACGCCATTCTTGTATACATGTACTCTTCTGTAGTTTTCGCATCCCTCGGATGCACTGTCCCTCTCAGCTCCTTCCCGTGCCATCCTTCTTGTCTGTTGCTAGGGGTGTAAACGAGCCAAGCCACTCGCAAGCTATTCAGATCTCGGTTCGAAAAATAGTTGGTTCGAGTAAGTTAACAAGCCGAGCTTGAACTCGATTTCGAGCTCGAAAACATTATCATGTCGAGCTCAAGTTTAACAGTATTTGGTTCGTGAGCTCGCAAACACGTTTGTTTATAGGCTCGCGAACATGTTCGTTAAGAGACTCGTGAACATGTTCGTTAAGAGTCTCATTTATCTTATTATATATACATATATAATTACATATCACATAAATAATAAATATAATAATATATTATTATATATTATAGTTAATTATTTTAAACGATCTCGAATTAAGGTCGTTTAATTTTCAAACAAGTTTCTTTCGAGCCGAACTTGAGCCGAGCTCAAACTATTTAATTTTATTACGAGTAGAACTCGAGCTTAAGAATAAAATTCAAATCGAACTTGAACCTGAGCTCATGCTTAAAAATAACGATCCGAGCCCGAACTCGAGCCTTTTGTTGTTTGGCGAGCACACTGGCACACAGGCTTTGTCGTCTCATTGGGGTTACACTAACTATCAGTCTATCTCATAGGGACAAATTCGCATCCCTAAAGGCACCTACATCGGTGCATTCTTACAATGCTATAATATTGAATTAACGTGTAAGTGTTAAAACCATTAAAAAAGAGCGTTATAATGCCGAAGCATTGAAAACGCTCATGGTTTTGAACACGTTCAATGCAATACTTTATAAAATATGTATGTAACATGTGTATCTCATATTTTTATGAGACGATAGATATTATAACGCCAAAGAATATGGATGCCCTATGAAAACACATCATAACTCTAAAATTTAATAGTAAAATATTAAATCTCTAGTACACTAAATCTAATCATACCACACTAAATCTCTATCACACGAATATGATAGATTTGTATACCAAAACAGGGCTTTACTAAATCTAAAACTCTAAACTCGGGGGGTTTGGTTTACTCTATTTTTTATTTTTATTTTTCAGAAAATTACATTTTCTAAAAAATAATTTTATTTCATTCTTTAATTTTTCAGAAAATGTTATCTCTTTTTCTGAAAAATAAGACTGGAAAATACAAACCAAACACGTTTTCTAAAAAATCATATTTTCTATCGAAAATGAAAATGAAAAATAAACTTATCAAATGCCCCTGACTATTTTGGTGAGGATCTGGTAATTCTAAATTCCAATTCGAGCATCCACTTGTCTCCCTAATAAGTGACCCACATAACCAAATGGGCTGTGGCCCATGTGGAACCACCTTGCAATTTTGATCCATCCACATTATACAATGCATATTTTTAATCGAATAAAATTAACGTTAGAAAAAAAAATGTATCACAATGACTTACCACGGAGTATACTATGTTAGATCTAGTAATATAATATTTAATCATTCTTTTTATTTGACGTTTAAAATCTTGAAAATTATTTTAAAAATGAATATTCTCGTGATTTTTTTAAGTACAAGTAGAATAGTTATTCGAAATATAATGAAATATTGAACACTATATATCCGTATATTAAATGTGACTTGAGAGAGAATCAAAAGCATGTTTAATCTGAATAAAGATTGAAATGATTTGATAGTTTATGCTATATCGTCAATCACGTATGAGTTTTTAATTAATTTGCCACTCGCACATGGTTTTTTTATAACTCGATCCATCAATTAATAATTGACGTTGAAGCAACAAGGAACAACGCATCCGGCCGGCCGGTTGATGTGGTTGTCTCCTTTGATTAAATTAAAATCAAACACGATTATCACTAATGTCCTTTCTTAATTTCACATGCTTTAATTGGCCACGTTACCAAATGATCCGGTCATATAATTTTTAGATGGATCAGTAACTTAGTCGGGTTCGATTGTCGATCTAAACCGGTAGTGAATAGACCAGGCCAAGAGTCATCCGAGGTCGGGACACTCGGGGTCGGTCATCCGAGGTCGGGACACTCGTGGTCGGTCATCCCGACCTCGGGGTCGGTCATCCGAGGTCGGGACGCTCGGGGTCGGTCATCCGAGATCGGGACGCTCGGGGTCGGTCATCCGAGATCGAGACGCTCGGGGTCGGTCATCCGAGATCGGGACGCTCGGGGTCGGTCATCCGAGGTCGGGACGCTCGGGGTCGGTCATCCGAGGTCGGGACGCTCGGGTCGGTCACCTGAGGTCAATCACCCGGGGTCGGTCACCTGAGGTCAATCACCCGGGGTCGGCCCCTCAAAGTCTATTGTCCGAGGCCAGGAACCCGTGATCACACGGGGACAGCCGAATAATTACGAGCCTTTCCTATCGTATGAGTCTTTCTTATCAAATATTCAGAAGATAATTCCCCCCGGCATAATCATTGCCTGGCAGAGCCGCCGATAGTTAAGAAGGGACAGAAGAGATATGTTAGGCAGGGTGTCAGGCGGCTGGGACAGTCTCACAGATATATTAAGCAGGGTGTCAGACGGCTATGGCAGTCTCACAGCGTTAATGCGGCCGTCACTATCACCGTCTGTCAACTGATCCTCCCTTAATGAGATTTGCCAACCCTGACACAGCAGAGAATTACCTCTCCCCTATATAAACCCCCCATATGGCTATGTAGAAAGGGTCGCTGACATTTTACAACCATTCCATCACATTGAGAGTTCTATTTCGGTCTGACCTCCCAAACTCTAGCAGACCGGGTCGGCTTGGTGAGACCGAGTCATTCGATGGAGAACCGATCTTCGCTTGTCGACAGGATCACCAAACTTAAATTTTGATCGATTTTGTTATTTTTACGTGTTTAGTTAATAAGAGAATGATAAATTTATTATAATAGGACATAGATCAATTTTTCAGGTACGCTTTTGAGATAAAAAACATACTCTTTTCACTCATTAATCATTTTAATGATCGACTATAAATTGATCTCAAGATTTACTACATTCACATAATTGGGATGAGCTATAATTAAGAGAACGAGATGAGTGTAATTATATTTTACAATAATTGCTGTCATTTTTGATTTTGTTGAATGACAAGATAAATTTTGGAAGAACGTATGATGAACCCAAGAGACTAATCCCTAAGATTTAATTGAAAGCTTCGTCACCCAACATGTTTTTTATAATTTTGCCTCTTTGTCAACAAGTAGGGTAAGCATTGGGGTGACACTGTTTCCCTCGGCCTTAATGTCGGCCAAATTTAATGACGGATCTAGGATTATAAATTTGATGGGGCCAATATAAATAATTATTATAATAATAATCAAGAAAATAATTATTATTATAATATATTCTCTAATTTATAATGTATATTGAGTTAAAATTTGAAAAATAAAAAAAATATATTTTTAAATTTAATCATCCAAGAGAGTTGAACCTTAGATGTATGCTAAAACAAAAATTAGACCTACTATTAAATCTACTACAAATATAGACTTGTAAAGGAGTCAAATTCTATATATACTAAGAAAATAAAAATTGCTATACTAAAAAAAATAAAAATTTCTATATAAAAATAATATTATTAAAAATTTGGGGGGGGGTCGTGACCCTCCCGGGTCCCCGTGTAAATCCGCCCCCCAAACCCATGCCTTGATTCATTGGATCATCATATTTGAGCTAGTTCGATCTACTTTGAGTTGTCCAGGTACATCGACTTATCGAGTCGGTAGGCTAAGTCTTCTAGTCCGATCAAGTTCTTTTAATCGGTTCGGCAGACCACAAGTTATAAATATGAATCATGATTTCAGTCTTTACATGAACTCTTTAATTTGTCACTTTTTCGTGATCTCTCTAATATTTTGCCCTCTGATACTTATAAATATCATAGCAATAATAGGAAGAGTGAAAATGAAAGAGTGAAAATCATAGTAAATGATGTAGCATGACGTGGCATGACGTGACACTTTACATGTATACGTCCGATTATCGTTTGGACATCATCGGCGGCCTTCGACCGACGCCCCGAATCAAACTATATCCTGGGGGCACGATGAACCCGTCGGAGATCGTGCATATAAAATGTCACATCATTCACTATGATTTTTACTCTTCCATTTTTATTCTCTCAATCATTATTCCATCAAATATATGCTCAATAAAAGGAGGATTCTCTCTCTTTTATTTCTCTTTTGTTTTGATCAATGGGATATCATGGTGACTTAATGGGATATCAAGGGTAGAATCTAGCCAGCTAGAATGACCCTTTAAAAATTAAAAAATATTAATTTAATATAAAAATAAATTAGAAAAAAATATAATTTAATATGAAAATAAAAATAAAAATATATAATTAAATTTAAACATCTTTAATGTTCATTAAAATTATAAAACAATCATAATAGATTTTTATAAGTTAAAAAATTAATTTAATATGAAAATAAATAGAAAAAGATATGATTTAATATGAAATAAATAGAAAAAAATATAATTTAATATGAAAATAAATAGGAAAGAATATAAATTAATTTTAAATATTTTTAATAATAATTTAAAAATTAAAAAAGAACTTAAGAAGGACAAATTCTAGCCGGCTAGATTCTAGCCATTTAGCACTACCCATACTTATTTTATGGTGCTCACGACATAAGTTCCGTGTGTAATTTTTTTTTAGTTTTTTAAAAATTTCTTTAACTTAAATATTATAATCTAAATCTTAAATCTCAAAAATTAGACCATAAATTTTAAATCCTAAATTTAAAAAAAAATAAAAAAAATATATTTGGTGCTCACAATGAGCATCGTAAAATAATTAAGTAGGGTAATATTATTGTGTGTGTATAGGATTTTATTATCATACATATTCATTTATGGATAACACGTGTCATTTTTTAATTAGGATTTAATGTTTAAATTAAAAGAAATTATATATATATTTTAAAAAATATAATATTAGAGGTTCAAGGATTATATATACCGAGAGACCGAGAGACCGAGAGAGACGGGGAGGAAGGGGAGAATGCTATGATGCCAATCGCATACTGCGGATTGCTATGTGATGCGATCTGAGGCATCTCAAGTGCGATTTGAGGGTCTCGTATAAGTTTTTTTTTATTTGTTTAAAAATTAATATTTCCTCTCATAAATCCTAAATATATATAATATACTCATAAACTTCTAAATTTTTTTCGATTTTTAATTTTTTTACTTGGATTCCTACCTGTTGGGTCAAAAAAAATTCTTGAATCAGGTCTTCAACTCCAGAGTTGAATCGAAAAAGAAATTTTTATTGGTTCTACCTCCTCTTTTTAACTCAATTGAGACTCCTAAATCCTAAGGATAAAATCTTAGAAAAAATTATTTTGAATATTATAATTCAATTGGGATGTCTAAATTCTAAGGGTAAAATTTTTAAAAAAAATTAGCTTAAATATTATAATTTAATTGGGAAAATAAACTTTAAAGGTATATTATTATTCAAGAAAATGTTGATTTTTTTAAAATAATAATCAATGTTATTTGATAAGGACAACTCAAATTGATGTTTGACAATCCGCACGTAGAAAGTCAAAATGAGATGAAACTACACATCCAGTCGAATCGACTCCTAATTCCACACGTAATTTGGGTGAGCGGTTTTTTACCAAAGTTATGAGCCCGGTCGGGGTTTACCTGGTTCGACCCGAGCCAAAGGACGTTAAACCAAACCCTCCTCTATTTTGCCGGCCCGGCCTGAGCCTGACCTTGGAGAGCAGAGGTCAGGACAAGTAAAGTCTCAGCCCGAGATCAAACTCACTCAAAGTCATCCATCCGAAGTCAGGAGCTCGGGCTCAGGCACCCGGGTTCGGATACCCGGAGGCCGGTCATCCGAGATCAGGAGCCTGAGCCAGGCATCCGAGGTCGGTCGCTTGGTGGTCGGTCATCCGAGATCAGGAGCCTGAGCCAGTCATCCGAGGTCGGTCGCTCGGAGGTCGGTCATCCGAGATCAGGAGCCTGAGCCAGGCATCCGAGGTCGCTCGCTCGGAGGTCGACTACCCGAAGTCAGTCCTCCCCGTGCCCTCTCGGGAGTTGAAGCAGATAAATAGTCTACCATACGCAGCCAACCCCAGCTTTCAATCACATGACCCGACCTGGTGAGCCTAAGTAATAGAAGAGTCATCTCCGCCGTAAGCATCTGCCAATTCTCTTTAAGAGGAAAAGACTTCTGACATGATCATTACCTGACACAACCGTCAAACATTAATCAGAGACTGAAAGGACAGATTCACAGATTGTCAGGCGGCTGTGTCAGTCTCATCCCACGGCCGAGACGTCCACCAGCTCAGTCTGAGCACTGAGCGAGCCTTAATGGGATGTGACGTCTCGCACGAGGGAAGACTTCCCCCCTCTCCTATATAAACCCCATATATGGCTCTGTAGAGAGGATCGCTGTCATTTTGCAACCACGCCACCACGCCACCACATTGTGAGCTCTATTTTGGTTCGAGTCGAGGGACTGGAACCTCAACCCTATTTGAGCCCGAGTCCGACCTCCCGAGCTACAGTAGACCGAGTCATCTTGGTCAGATCGAGTCATCCGAGGAAAACAAATCTTCACTTGTCGACAGAATCAATTATTATTCGAGAAAATATTGATTTTTTATTTTAAATAATAATCTAAGACGCCTTCCATTGCAATCGAAGAAGGCGCAATGGAAGACACTTCAAGTCGGCGCGTAGCATTGTTCGACAGAGAATCCATAGTTGACAGAGAATCCATAGTGTGTGTATATATATATAATATTATGTTAAAGAATACTACTAATATATATATATATGCACCTAATACTCAAGAAATGCATCATTGTATAACAAAGGATATACATAATATTATGTTAAAAGAATGCTACTAAAAAAATGATTAACGAGGTTACCAATCAACCTCGGGCGACCGGCTCGGCCACACGGAAGTTTCCCACCGGCCGTCAGGGTAAATCGGGAAGCGCTCGCAGTGGGCGGTCTAGAAGCCCAGCGTCCCAGGGTTCGCGCCCCATTTGAAGGAAAAATTCCTACAAATATGCCGTAGCTAGAGATCGAACCGAAAAGAATACTACTAGATAGTATAGTATATGTTATTTGATAAGGACAACTCAAATTGATGTTTGACAATCCGCAGGTAGAAAGTTAAAATGAGATGAAACTATACATCCAGTCGAATCGACTCCTAATTCCACACGTACGTCGGTTTGCCCATACTCATAACTATCGCCCTTCAACATCATTGCCCATGCATCCTCGTGCACATATTTTATTAATTAAATTGACGAATTATTGGTGGCTTAAAACTTTACTAATAATTCCACTGTTACTGTTCATTGTGTATTTTTCAAAACTAATATAAATAAATAATTTCTTAATTTTTAATAAACAATAGCTTAATTTTTGTGAATCGCTAAAATTTTTTAATCTTAAATATTATAATTAAAAAAATCTGAACAATAAAATTTTTTTTTATTAACTTAAATCCATTACAATCTAATATTTAAATCTTAAAATCTTAAATTATAAACATATATAATATATCTCATAAACATTTAAAATTTTTTGTCTTGAATCTAAGAAGGAAGCCTTAACTCTAAAAGAAAAATTTTATTAACTTAAACCCACTATAACCCAACTCATAAATATTAAAATCTTAGACCTTAAATATATATAATATAAAAAAATCAAAATAAATTACGCTTTGAACGAATCTAGGCACCTGAATTTATTCCAAACGTCTGAATTGGTACTACAGACAAATCCAAAGCGGACAATCTTAAGATTTGAGGATTTAAGGGTTGAGTTATAGTGAATTTAGACCAATAAAATTTTTTCTTTAGGATTCAGATTTCCTCTTGAGTTATAGTATTTAAGATATAAAATTTTAAATACTCATAAGATATATTATCTATAATTTAAGAAAATTTTAATTTTAATTTTTTTAAAAAATATATTCTTAGTCAAAACAAAGACTATAAAAAAACACTCAATCGAGGTACTTCCCATAGTAATATCCTTTAGGATATTTCTTCTTTTACACGTTACACTATAGATCAATTTACTACATATTTTTTGTGCAGTTCTGAGATATCCAGATTGAATCCATATGCCTAGATTCAATTTAGACATCTGGATTTATATTCAGTTACCTAGATTCATTCTAGGTGCTAAGTAATATTTTTGTATTTTTTTAAAAATTTGTTAGATGTATTATATGTTTAGGGTTTAAGATTTTAGAATTTAGGGATTGAGTTATAGTGGATTTAAGCTAATAATAATTTTTTTCTAGGATTTTGGCTTCCCTCTTAAGTTATAATGTTTAAGATAAAAAATTTTAGATGCTAATGAGATATATTATATATATTTAAGATTTTAGGGACTAAATTGGATTATAGTGAATTTAAGCTAATAAGATTTTTTCTCTAGGATTCATGCTTCTCTTTTGGGTTACAATGTTCAAGATAAAATTTTTTAGATTATATGTATTTTAGATTTCAAATTTAAAAAATATTAATTTTTTTTAAAAAAATAAATCTAAGCACCTGGATCACTGTGGATGGATGAGCGCGTAGCATAACAAGATCACTATGGCATAGATATACGTGCAATATATCGTCTGTAACATAATAATACTCATGCATATATAATTGATATACTTTGAATCTTTAGTGAGTTTAAGCTAATAAAATTTTCCTTCTAAGGTTCAGAAAGAATCTCTCTTAAGTTATAGTGTTGAAGATATACAATTTTAGATTATATGCATTTTAGATTTAAGATTTAAAAAAATATTATTTTTTAAAAAAAAATAAATCTAAACACCTGAATCACTGTGATATGGATGAGCGCGTAGCATACCATGCATAATTAAATAATGATTGGGAGAGTGAAAATCATAGTAAATGATGTGACACTTTACATGCACGATCTCCGACGGATTCATCGTATTCCCCAGGATATAGTTTGATTCGGGGCGGCGGCCGAAGGCCGCCGATGGTGTTCAAGCGATAATCGGACGTGTGCATGTAAAATGTCACGTCATGCCACATCATACCACATCATTCACTATAATTTTCACTGTCTCATTTTCACTCTCCCTATCGTTACTATATAATGTGATCACTATGACATAAATATACATGTAATATACCATCCACAACATAAAATTCTCATGCATATAAAATTGATAAACTTCGAACCTTTAGAATTTTTATCATCTCAATTGAATTCGGTTCATTTAAGGTGCATAAAGCCATCCAATCTAAAAAAAAAAAAATCAAATTATAAAGCATATGATTAATTAGGATTGGTTCAATGTATCGAGCTAACTATTCAATTAATTAGGCGGTCCTACCGACCATGCTGCAGACGCGTCATGGGCCCATCTGCTTCCCACGGCCGCACATGGGCTGCCCATGAATTTGACGGACGAGATCGCGCGTTCTCAGCCGATTCAGGAATCCGAGCCGCACGATCCCGACCGGGAGAATAATGGTTCGGCAGACCTGCCAGGGCCCAGGCATTGGACCGGCGCGGTCCATTTCATTGTCTGCCATCCACCCGACCGGCCTCGCTGTCGGCTTCAAACTCCGAATTTGTCCACACGCCTGTCAACGACAACTCTGCCTCCTCCCTCCATCTGCCTCCTCCCTCCTTTCCATTGCTCTATAAATTCATATCACCGTCGTTTCCAGGGCAAGTCTGTGGCAATTCCACCATCAAGGTGGGAGCTTTGGATTAATTCGAGATAGTCTCGGAGAATTAGTGGTGTTTCTGTGTGGGATTTGGAAGAAAGTGAGGGACATGGAAGTCGTGATGAGCTACGTCAAGGACACCGAGCTGCGGCTCGGTTTGCCGGGCTCAGACCCGTCGAAGAAACCGATCACAGGGGGTGGAAAACGAGCACTTCCGGAGGATGAGCCCGACTTCGGCGATTCTTCGCTAGAGGGGGACTCCGGACGCAGGAACGCCAGTGTCTCCCCAGTGACAAAGTAAGTTTTTGATTTCGAATCAAAGATGTGAACTTTGTGTGTCGAGAGGTGGTTCTATTTTTTAATCGGTGGTTGTTTGATGAAATGCCAGAACGGAATTGGTCGGATGGCCGCCGATCCAGACATACAGGAAGAACAACTTCCAAGCGAGTAAGGGGGCGACGGAGGCAGATGCCGCCGTTGGGTTATTTGTGAAGGTTAGCATGGATGGGGCTCCTTACTTGAGGAAGATTGACCTTAAAGTTTACAAGGGATACAAGGAGCTGACAGAGGCCTTAGATAACATGTTCAAATGTTTTTCCTTAGGTAATTAAGCAAGCATGTCTTAATTGCGACTACCATCACACACACTGTCTGTGTTTTTCAATAATTATTGTTACAAATTTATTGATTTTCACATCTTTGGCAGGAGAAGTGTCAAGAAAAGAAGGTCACAATAAATGTGAATATACCATCACTTACGAAGACAAAGATGGTGACTTGATGTTGGTTGGAGATGTTCCTTGGGAGTAAGTGTCATGCACGAACTTGTGTGTTTTACGAACTATTCCTTCTTCTTGTGAACTAATCAGAATCTCTTTAATTAATATTTGCAGAATGTTTATCTCTTCCTGCAAAAGACTAAGGATACTGAAAGGCTACGTCGAACAAAGAAGGAAAATTTGAAAGTGGACTTTGGATTACATTATCGTTCTTCCTCTTCGGCCAAGAAGCTAAAAATATGAAGAAAAAAAATTGCAAGATAAAATGTTAAGCGTTGTTCAAGCTTGTATATAATCAAGAATAGAATATCATGCATGTTGTATATAAGACACGTCAATCTTTTTTTGATAGAATAAAACTATATTACATGTTCTTTTCAATTATGTTGAAAATTTGGTTTGTTCTAATGTTATATGAAAGAAAAGGAACTAGTAATTTGAGACCTCTCTGATTATTTTACAAAGTTTCTCTTTAAATAAATTTACACACGTACCGTCATGAAGCCCTCTATTCTCAACTCATCGCATTGATAGATATGGACATGATCTGTTTGTTCAATAGGAAGTGTAATATGACGTTAAAATAACATATACGCTTACATCCAATAATACAATATTTAGATGGTGAATTTGACAAAGAACGTGGGAAAAATCATGGAGAAAAATAGGTCCAAAAACAATCTACACCATCATTTTGATATATCTAAACAGACAGCATGGTATGGGCAAGGTCAAGAAAAGCCACCACAAGCCTAACTCATACTGAAAAATAAATCTCTACAACGAAACTTCCTTCTGATCACGACCTCACCTTTGAAAAACACATAATCTAGAATGAGTTTGAAATAGTCTTAACTATGAAAGAACATGTTCCTGCTTTACATGGCGAGCAGTCAGAAAAGGTTAGCCAGAGAATGAAGAGGGGCCTTAAAAGTGGCAAGAGAATTTATTTCACCCATCTTAACAGTATTGAAATTGGTCAAAGATTCATTGCTGTATTTCTGTGAAGGTAGCAATCATATTTAGAAAATTCGCCAGTGCCCTAAGACTGACCAGATAAGAAGTTGACCAGCTAATTGGATTCTGTAAACATAAACTCATCATGCAATTGCCGTCTTCGGCACCTACAGTGTTATCTGTTTTTCTTCTCCTCCAATCAACTGGTTAGCGCAATACTTTCTTCCCCAACTTTATGTACATTAGAGATTGATAATGTCATAATAATTTCATCCACAATGATATCATTGGAATATTACTTCTACACCGTTTTGCTGAAGCCCAACACAATTCCCTAGGAAATTTCATCCATGTTTGCTACATTCTATGAGATTCCTTAGGCCATCTCCAACCGAGCACTATAACACTATATTTGGTGTCAAAACAACACCAAAAACCTTCCAACCGAGCACCAAATTTGGACACCAAAAATGGTGCTGCAACAGTGCAGCACCAAATTTGGTGCTGCACTGTTGCAGCACCAAATATGGTGCTGTGTTTTTTTTTAATTTTTTAATTTTATTATATTACATATAATTAATAAACATAAATACAATATATATTATTAAATATATATTATGAAATATATATTATTATATATTATAAATAAAAATAAATTTATAAATATTTTTTCTTCATTATTTATTGTAATAATAATTATTTATTATAAATATAAATTAAATGTATATAATAATATATTTTAATTTTATTATGCATACTTATAAAGAATTAATTTATTAAAAATTTTATTTATAATATATTTAATATTTTTTTAATTATTATTATATTTATAAATTATTTAACTAATTTAAATACATATATAATAGAATATTTAAAAAATTAATATGCATAAATGTAAAATGCATGATCTATTATGTTAACAAATAAAATAAAAATAGCACTTACACAAATTTAAAATATTACTAATAATCACTCATATACGTAAGGAGTACAACACACATAAACTTAAAAATATTTAGGGATACAAATAAAAACTAATATTCGGAATACAAATACAAATACATAAGGAGCACAACACACATAAACTTAAAAATATTACAATACTAATATTCGAGAAGATCACTCCCCGTTCCACTCAAATAATTATGATATTGGCTATAAAAAATCGTAGGATTCTGAGATTCTTGGTCGTCATCTTGATATTGGTTGAGTTGTGATCCTTCTCTCTGTATTGGAGATGACTGAGATCCTTCTCCTTGATGTGTAGCTGGACGAGATCCCTGAACTTCCATTCTCTTTTGCATAATTTTAATTTGTTCATTGCGTATATAATCACGCATCATCGGGTCAGAGATCAAGTTCAAATCCTTTAACAAAATTTTAGTTTCTTGCTTATAGATCATAGCATCTGTCATTTTTGTAGTAGCAGCAGTAGATGCATTCATTGCCTCAACAAGTTGAGCATTAATATGGATTACCTTTGAAATTTGTTCATCATTTTTTTTCTTCATTTTTGCTTTCTTCACCCCAGGAGGTCGTTTACTAGAACTACCACCGCTATCTGAAGAAGTAATATTAAGATCAAAATTAGCCACACAAGGAGATGAAGGTGTATGAAAATCTTCCTCGGAGAATTGTTGTTCAGCTGAACCAACATTAGCAGCTGAACCAATATAGTAATTCTGATGGTTAAATTCTCATAATATTGTATTTTTAATTAAGTGTTATTGTCTAATATCTTTTTTCCTAATTGTGTGTGATTTTAATATATTTTTGAAATATATTAATGCCCGAATAATTATGTAATAAATATTAAAAATGAAAATTATAATAATTATAAATATGAAAAATTAACTTATTAAATATAAATAAAATATTAATTTTAAATATAATAATTATCATAAAAATAAAAACTAAATTAAAATATATATCGATAATTAGATTATTAATATATGAATAAGAATAAATAGAATATTCTAAGGAATATTCCTTTTTGGTGTGAAATGGTGTGAGTGGGTTGGAGCTGAAATAGTGTTTGGTGCTGAAATTGCACCATTTTAGTGTGGAAATGACACCAAATTTGGTGTTATGGGTTGGAGATGGCCTTAGTTGGAATAAGAAAAGCAGAGTAAACAACAAGCACTTTTGGCATTTCATACATGGTCACAAAAGGGGTTCAAATCATACAGATCAATGAATTTGTTCAGGGACTCTTATAGTCATAGATAACCATTGCACCTACTATAACACACAATTACCACCATAGTATGCTAAAATTTGATCACAATAGAAACTAAATGTACTGTATTTATATTCATTAATTTCTGAACCAAAAAATCTCATTTTTGAGTGTATCTCTGTTAGTCATGTGATACTGCCACATAAAATCAGGAGAGTATAACTCATCCATCAGGTCAATAACAAATCTGATTCATATGGTAGGAATATATCCATCAACCCAGACTACATGTTTGGTTAGCTGTAACAAATTAAGCTCAACTTAAGCTCAAACTTGGATATTACAAGTTTAATGATTAGTGAGTGATTATCAAAATTAAACGGCTATGGCAAGTCTAGTCCTACAAAAAGCAAACAATACTGTAAATAATTTCAAGAAAGATAAGTGAAACAAAAGTAAGACCCCTGGCACATTAGCAGTTGAAAATGGATGTTATGATTCAGGAAAGCTAGAATAAACTGAATGCAACCATCTGATACTACAGAATGGTTTCTAGCAAGATTACTTGAAGTTCCACCTCTAACAATCTTTAAGAAAAGCTTCTAAGTGACCCTTTTCCAAATCAAAGAATCAGAAATCCAGTATCAGCAAGAATTGATAATCAGTATGCATTGACGAGGAACTTGGTCTCAAATTCCACCATCACATGCTTCAGTCCCTTCGTTTGTAAATTCCTTATCTGTGCATGTCAGATCATTAATTTCTTGGACATGGCAGCCCTAGATGACATTTCTTATGGTAAGCTATCTAGAGATAATTAGAGGTTTGCATAATGGAAAACAGGTCACCGACATTTAATTCCAGCTGTTTGCAGAACCTAAGAATCAATCGCAGATTAAATTTGACGACGTAGGGTTCAAAAATTGAAATCTAGTTCTAATACCTGGATCTTCTTCCGATCCAGCAACCGACAAAATCAACATACAGCACATGAAAAATATATTAAAAAAACCGCGTCATCAAGAAGTGAAAGTCCACTAAAGAAACCCTAAAAATGGCTTTTGAAGAAAACCCTCCGACGAATCCATCGAGAAATCTAAAAAGGGACGAACCTATTGGAAACCCTCGAGTCTTGCCGACGCTCCGTCCGATCACGGGAAACTACTCCGGCCCGAAGACGAGCGCCGCGACGACGACGAGTTCAGGGACGCCGAGGCCAAACATGCTTCAGGCTACCGAGATCCTCCCCGGATGTCGCAGCCGCCGGTGGACAGCGCGGGTGGCTAGGGCAAACGTCCTCCCGCCTCCGACTGCAAGGGTGGGGACGGAGGCACCGACGTCATCAAAGTTACGGAAGAACAGTAGCGAAGGGACTGGCAGCCACCATCCTCGGCCCTCGGATGCTCTCACTCGGGTGGTCGTCCACTCGCACGGTCCACACACGTGTTCTAACTGCTTGTTCTTTTTGTCTAATTAATTAATGGTTCTTTGCTAATTAATTAGTATTAGCTTGCCAATTAAGTCATTAACCTAATACATCCGACGGGTGAGTCACCCAAGAAAGTAACCGGGGCGGTGCCTAATTACTAGAACCGCACGTGGAGATTCGAGAGAAGCTTCTAGTTCCGACACGTCAGCGATGAAATTGTGCAGGGTGACTCAGCCATACTTTGTTGGGGAATCATAAAGGAACTTTTCTGCTAGGTCGACTGCCACGCACGGCCTTTTATTTCATCCGACCCAATGTTGTACCTCTATTTTATTAAAGGCAAGTGTTAGGTCCCCTGTTGCTTTTGTCGAATCGAAAGCAAGGTGTGGAAAAGTTGTAAAAAAAAAAGGACGCAAACTTTTCCAATCCTCATCTTCTTGTCCTTTTTTTTTTAAAAAGAAAAAACTTTGTCCGAGAAAGGAGCGAAGACCAGTCCGATCAAAACTCATTTTTCTTCCTCTTTCTTCTGTTCTTCGGTTTACAGGATCACAGGGGAAAGCGAGAGGGCGATCGAGAGAGAGATCGGAAAGCATAGAGATGGAGAGGGCCTTCTCGTTGGAAGAGTTCAACGATTGCTTCTGGCCATCCTCTCCCTTGCCTACGCCGTCGGGGATTCCTCTGCAAGCTGGAGAAGGAGGAGTAGGAGGGGAAGATGGCGGCATCAACAGGAGTGCCTCCGAGTGGTGTTTCGAGAAGTTTTTTCTCGAGGTCTTGGACGGGGGCAATGCTAACCCCGCAGCGGCTTCCGCCCACGACCCTAACCTTGACGTTGGTCACCACTATGGCAGTATTCTTGCCCCCAATTCCGGCGCTTCCTCCTCCTTGGAGGCGGCGAACGTTTGTGGTAGTAGGGGGAACTTGGGACGAGTTGGGCACCATGAATTGGGGGAGATGAAGTCACCAGTCGCGCTGCAGTCGTCCAATCCGGTGGAATTGGGTGATCCCGAGGAGTACCAGGCGCTTCTCAAGAAAAAACTGGACATTATCTGTGCTGCCGTGGCAATGTCTCGGGTACGTTGGTTCATAACTTTTTTTAGTAGTAATTTAGCGCTATGGTAGAATATCTTCTTTTTTATTAAGTTGCATTTATTTCTATTTTTTTTTCAGATAACAATAATCTTTGCATGGAAATTATGTAACTTATCTTTTATTTAGACCTCAGGAGAAAGCCTGTTCTGATTGCCTTTATCAATTCGGGACTTGCCCTGCTTCCAGTATTATGAATTTTTGGCTAAAACCTTTATTCACAGATTTTGAATTAGGATTTTTTTTTTGGAATTTTAATGCACATGCTTAGTACAAGAATTTGAAGTCATTGTACTCATCCTGCTTCTAGTATAATGAATTTTTAGCTAGCACAGCTTGTAGATTATGATTTTTTTTTTTTTTGTGTGTGTGTGTAATGTTTTGCACATGTTTGGTACAAGGATTTGCACTCATTGGTTTCACAAAATATTTTGATGGCGAATACTGTAGGGGATGGTTGAGTTTGGAATATCTTGTACCTAGATGCTTTTCAATTGCGGTTTGTTCCAGATTAGGCTATGGCAAGTTGTAGAGCTTGAGAGTTCTTAAGTTCCATGGAATCCATACCATAATGGACTTTTATTAAACAGGTGAGATTTCGGTAATGAGATGTGGATAGCCAATAGGGACTTTGAGTGTGAAATATCTTCATTTGGGTTTAAAGGAGATTTTGCTAAACACAAGAATACCATGATATTGAACATAAATTTTTTAAATAAATAAGATTTGATAAAGGCCTTGGACATTGTTTAAAGCCTTATATAGTGTGGATTTATACTTTTAGTTCAGAGGAAGTGGCTCCTATTGTCAAAAATACTTAAATTTTTAAATTTGTATGTTTATCTTGTTTCAGCTGTATGAACTTCCTTCTTAAGTCAATGTTTCATTGTTGTTCATTTCTAGAATGAACTTTTCAAGTGCACAATCTCAAATGTTATTGAAGTCGTCCCCATGGGATGGACTGATAGTTAGTGCGTAGGTGTTGCCACCTTGAGGTCTGAGGGTCAAACCTGGCAAAGCCAGTGTGCCTGCCCTCCCCACCCGCTAGCCACAACATCCGTTCTAGTAGCCCCCGTGATTTACCTCTTCCGTGTTGGCCCTGGGACGGGTTGGCAGGGTCGTTGGGGGGAGCAAATCACCTTTTGCCACCTCAAATGTTATTGAAGCCAATTTTTTTGAAGGTCAGATAATGGAAAATTATACAACTCGTTACCCAATGTTTGCTACATGATAGCTTGTTTATGAGGTTGATGACATGATGGAACTTGCTAATTCTTTCAAATGCTTACCTGATCTGTTTTCTTATCTATAGACTAAGGACCCATGTGAAAGTAACTGGCAAAATGCTGATTTTACCAATACTTTCTAAAAGCTTTTTTTTTAGCTTCCAGATAAATGGTTGGTGTTTGAACTTTGAAGAGAGCTTAGCAGCATGTGGAGGATATTTGTGTTTTTTTGTTACCCTGGATGTTGCACTAGAATAGTTTGCTTTGTTTTTTTTGCGCATTATCTGTGTTTTGACCAATGAATCAAATACTAAGTTGTGCTAGACGATGATATTCCGAAAAGTTTCATTCTGACCTCACACTGACTTTTAATGTCGTTCATGGGAGGAGAATAGGAGTCTCCAAAATTTTATAAATTGGAGGAAGGAATGAAGAGATAGCATACTAACAACAAATTAAGGCAGTTATTGAAGGAATTATATCATTGTATGGATGGGTGAGCTTGACTGATGAATTAGGTAAGAAAGACCTCGTTGACATCATGATTACGACTGCAAAGGGAAGCAGTGATCATTGTTGTCATGGTTGCGGGTGGAAGCTCCATTCCACGTTGTTGGCAAGTAGGGGGCTTCGTCAAGGAGGCTTCACGTTAACTCTAGTTAGCCACAGACGGCAAAGTGAAAAATAAAATTACAAGTTGGCAAAACTGAAATTGAGCTTAAGCAAAGTGTACACTCTAGTTAACCCTGTTTTAAACTTGTATGCCTTTTCTTCTTTAACAAGTCAAATGCTAGTTCAAAGGTTAAATGATATGTATTTTTCTAAAATCATAGATACATTGCAGGGCTCTGGTGTGAAGATACAGGATTCTGCTTCTATTGCTGACAGTAGGTCACCTATTTCAGATGTTACACTGCCTGGTTCTCAACTGCACTCGAAAGGTACAATTGCACTTGTCAGCCCAATTTACTGTTCTATGATAAAAACTATTATGTTTCTATACTTTTGATTGCATAAGTTACGCAAGTATTTTGGATCTACATGTTCAGATAATGATGCATATCAATTTTCTAAGATTAATTGAGGTACTTCTTTTGGGACAAGAAATATGCGCATATACTGAAACACTGCAATCGTTTCAATGGTTTGTTGAGGTTCTTTCCATTTCGACTTAGCTTTGTTTAATTTTCATGAAATTTATTTGGTTTGCAATTAAAATAAATGAGGAAATGCAACTTCCTGTCAACCTTAACTGCTGAAACAATACTGCACCATAGCATTTTATACATGTAGATAATATTTGCTTAGCTTGCAAATTTTCCTTTATAAGTTTGATGCATATACGTGATATAACTTGAAAACTTTGTGTTATTGCTTTAAATGTTGCATGATCTGGAAAAGCTTATAAAGTGTAATAAAAACCTAGAACCATCTGGACTTCCGGCTTAAACTATTTCACATAATTCAGTTACCCAAGGAAGGCAAGCTGCTAGCAATTCATCAGGAGAGCAGTCAGATGAGGAGGATGATCTTGAAGGAGAAGTAGAAACCAACAATATGGACCCTTCTGATACAAAACGAATGAGGAGGTGAAGTTGATTATATAATGGTTAAACTAATGTTTCATTGAGATAATAGATGTGTTTTCCCTTCCATAAATTGAATATTGTAGTGATTATGTCGGCTGAATTTAATAATGTGAACATTTGGTTTCTATAAAGAACGTACTATAGTTTCTAACTGTTTTTTCATATTATTTGTAGATAGTGCATGGTGGGTCAGCGGTATAGGCAAGTGATAAGTTTAATTATCTGCTTGTTCTAGAAAGTTGTTCTTGTCACTATATCTCTATTTTTTTTTAATTCAAAAAGTTTCCCAGTTGTGTATTTCTTTGCATCAAGTAATGATAGTCCTGATTATGTTAGGATATGCTACATGAATTTTGTATGAGGCTATATTGTTAGTAATATTTTCACCGTGTTTGATTACAAACACAACTTTTCCCGACTTTCCTGTCTACTTGAATTTCACTTGGCTATTACATAGTTATCCTTGAATTTCTTTCGCCATCCAGTGGTACTTTGTAGCAGTCTCTCTTTTTTATTTTATAGTATTCTTCTACCAATTCTTTAATAGTATTGAATTTCAATTATCTAGTAGTTTTTTCTTTTACCAAAGGGCACACTCATTTCAAAAAATACCTAAAAAGTGCACTCAAAATGCTATATATATATATATATATATATATATATATATATATATATATATATTATTTTGTTATACAATATTGATCAGCCAGACTGCGATTTTAAGGCCAAGAGGCCGCAACTACTGGCCAGCCAGTAGTTGTGGCTGCTGTTGGAAATTCCGTGATAGCATTAGCAGATTTATTTTTTATTATTTTATTTTTTTTAAGGAGAAGTGTATTTTTGGAATTCAATGCGCCCTTTGGTAAATATAAAAGTTGGACATGCTTTTAAGATATTTTTGAATGCTACACTAAAAGCTTAAAATGTTCAAATATTATGCAGAATGATTTCAAACCGAGAATCTGCAAGACGATCAAGGAGAAGAAAGCAAACACAAATGAGTGAGCTTGAAGAACAGGTCATTCAGATAATTAAATGCCATGTATCT
Source organism: Boesenbergia rotunda (assembly GCA_024364735.1). Taxonomy (NCBI): domain Eukaryota; kingdom Viridiplantae; phylum Streptophyta; class Magnoliopsida; order Zingiberales; family Zingiberaceae; genus Boesenbergia; species Boesenbergia rotunda. The sequence goes on along the minus strand of JAGFNQ010006835.1, from coordinate 167,373 downwards.
TCATTAGCATAATGTTGATTATTTAATACATTCCATATTTTGTATTAGGTCTCACAATTAAGAGTTGAACACTCATCCCTACTGAATCATCTAACTGGCATTAATAAGAAGTATAGTGACGCTTCAGTTGATAATAGAATTCTAAAAGCAGATTTGGAGACTCTTAGAGCAAAGGTAAAGTATTCATCTCTTCATGTCTGTTTGCTCCACATAATATTTGATGTAGTCTCCACAGGTGTTTCTTGCTTGGTGTATTATTTTAAAGGTTTCATGTATTCTTGTTTTTTTTCGCGGGACTTGCCTAAGAGTCCACTAGTTCCTTGATAGTTCATTTCAATAGACTCACAGTAAACACTAAGTTGCTTTTTACTATTGTAATTCTTTTTCTTAGTATCAATTTGTGTGGTTCTTTAGGCAATTTGTGAATTATACATTACGTCTCTATAATTTCATTTACACTTTGATGCCAATCATCATGATTCTTATAGAAGGGGCAGACTTTTCAAATACAGCTCTAGTAACTTCTTAAATGCCTTGCATTCCAACATAAGACACCATCTGCTTTCAGGTGAAAATGGCAGAAGAATCTTTGAAGAGGGCAACCGGAGCGAATCCTTTATACCCTGTCATCTCTGACATGCCATGTATCGGTTTACCCTTCGCTCCGAGCACAGCTAACCCAACCTCCAACATGGTACTTCCTGTCCAAGAAGGGATAAATCACTTCTTCCAAGCCCCAATGCATGTTCAAAATGTCCCCCATGGTGGTGTTGCAGCTCCTGCAACACAGATTGGCCTCATTACTTCCATGCAACAAGAAGCACCTTCTCCAGAACATCAGAAACCCATCTGCAGCGGGCCAATCTCCTGCTCCCCCCTGCAATGGAACACAACTGTCTGGTCGCCTGAGGCCTCGGTCTCCGATAAGTAGATCCACTAGTATCCTTTTATGTATGGCAACTAAAGAAAAACTCCTAACTTATGCTTCTAAGCTATGCCATCATCATCAGCATCATCGTCTGTTTTATTCCGCATCGATGATACTCTCTTTTAAACTGCTGTTAAGTTTGCCTGCTTTTGCAGGCCTCAGGCTGTAATGTAATAATCTTTTTTATCGACGTTGCCAAGGTGGTTCTTCTTTCCCATCCCCTCAATGCTACCAGCTTCTTCACTAGAAGCCATCATTTCTTGGTTTCTCCTCTCATTATCAGTTGCTGACCTGTTTAATTACAAATCTGTAACTACTTCCCACAACATGTATCTAACGTGTTCTATGTCATATATCAAGCTGCAGGTGCATTCGGCAGCTCAGTTGGCGATATTTGAAGTCTGAAGAGGTCAGAATTGTTTTTTTTTAATTTACAGAAGTAAAGTTCTATTGACTGCCGGCCAAATCCATTTCCATGTCAATCCAATTGGAGCACAATGGGATAAAAATCTGGTCTGCTGGCTGGCTCGGTTGGTAAGGCGTCTGGCCGCTTGTTCTGGAGGTCTTAGGTTCGAGAGTCGCTAGTCGCACATGGGTAAAACCTAGTCTGTTGATTTAAATTTTTCGCCTCAGGCGTCTTATCCGACCAGTAAATCGTGATTTGCTCCTTTGGACATCCGTGAGGTAGAGACAGGGATCGCTAAGGTGACGATTTCATCTTTATTCCAATTGGAGCACAATGCAGCATTCTTGTACGGTATATAACACGAGGAGTTTCCATCACTGCTACACCACCAGTAATGGCGTCCTCCTCTCATCCTTTCTTCTTCGGCATTGCACTCCTCTTGCTTTCAGTCGCATCTACTCCTTCGGCATCCAATGCCAACCTCTTCCGCGAGTACATCGGCGCCGACTCCGGCAACGTCTCCCTCTTCGACGTGCCGATAAACCCCGGCGTCGAGTTCCACTTCATCCTATCCTTCGCCGTCGACTTCACCCTCTCGGCCCCGCACTTCCCCACCGACGGCGTCTTCGCCCCCGCGTGGGACACCGCCCGCCTCACCCCTGCCCACGTGGCAGCCTTCAAGCGGCGCCACCCCAACGCGAAGGTCGCCCTCAGCCTCGGAGGCGACACCCTCGGCGACATCGCCGTCTACTTCGTCCCCTCCTCCGTCGACACCTGGGTGGGCAACGCCGTCGCGTCGCTGACGCGCGTAATCCAACAGTACCACCTCGACGGCGTCGACATCGACTACGAGCACTTCGTGGCAGACCCGGAGGCGTTCGCGGAGTGCATTGGGCGGCTGCTGGCGGCGCTGAAGGCCGGCGGCACAATCTCCTTCGCCTCCATCGCGCCCTTCGCGGACGACGACGTGCAGCGCCATTACGCGGCGCTGTGGAGGCGGCACGCCCACTTGATCGATTACGTCAACTTCCAGTTCTACGCGTACAGCGGCAACACGACGGTGGCGCAGTTCCTGCGCCACTTCGACGAACAGAGCCGCAACTACGCCGGTGGCAAGGTGCTGGTCAGCTTCGCCACCGACGACGAGGGCGCCGACGGAGGGCTGCCGCCGGAGCGAGGGTTCTTCAACGCGTCGAGGATTCTGAAGGAGGAAGGGAGGCTCGATGGGATATTTGTTTGGTCGGCCGATGACTCCAAGAGGACCGACTTTCGGTACGAGGTGCAGTCGCAAGAACTGTTAGCGATCAAATATTAAACGTCGGATTAAACGAGCAAATACTAGATACTATACGTTGGGTTGGATCTTCCAAAATCTAAAAGAAAAAATATATATAAATCTTATAATTTTTCATCCAAAAAATTATAAATCTTAGTAAAGATCAAACAGAATGATACTCCGGCACGGTCTCGAGGAATCTCAAAGTCAAAACTTAACCGTAACAAATTAAAAGAAATTTTCAGGAAAATTTGTGTAGGACCCTCGACCACCTTCAAAATTAATCGATTGGACCTAAAGAATCTCAAAGTCAGAACTCAATTGCAACAAACTACAAGAAATTTTCACTCCAATGGATAGCAACTTTGAGAAAGTGAACCGTATAGATAGGCCACTAAGAGCACTTTTCGAATGGAAAATTTTTATAAGGTACTCAATCATTTCCAAAACTAATCGGTTTGAAAAGCTGAAAACCTGACCCCGACTAAAAATAAACATTACCATCAACTAAAAATAGAAGGATGCTCGTGTTCATATGTCAACACTACGAGCAACAGTCAGTCACAGAGGAGACTGGAATAAACATGATGCTCAGACATTTCCATTATGATAACTAATGAATATTTCTGCTAGTTTCTTTGGTACAAATATGGATACTGTCACAAATCCTCAAGAGGAGCAACTAACAATGGCAATTCTGATTCAAACTAGCAAAGCAGATCGTGATGCCTCATAAAAAAAAAAAGAATGAACAATCTGCATAAAGCTTAGTAAAGTTAATAGGATGGTCTCTAACACTTTCCTTCTGGCAAGCCCTCAAAGAATGTGATATATTTGCAAAAGGCACCATGAAGCACCAGAGATTTGTCCCAATAAGAAACTTGTGTATAAAGTTTCAGCCGAGTGTTTGTTTACTCCGATCTCGGACGGTCGGAACCACCCTTACGGTGACGGCTATTGTACAACGGCAACAGCGAACCAGATCCATGTTTCCTCCTACCAAAACACCGCCAATACAGGACTAGAGCAAGTAGCAATATACCTAATGGAATTGCCCATCTGTTGCAATAATATAAATGTAAAAGGAGAAACAACACAACAGGAAAAGTTGAGAGTTAATTTAGCAAGTGTTATACTTTTATGTGCAAACGAATGGAGAGAAACTTGCCTGTCCAAGTCGAGAATAGGACTATACACTATAGTTTCCCATGTAGACACGATGACGTGCCAAGCAGGATTGTAATATAGCGACTCTGATGACCAAAACATTCTTGTGTATGTCTCTAAGAAAATGAACATCACCCAACCAGCAATCTCGAATAAAAAAAACTTGACGATGAACCGGCCCACTATTGCCACGATGAGTGAGAAAGTTATCAACCAGTTACAAAGTCTCTGGTTGTAATCTTTGATGAAAAGCGATCTAGCTTTACCCAGCATCTGAGAAATCAAAGTTCAAATAAACATAATCATTGGTTCACCAAGTCACCCATAGAGGTCAGGAGCTAGAAAGAATATTGGCACACAAATTGATATAGTTTTTAAATCAAAAGTCGATCATAACTACAACGCCTAGCATCATTCACTTAAACTATGTAACCTGGAATTAATCATAAATTTCAACGAACGAATTGCCAAAAGGAAAAAAAAAACACAAATGCATGTACTTAGGTGCAGTCATGGATGAAAAATAGGCAAATTTTCTTTAATGACGTTTTTGGCTCGGATTATATTTGGTACCAGTAAGATTGGTAAAGGCCTTAAGGTGGATGGAATGTAGACGCATATCCAGTGGCAGAGCTGCATTCTGGTCAGTTAGGTCAATTGACGCCACCAAAAATTGGCAGTTGACAACACAGAAATCCAAAATCATCTTCTTAACTCTTGCCAAAATAATGAAGGAACAAATAAATTAAGAAAAAAGTGGCTCCCACTTTAATACAAGTGAATCACATAATATATAATATTCCTTGGGAGAGATTTCAAACAAAAAAATATATTATAGGAAGTTTGATTACACATAATCCTATTTTATCAGATTTACAACTATTTTGAGAGCATGGCCTGCACAAGAATGTAATAGGTTATAACTTCAGTTTATATATTTCCATGGAGTGATAGAAAAATCTCTTTCTAATGTCTGCGTTATGAAACCAACAATTTAAAGGTCAAATTCAACAAAGGGAATGAAAGTTATAAGACTAACTATAAAATAGGATGCTGTACCCACTTCATTTCAATAGTACACAATATGATGAATAATTACAATTCACACACATTAAGATTGCCACAAATTGCTAATGCGCATGGTTTAAAATATTGAGTCGTGCAAGATAGCACACTGAAAATTCTCATTCCAGTAAATTAATACTGATGGCTGCAATCTCTCTTATGGCAACTACGTCAAACAATGTAATATGTCAACACTTAGACTGCTTCAACACACTTCAGCACTCATCCAAGAATTTTGAGATGAATTTGACTAATGAAATCTTAATTAAAGTTTGAAGGTTACCATGGCTGTTATATATTTATAATTTTTTTCTCCAAAAATCTAAATTCAATTGTCCATCTTATTGTCTCATCTCTCAGAAGTAAAAATGCAAGTGAAAGGTAACTAAAGTAGTAAACCTCATCTAAATTTATATCCGTACACTTCAATACATGTTAAAATGTGTCTAGTGTTGGTACAATAAAATTTTAATTCAATTGATTGTTAATAGTAAATTAGTAAATAAACTAAATGAAAGAAGATTGGTGTAAAACTCTTAAATTCATCTCAGCGCACTTAGTTGCGTTTAAGCATGTTGAGTGTTACTAAGAAATGATACTTAAAAACTGATATAAGAAATAGTTTAGCTTTCTATCTATGTAATTTGCATTTAGAAAAGATTCCTAAGCTATTCAAGGGGATATTATGCAATTGAGTGCACTTTGGTAATCAACTCAAAAAGATACATCCTTGGCATGTATAAATTCCCATGACACATAACTTCTCAAGTAGCGGAAGGATTGTTAAATTAACAATAAAAAAAATATTTTTTTCTCTTTTCTTTAATTTCCAGACTGAGGCTTTAGTATTTATTTTACCGATAATGACTACAAGCATCTAGAATATGTCAACAACTAATTTTGTGAAGAATGTATAGTGCAACAAAATAATAAATTATTGTTATAATAATTTCATTCAAAATAATACATTTAATAACATCAACATTAAAGCAATTATGTAAAAGCTTCAAATGGTAAAATCAAGTTCATAATAATTATGAATTTACTATATATATATCAAGGGAAGCCTAAGAACAGCATTTGAAATAATGTCATGCCATAGTAAATCGACCAAATTTGGAGCATAACTTTCAAGTATTAAAGAAAATGGAAGAAAAGGAACCAAGATTTCATTTACTTTTCTAAGATCTAATTGGTTAAATTTTACCTTCGTCATTTTCTGCTTATACATTTCTTTTGAAGGTCCAACGCATTCACTCTCAAAAGTTTGATTGCAGTGAAGAAACCCATCATTGAATTTCGCCATAGAAGGAAGTCTCATAACTTGAAGACGGTCGATTTTATCCTCACACTGCATGTATTGGGATTCACACAATTTTGACGACTGATATTTATTTGTAAGACGGATTGTTCCGAAAACCTGCCAATGGATATTACACAAGTAAACATAATAAAATATAGGAAAGATCCCAGACTAAATTTAAATAAGAAAAAGAAAAAACACTTCCCAAGTAACAGGTCAACTTGCACATCAAAAATTGATTTCCATAACATGAATAGAGAAGCATTATGATCTATCTCATTATGTGGAAGTTTAAATTCATTCTTGATGCATGTTATGCAACTATTCACTGCCTAGTTCACTCCAAGCATAGTATAACACCGTTAGAGTTCACAAGCAAATAAAACCATGCAAACATGAATATTTCAAAAAATGCATGTTCACATTTAAATCAATTTAACAGGCTAATATGTATAACTATAATGTTAGATAGAACAAGCAAACACACTGGAATTTAAGCTATTGAAAAGGACGAATAAGGCAGTTCTAAGTCTTAAATTTTGTACCTCTAAATTATATACATGTTAATTGCTAAAAAGCTCACATGCAGTTCCTAGTATTTATAATAAATTCAAGTAAATTTGCAGTTCAAACTGTTTTTATTTGTCAGTTCTTTTAACCTATCTGTGAGAAGTGAACTAGCATATCTACTAGTAGACCAACTTAAAACATGCCAAGCGTTTTGTCCTTGAAAAAAGCAATGCACCTTTTGTATTTCATAATCAAGTTTCAAAGCAGATTGTCCGGCATGATTCCGGCCAAAATGTTGGCGATCAAACAATTTTTCAGCTTCCACTTTTGATTCTTCATGAACCTCATGTAGACTGTTCTCTTCTATTGGTAGTAGCAGATTGTCCATTCGCTTGCCGTACAATTTCAAGCAACGTTCAAGAATCACCTTATTGAATACTTCAACAATAGAGCCTGTGGTTGGAATTTCTCCTTTATTCAAGGCTTCAATAATCTGAAAAGAAACTAACAATACGATTTAGAATTTTCCAAAAGCCTTTTCTTAGTTATGTTTTCAGATTTTGAAGGATTTAATATAAGAGCAGTATTAGTCTGATGGCTGGCCATCAGTTTAAATCCATTACCTGTTCCAGGAATGCTACAAAATCATTTCCATTTTGAAGTTTTCCCCGAACAATCTTCGGGTGAATGATTGATGTAACAAGTTGTTTCAATTGCTCCCTCTTTTTCACATACAAATGATCCAGTTCGCTGTCGTTCAAGTCACAGAGTTTCGTCCGTTGGAGATGAGGCTGTCAAGACTCAAGGTTTTCAATCATCTTCTAATCATGATATTGAAATAGAAATAAAAGATGTGTTAACTTGCACAAGCATAATTTTATTACCAAGCATCGGCAGCATAACACAGATATGAGAAGAGTGAATGACAATAAGATAACACAAAGACAACACAATTTTGGAGCTTTAAATCAATATTCAACTTTAGAAGAACATAAGGAAGACCAAGAACTTCAAACAAAACTTGAATCACGGGGGCTTCAAAATGTAATTCATATGCTATAATAGATTATACCTTTAGCAATAGATGTTAACTGATGTGTTGAAGAGTTGTTAATTGAAAGGCACACAATAGAGATTACAGGAAGAATCTTAAAATGCAGCAGTAGACAAATTTATCATAACTAACCTTGCAGATTTTTCTACGACCACAAGCACAAAAGTATGGCAGACACTTGTGAAACCAAATTCGATAACTCAGTTCATATATATTCACAAAGGAAAATGGAAAACCATGATGCTTCAATAAACACGAGAAGCTAATACCCGCAATGCAAGATAGGGCCAATCTGATGGACCCCAATTTATGCACAAATGAAAGCTTGGTACCTTAATATAACCATGGGAAATAAGCTTTGGTTACCATTTACAAAAATATTGAAATGGCAATTATGCTTAGCAAAATGAAATGTAATATGCATGATATTTCACAGACAATGAATAATAATGGTGGCTTGCCATAGAGAACTAAAAATAAAGTGATTCATGCAAAAAATATATATATAGGAACTGTAATAGGCCATGAGAAGTTAATGAAAGCATACCTGCGGCAAGCTAAAAGCTGTGCTATTATTACCCATTATCGCCAATGAATCTCGAATTCGGTTTACCTGATTCACCACATGCAAATGAATGTAAAGAATGAGCGTGCATCAACCACTACCACCTTACAAACAAATTGACTGCCAATAAAGGCAGGCAAGGATGGAAACCCAAAGTTTGCTTATTCATGAAGTTTGGCTTTACAGTTTGAAAGAATGCAATACCTGATCAATATTTTTGTCACCTGAAAATCAAAAAATAAGATGCAGATAAGTTTTCAAGGTTACTAGCAAGATTCTCATCAGTATCAATCACACACCAACAGACTACGGGTTAACACTGACCGCTGCTATTTGGTACATGCTGAAGGGCTTCATTCACCATTTCTTGAACTGACTTTCCTTCTGTTTGAACAAAATAAGCATCTACAGTGAGAAAGACCAAAGCAAGACATTTGCTGCATCTATGGATATTGAAAGACAAAGTATATAAGGTAGGCACAAAAGGAATAAATTGTAGCAAAGCCATCATAAATGATAAAGCAGTATTGACCAATCAACAGTTAAATATCTAAAGCCGCATGCATAAGCTGAGACACACCAAAAACACTATCTTACATTTCCTGCCGGTGATGCTATGATTTGTCCAACTGATCCTATCAAATTTCTGAAATTACAATGTTAATATCACATATCTCTAGTAGATCATGCTCAATGATACTAAATTAGACACTTACAATTGTTGGCGGATAATTAAATAAGTGCAGATCATACATTTGAAAACCCTAATTCAGGAAAGCAGACTTTACTCTCTTCTTGTAATTTACTTAGCTCATGTTGCAAGTAGAATGACTATCCTTATGCTAACATTTTGTGAACTTTTTATATTCATCAGTAGTTAGCACGTTATTGGAGGAAAGAAGATTGCTTACGTAGGAAATCTCGTTGGATAAGCCACAAAAGTTTAGCAGGCTCAAAAGCAACATCTTGCCCCTGTATACACGTATAACAACATAAATAACTAAAATAAATACCTTACCAAAGAATGGAAGTAAGGAACACTGGATAATATTATAGTACCTTGACCCTTTTGTCCATAGAGCAACAAGTCAGCAAAACACGTAATAGTCAGGAAGGGAAACCCAAAAGAAAGAAATTTAAACAAAAAAATTGAACTTAGTGCAATCCAAAATTAGACCTTCCATAAAATTCTTCTGCAATTTCAATGGCAAATGATAACCTAGACACATCAGCCTCACGAATCTACAACAGAAACCACCAAAGCAAAAAAGAATGAGATTAGACTGCATTCCTAAGGGAATAAAATAATCAAGATTTGATTGAAGAAGTTACTAGTGCCCATTATAGGCTGATCAAATTTCCAACAGATGAAGAACAAACCGTCTCAGGAGATTATAAATGAGCACAGAGCTCATAATCGTAGCCAGAGCAAAGATCCTGAAGAACACATAAAGAATAAATATACAACCTATATCTGATGGAGAAATTATTCTAATTTCCAAATTACCTATCATCATAAACATTTGATTTCCCAACACTTTCAAATCCTTCCGTATCTAGGTATAAGACAGATATTTTTTCTCCATTAATATCCATTTCAACAGGTGTTCCCCAAACCCATATTCCTACACCAAAAGATAATTGCTTATTGAAGGATATTAAATGTGATAAAAACAAAAAAATATAAACTATCATAAAATATTGGAAATTAGCTTAATAAAAAAGTTAAAAACTGCAAAGACAAAGACAACCAAAGATGACAGAATATGAACCTTTGGTCTTAGTATCGCGCATATGTCCTACACCAAACCCTGTGCATGATAGTGAGGTCAAAGAATTTTAGCATTCAGTGATATGATCCAAAAAAAAAAAAATAGAAATGCACCTTCATCGCATGACAGGGAAAGCAGTTGGTTGAGAAGAAAGGATTTTCCTGAGCGATATGGACCAATGACCTGAGAAATTATTTGTTAGAATCTGAAATGTGTGTGTGGTGTGTGTGAGAGAGAGAGAGAGAGAATTCATATAGATGTTCCAGGTCACATGTTCATATCATTCCCCATTTAGAGTTGAAGACACTCTTTTGTGGAGAGCTGGAATCCTCCATAGCACTTTAAAGGCAATGGATTATGTGAACTCAGTAAAAGCTTAGTGAAAAATAATAATAATAACACAAATAACGAAATTACAGTCCAAAATATGTCAAACTTCAAGAGAGATGAAGAAAAGACAGGAACAATAAAATTGGACTAGCAGGAGTGTATAGAAAATACCAGAGGGGTACGTGTAGCCTTGAAAGTCATATAGGTTGCAAAAATAGAAGAAAAAAAGAATATATATTTTACAACAATAAGTTTGTTTGAATACATTTAGTTACTTCAATTTCACAATCATGTTGTACAAAAAACTGAATGAAGTTGAGATTCCAAACCTCAACCTTAATTTGTTCTAGAAACAAATGAGTGAATGCGCATAATTGTGTTTCGGAAATGAATATGGTTTTCAGTTATGCAGTGAAATTTTACTCAGAAATAAATTTATGCACGACAGGAATGAGTAGTAAAATAGAATAGTATTTGGAGTATCTGTGGTCAAAGGCCAATGGTATTGAATTCATGACTTAAATAAGGTGGAAGTATTAATCATAATCTAGAGTTAGAACAAGTTATAAATAAATGCATGACTGTGTCTTCCACTTTGAATATCAAACTTAATTTCTATCACTTTCCGTCGACTTTGATTTTCAAGTTAGTACTTAAGCTGCTACTAACCGCAACAACAGCTATAGGGGTTGTAATTCTTTGAATTGCCTCCAAACCCTCCCTTGCAAGACGAAGTTTTGTATGCTCAGAATCTGGCACCACTATTGGAAAACTGCAAAACGAGTATCAAAACTAAGATTCCAAAACAAGAGTTTCCTAAGCCAAGCACAATGAAACTTCAAGTTTTTCCAACACCTTATAGCTATACTAATTAACAATGGAAAACAATATATAGAGACATCTGTATTTGATGCGACAAAAAGGCTCCAACAACCTTTCTCCTAATGTTTCAAAATAGAAACAAAAATTGTCCTAGCAAGCTCATGACAATATACTGTAGCACAATCAAAAACCATAATGATGAAGAAATATTTTAAATTCTTAAAGACATTAGATCAGTCTTCAAATACCAGATGTGTTCCATGGTTTTAGGACCATGCCATGGGGTTAAGCCTCACAATGAGCTTGGATAACATAGGAAAGTTTTTTTTAAGTTTATAAAACTCAAAATTAAAAATCAATTTCAGTTTTAATTCTAATTAATTTTTTTATTCCGAATTTTTATTCTCAAAAATTTTAAATGGCACATCTCTTGGAAATGGCACAACCCTTTCCAAAGTATGATTTAAAGAAACTTACTCTCTATAAAAATCAGTCATTCCAATGGCTCCATGCACTAAGGAATACTCTTAATCAAGAGATATTTAGTGTCCTTCCTCCCAGATTAACCCTGCACAAGGGTCCAAACTTCACCTTAGGCAGCAAGTTTCTGCTTGCTTCCGAGTTCTATTTCTATACTCTTTATTATTGTGTTTTCCCTAGAATTGTTGTCAGAATTATTATCTAACAATTCTTGCCAAGTGCAATTTTATCTATAATTATTTAATGGAGTTGATAATTACATTATACAATTCCAACAACTTAAGGAGCAGATGCAAAAATTTCAATCTTGAGATATGACAGTAAAGTTGTATTTGTTGTTTTGATAAGTGATAAGACTCTCATTCAATTATTAAATATATAATATATGCACAAGTGAAGTTTTTGAATTGCTTGCAAAAAATGAAACAAAAATTTGTTTTCAATTCAACTCAAACAGGAGACATCAAAGCATGAGATCTAATTCACGTACATGCAATTGATACAATATAATTTGAAGTATAAAAGAAGTACACAATCAATTTTCATGCAATACATTGAATAGTGTTAAGGAAAATGCTTATGTATGATTAGGATTAGACATGTGCATCTTATGATTTAGAACTTTTAAAATATGTATTTATTGTATCATTGAAATAGGCATTCTTGTATATGAAAATACTTATGTTTTCCAAAAAACAACATCATGCTTCCATTAGCAACTGAACAAATTGTTTTCCTATTTTATTGGCAAAAATAGGATTAATATGACTTGGGGCATTGTCGAAGGCTATATATACTCGACTACACTTGTCAATGCAATGATCAACTAATCTTCTATATTTTTTGGAGAAATGACATCTTCTAGAAGAGTGCTCCAACAATGGCAACCCTACTCTAAATAGGTGGACTGTTGAAGTAGGTTAAAACTTAAAAGGGTAATAACAACATGATTAAAAGCCCAGCGGAGTATATTTATTAACTGATAAAAAAATTCCAATTTAAAAGAACTTCCAACCCCATTCCTATGGTGATTTGGTTGTACTCCTATGTAGAGCTAAAATGGGAAGATTTCTAAGACCTCTAAAATAGACTTGAAGCACTAATTTCAGTAAGATGTAACTCTACAAACTCTACAAACAATCACGTTGGGGGCTTTGGTAAATGGCTATTTGTAGGCTTCCGCAGTTTGGAGCATAAGCATTCTAATGGCTAATAAGTTAGGCTAAAAGGTATGTGGTTCAAGTGTTAAAGCTAAACACCCTCCATGTATATTCTGATGGAGGGTTTAGTACTTACTACAACAACAACAACCAAGCCTTATCCCACTAGGTGGGGTCGGCTAAAGGTTTAGTACTGACTAAAGGTTTAAATTCACTAAAGCGCGTCACTGCCCAAATGCTATATAAAATGCAAATTTAAAAACAATTTTAGTTTTAATTTATATTTTAATTCTACAAATTTTATTACTAAAAGGAAACATCTATGGGAAATGCACAACTGTAACGCTAATTTTATCGGTGTCGCAAGTCCAGGAATAGGAAAAACTCTAAAACATAGCCTTGGAGACCGGAGTTTTCTGTATCAGGAGTGGGTTTGATGTTAGCGTTCTCTATGAACACCTTCACCCTACTTGCTAATTGAGAATAGGAAGATAGGAAAACTAGCTTAGGAACCACAGAGATATAGCACCCTGCTGGTGTCAACAAAAGGCTACCAAGCATCTCGGCCTTGACCGAGTAGAGAAATTTTTATTTGGTAATGGAGCTGCTGCAGGGTGTATCAGACAAAATGCAGATTTGACGAACAGAGAACACACAGATGATATCATGTTGTACTTAATTTTTCTTCTGTTTTTGTTGCAAGTGATAAAGAAATAACATTCTTTATGCATATAGACACAAAATCATTACCTTTTTTTTCATACAACAATCCAAGAAAATCTCCTAGTCAATCGAAATTGCAACAGCTATTGTCGATGGGCACAAATAGTGTTGTAAACAAGCCGAGCCAAGCCAAGCTTTGGGATGTTCAAGCTTGTTTGATAAGGTAACCGAGCCAAGCCGAGCCTAAAATGAAGAAAGCCTTTGAAATATTGTTCAAGCTTTGCTTGATTTATTTTCTATGAGCTTGAGCTTGTTTGAAGCTTGGCTTGAAGCTTGGTTTGTTTAGATGTTATTGAGCTCTTAATTTAAGCTTGACTTGAGCTTGATTCGAGCTTGGTTCTTTAGATGCTATCGAACTAGCAATTCAAGCTTGTTTGATTGTTTGAAACTTTTGCTTGTTTGATTGATTATGAACTTGATAATTCAAATTTATTTATTCATTTTATTTATTTTTTGTTTATTTAGGATATTGATAAGAGTTTTATTAATGAATATGATTTGTGAATATTGTTCACTTCACGAATATGTTCACGAATGTTGTTAACGAACATTAACAAGCTAAATACATATGTGTTCAAGTTTGTTTGTTTAGTTTAATGAGTTGTTCAAGCTTGTTTATTTAATTGATCTTATGTATATTAAACGAACATAAACAAGTTCTTATCAAGCCGAACACCAAACTTCTTCACAAACATTTGGTTCATTTACAGCCCTGGGCACGAACAACAATCAGAAGAAAATTTCGACCTTTCGACCAAAAGAGTCAACCTCTTTGATAAATCCCACGCATATAATCACCATTACGAATCACAAATCGAAAAAACAACAAAAGGGATCGCACTTACGCTCGGCGAAGATCGACTGGGTCATCGGAAGTACCAGACGCAAAGAAGCCAAAGATCACAACCCAAAACGCAAAAGCCCGCAAGCAAGCATCCATCTTTCTGCGCCTCCTACCTTCCGCAACCGGATCTCATCTAGCAAATCCCTCCGCGGCCCGAGATCCGAGGAGCTGCCCCGCCCCGCCTACAGGAATAGCTCCTAGAAGGGAGATTCCCACCTTCTACAAGATACGTATCGCTTTCCCCGCTCACCTCGGTGATCCCACAGCCGACAATACCAGCGAGAGAAGAAGCAATCGCAATCTTGGTGCTGGGGTTTTCTTCGGAGAGAGGCAGCCAGAGAGACGACCAAGTCCAAAGAAATAATAGGCGTCGAACTCTGAAGCCTTTCCAAGAACTCGAGAAGTTCCAGCCGTTTATTTGGCTTTAATAATCGCGCTTTGCGTGATGGACGGCCATCCGCGCACCAGGCTGCGACTTTTTTTTATTCCAAAATAATCCGTAAGGGCCGCCGACTCGCCCGGTCATTAAGGAACGTAATTTACTAAATACTACACTACGTATGGGGCCTTTTGTCATTTCGTCTATTTATTTCACTAAGAACCGCATCAAATAATAAAATTTACAATGTTTACCCTCAACGGAATAATGACGAGGCAATTATTTTAGCATAGTGATAATGGCCTTTATTTAATTGCTGGGTGTGATGTACATAAGTCCCCGCTGTTTTAGAATAAAATATATTGAATAAATAAATAAGAAAATGATATGTTAAGAAAAAAATCTTAAAAAAAAGCTAAATAAATAATGTGATATTTTGTATGTAACGATTTTCGATGGATTTATTTGCCTTTCAGGATATAGTTTGATTTGGAGCGACAATCGGAGGCAGAAATAATCAGATATGATATAAAATATCATATTATTTACTAAGTATTTGATTGAATTTTTTTATTAAGTATATCCAAATTCAAACAAATATACACAAATATAAACAAGCAGCTAAATTTAGGAATATAGACGCATTATACTTTGATGATTAATAAAATATATATTTATTTATCTCGTATTCTTATTTATCTTTCCAATCAAAATCTACTTTTTCAGATGCAAGTCCTATTTTAAGAAATTCTAATTAGAAAATCATTTCTGTGATTTAGAACTCTAGGTGTACGTCACTTCAGCGTGTCTGACTCTCTCTCAATCATCCGCGAATTAGGATTGAACAAGTTGACTAAATTGGATAGGATCTAATTTAAATTTCGATATTGAAATATTATTTGGATAATATGTGAATGATAAATTAAGTGGTTCAAGATTGATAAAAAATTGACAGATGAAGTTCTAACTCAAGAGTTAGATAAAGAAAAGATCTAGTAGAATTAAACAGACTTAGTTGGGAATTAGATGAAAATTAATGTGGGTTAGTTGACAGCTAAACACTTGACATAAGTGAAGTTCTAGTGGACTAGACAGATTTAGTTAGGAATTTAATGAAGTCTAAGGTGGATTAGCTGGGAGCTAAACATTTGATACAAATGAAGTCCTAGTGGAACTAGACAAAGCTAGTTGAGAATTAAGTTAAGACCAAGGTGAGTTAGCTGGGAGCTAAATACTTGGTACGAGAGATGACCTAGTTAGGAACTAGACAAGGAAAAGTCCAAGATGGTCAATGATTGACCAGACACTTGGCAAATGAACCCTAAACTTATGTTAGACAAGTTAGGACTTGAGCAATCGATTGTCACTCCACCAATCGTGATCGATTGGGAGTTGTTTCTTGCGAACAAAAAGGCTGAGAATCGATTGGGCAATCGATTAAGTCTTTCCCAATCAATTGGGAGGCTAAAATTGTTACGAGAACAGAAGATCTCTTAATCGATCAGGAGGATGACCAATAGATCAGGGGAGAATTGTAAGTGAATTGTGGCTTCGTGGATCAATTGGGCAATCGATTAGGAAGGATTTTTCTTGCGAATAGAAGTTGCCTGAATCGATTAGGTGATCAATTCAGAAGCTGTTAATCAATTAAGTAATCGATTGAGAGAAGAGAAAAAGAGCCGTTACGAGAGTTGGATGGCTGGATTTAATCAGATCTGATGTGGCAATCAATTGAAAGTAAGATCAATCAATTGGGAATCAATGAGATTTAAAGGGCTACGCGAAGATTCAAATCACTTCTTCTTCTCCACCATTCTTCGCCTGTTCTTGGACAATTTAGAGTGAGGTGTTGCTGCATTTCCGAGTCTACAAGAGGTTATTCTAAGCTAGAAGAAAGCAAGATAAACAAGAGTTTATTATTGTAAATCTTATAAGATTTTATTTGTATCTGTTTGTTTCTTGTTGTATTTTTTCTTGAGCTTGTATGAGACTTCTCCGACTTTAAGAAGGAGACATTCATAGTGGATGTGAGTGTGAGGAAAGTGAACCCTTGGATTAGTCACCTCAAGCAGATGGATATCAAATAAAGAAGAAGGTGTTAGCTCAAGTATTCCACTGTAACAAATCAACAATGAGCAAAAGCGAGCTATTCTCACCCTCCATCCTCTAGCTCTCGACATGTCCTAATAATATTGAGTTATGCTATATCTTCCTGCTCTTATAAACACAACATAATCACTAATCTCTTCTTGCTTACCATATATCTTCCTGCGATTTGATAGAATTACAAAAGGGCAAGTAGAAAGTGAGAGTATTATCGTAAAACGTTCAAGAAGCGGCGTCAAAAGACAACTACGTTGAAGAACAACAACATTAAAGAACAATATATTGAGAATACAATCAAAGTCACACATTAGAAAGATATGAAAAAGATCACGGGTTTAAAAGGATGAAAGATATTTCTATTGATATGAAACCTTTTGGGTAGAGCCCAAAAATAAAATCATGAGAGCTTAGACCCAAAATGGAGAATATCATACTATTGTAAAGATATACAAATCCTTTGGTAACAATAAATGGTATCAGAGTCATGGTCCTGATCGGATGCCATGTGGGGTGCCCTTGAACGAAATTGAGGGGAGACCCAGAGCAGGTCAAGAGTGACCGGATGCTTGTGTTGATACAGTCTGACCTGATTGTTGTTTTGGTGTTGACACCGATTTAAGTTTGGTTGAGTGATAGTTAAGTTCTGATTAAGTCCTGTCGGGGACTGGGCACGAAATCCTGGTGAGTGAAGCCGAGTCCTAGCAAGGGAAGCTAGGTGAAGGAAATTTGGTGAGTGAAGCCGGGTCCTAGTGAGTGAAGCTAGGTGAAGTAAATCCTGGTGAGTGAAGCCGGGGCCTAGCAAGGGAAGCTAGGTGAAGGAAATCCTAGTAGTGAAGCTAGGTGAAGAAAATCCTGGTGAGTGAAGCGGGTCCTAGCAAGGGAAGCTAGGTGAAGGAAATCCTAGTAAGTGAAGCTAGGTGAAGGAAATCCTGGTGAGTGAAGCTTGGTCTTAGTGAGTGAAGCTAGGTGAAGTAAATCCTAGTGAGTGATGAGGCTAGGTTGGACTAAGTCCCGGTGAGTGAAGCTGGGCATGAAGTCTTGGTCCAGGGGACTGAGCATTAAGTGTACTGGTCAGAGAGGGCTCGGTAGCTCGTTCTCCGGGACTAGACTGAGTCAGAGAAGGCAAGGGAGCCTGTTCTTTGGACTCAGGGGTCGAAATGATCGGAGCTGGATCGGTCTACAGTCCGATCAGGGAGTTGGCACGAACTCTCTGGATAGTGGATCGGTCACGAGACCGATCCAGGGTGTCTGATCGGTCTGTTGACCGATCCAGAGAGCTTCTGAGGGAACAGAAGGTTTTCTGAACGTTCTGGTGACCGATCAGAAAACGAACAGAAAGATCAGAGGAATTTCTGATCGGTCAGTGCGACCGATCAGAATCAGGCTGGACTGATCAACCCTTGCTGATCGGTCAGCTGGACCGATCAGGGCTGATCGGTCAGCTAAACCGATCAGCCTTGGCTGATCAGTCAGCTGGACCGATCATCCACTTGGCTGATCGGTCAGCTGGATCGATCAGCCAAGGCCTGAACTTGACTGCTTGCCTCTGAACTTGCAGTAAGGTCTGTGATCGGTCTGGTGACCGATCCCTGATCTCTGATCGGTCAGTGAGACCGATCAGAACTTCTGGATCGATCAGAATGGAGTCTGATCGGTCAGGAGGGAGTCTGATCGGTCAAGGTGACTGATCAACGTTTGAACTTTAATTCAAATTCCTGTCAGACCTCTGATATGCTTTGATTTTCTTCTGATATGGTTTGATTTGCTTTGCTAATAAACCTGTAAGTGTGCAGATGATACAGAAACGATACAGAGCCAAAAAGGAGGGTCAATGATGACTTTCGCTGCGGCTATTTTGTTTGGTATCTGTTTGCAAGTTTCAACTGCTTTTGGTGTCTGGCGACTGACCTGAAGCTTCAGCTGAAGAGGACTTCAGTGAACTGAGAGCTCAGAGGAGGTCAGTGGGTGACGACGGCGTGGGTCAGTGGGTGACGAAGTTGTTGATGTGCAGAAGGAAGCTTAAGAAGAAGAGGTCAGCGAAGCAGAGAGATAAGAAACAGACAGAAAACGAAGCAAAGGTTTTGCTGGGGTTTTGCTGTGTTGTTGTGCTCTCTGTATATTCTTCTTGCTTGAGTGTTTCTGCTACATCAGTTGTGCTTCCTTCTCGTAGTCTCTAGTATTTCATCTGTATATTTCTGAGACGATTGTGGAGAGGTTACTCTACCGAGAAGGAGAAGATTTTAGCCGGAGTTCCGAGGCTTGATCTGCCGACGATCAAGGGATCGCCCACCTCACGGGCACGCCAAGGAGTAGGGGCAAGTTATCCCCGAACCTTGTACAGCTCTCTGTTAGCGTCTGGTTTGTTTCTGTTTGCATCTCTTTCTGTTCTGTATTTTTCTGTTGCTAACCTAAGTGCAGAAAGATCGAAGTGAGCTTTTAAGTGGGTGGCTATTCACATCCCCCCTCTCTAGCCATCCCAGATCCAACAGCTTATGGAGAGGCCCGGACACGAGAGTAATGGTGGTCCTTCATAGGTCAAGAGTGATCGGATGCTTACGGAGAGGCCCGAACCATGAGAGTAATGGTGGTCCTTTGTTTGAGGGAAGGATGATCAGTAATACAATAAAAGTTCCACATTGGAAAGACATGGAAAAGATCATGAGTTTAAAAGGATGAAAGATATCTCCATTGACATGAAGTCTTTTGGGTAGAACATAGAAATAAAACTGAGGGTTTAGGCCCGAAGTGGATAATATCATACAATTACGGAGATATGTAAATCCTTCGGTAACGACACAACGACGTTGAAAAACACCATCAACAAAACCATGAGGGTTTAGACCCAAATCTTTCGGTAACAACACAACAATATTAAAGAACATCGTCATTGAAGGGAAATTTTCAAACAAGACTGAATTTGGTAAAAAAGATAGATAAAGATTTAGTGATGCACATATCGTATTTGCTATTATTTGTAAAATTGTTTTGTAATGTGAAAAAAATATAGTGTACACAAATAATAATTATGTTGTCCATTGCTGTGTGAGAAAGATTTATGGAACAATACTAGTAATATGGTGTTTTTCGTTGCTTATTTAGGGCACTCTAGTTAGTTATTTACGGCTTTCTGAAAGTGCTCCACTATGATCTTAATTTTCAACTAGATCTGATTCTGGTATCTAGGATACTAGGCTCACATTGTGTCTTATATAGGATCATACCAAGCTCTTGTTAGTATTGTTCTCTCGAGACTAGATCCACATTGTTCCTTGATCAGAACCAAGATTGACATCATATCTACCTTCTCCTCAGTTAACCCTTCCTAGCGGTTGCGATTTCAAAAATCCAAATAACCTAGGTCTATTAGTGGGTTTTGATTAAAACTCACTGATCGACCTAGATATGTCCAATTGTACCCATTTTAAGTTCTGTAATTTTCTGAAGATTCAAGAAATCGAATGATGCTCTCCATTCCTTATTTAGAGCTCTCCGGAGGTATTCTAATATTATGGTAAGTTTCAGCTAGAATATGCGTCTGGTATCGGCAGACCAGGTCCACATTAGACTTGATATAAGATCATATCAGACTCTTTGTAATATTTGTTGAGATCGATGGCACGGCTAGAGGGGGTGAATAGCTCGATCACCCCAATTCACTTTTCTTCCTACAATGGTTAGCACAAGCGGAAACTTAACTTATCAATTAAAACAATGTTAACACGTTACTGGTTACGTGGTTCGGAGATTGCTTGCTCCTACTCCACGACGTGTCCTTGAGGTGGATGAACCCTTGATCGTTCGGTGGATCACGCCCCGACAATCTCCGACTAAAGTTTTTTTCTTCTCGGTGGAGAACAACCTCTCACAACTTTTCTTCCTCCTT
The DNA here is from genome assembly GCA_024364735.1 of Boesenbergia rotunda. Lineage (NCBI taxonomy): Eukaryota > Viridiplantae > Streptophyta > Magnoliopsida > Zingiberales > Zingiberaceae > Boesenbergia > Boesenbergia rotunda. Next base: position 146,600 of record JAGFNQ010006835.1, on the reverse strand, counting down.
ACAAGAATGAGCTAGAGTTTGGGAGGAAGATGATCTTGGAGCTTGAGCACTTGAGCAAAGATATCACAATGAAAAGCTAACTTATCTCAAGTCTCAAGCTCCACTTTAAATAGTGGAGAGAACTTTTAAACAAACATTTCAGCCCCGACACCAGTCGACTTCCCCCAAGGTCAGTCAACTGATGTCCAGCCAACGTCTTGCCAACCTAACGACTCTATTTTGAGCAGACCAATCGACTGGTGCCTGGACCAGTCGACTGATCTTTCTATAGTTTTCACTCGACGCTGGCAGTCGACTGCTTCCTTTGCCAGTCGATGTTAAGATATGTATTCCTTGAATTTAATTTATTTAACCACATCCTACTTTTGTTATTTAATTGTTAGACTCTAAATTTTCATAATTTGACTTATGCAAAAATATGTTACATAGAACATGTGATCTTTGCATGTTACATAGAATATGTGATCTTTACATGTAATCTTTGCATGTTACTTTTCATTTTAATTTTTCATTTAATAATAAAAATTGACATATATATATTATCACTAAACATGTTATTTGAATTGTGTAAGATTCTCGTGCATCGCACGGGTATTACACTAGTATATTATAAAATTAAGTAATTTTTAAGAAATTATTATTAAAAAGAAAGAATAATCATCCACATTTAAGATTAGTATGACGAAACCTAAGCATTTAAATTATATTGAGGAGACGCTTGGTAAGTGAGTTTAGAAGGCGAGAATGGGAATGAAATCTATTTCATTCCCATTTATGATGCTTGGTATACGGGAATCGGAATCAAAATATGAATATGATACCTCTGATTTTATAACCTAACCCCTACTAGGTTATCATTAAATCCATAAATCCCTCAATTAAAAATTCTATTATCCATTTTCATTATCAAATGTATACCAAATGCCCCCTAAAAAAAAAGACTATTTATTACCTCCGGCACAATCCGATGGTAAATCAGCTGGATCCGTTTTCGAATTTACGTGATGACCTGTTCATAGGATTGGATCATTTATCTCTAGGGTTAATAGGATTGCAGGAGTTGAATAAATATATATTTTCATTTTTTTGAAAAAACTATTTATCTCTTAGGTTTATCCAACACGAAGGGTCCTTTTCTTGATGGTTGATGCCTCTCAATCTGCTGCCAAAGATGCTTCAAAAAATGGGACTAAAAAGAAGAGGCCAAGAAGTCTTGATGCCTTGCCAGTTGCAGATAAAGCAGCTGAGTGTGGCCTAAAGAGTTGGTACCCGATTGCTTTATGGGAAGCAACCATAATGGCTCACGTTATTACTATCATTGCTAGTCAATATCAGCAAGCTCATCAAGGTGCTTTGCCTTTTGTTGTTTGTTTTTGGATAACAAAGAAAAGGAAAAGAACCTCCACGCAGTCTTTGTACATGGCAAAAGTAACAAGGAGAACTGCCCAATCCATCATCATCTTCCTTCCTTTTCTTCTGAAATCAGTTTACAATTTGGACCCGCACACACTGTTTTAAGGTGAAACAAGCCTGGAGAACAGAGTTATGGTGGCAAAGCTTCAAAGCGTTTCGATCGAGTTCAATATAAACAGAGAAGAAGACTTTGATTTACACTGAATTGTTTCGTACTCGTAAGCTCCTTCACAAAAGGGTTAAAATTAAAAGGGGAAGAAATATGAAGTAATATACAAAGGCTAGTGGTAGACTCTTAAAAGACGTCATGTATCACCGGCTTCGTTGAAGTAAATTTAGAAAAAAAAAAGAGAGTAAAAAGATGGGTTTTTTCAAAGCACCGCAGTTAGGCCGGCAATGATCTTGACGCCGGACCTTGGCCTCGCCGGTGGCGGTTCCCACGGAGTCGCTATGGGTTCTCTCCCGTCGCAGAATTCGGAGGCGGCGTCAACGGCCGGGTTCGTTCCGGTGGTTTGTTGTGGGATGGAGACGCTGTCCGGCGCGCCGACGACGGCCGGCTCGTGATCATCCTTGGGACTGGAGTCGGTCGTGCGGGTGTAGGAGGAGATCCACTTGGCACGCATGTAGTCGGGCTTCCGCCAGGGGGGGACGTGGAGGCCTTTCTTCTTCAGGCTCTGCCGCGCCGCCTCCGAGACGACGGCGACGATATGCTGCAGGCGGTCGGGCCGGCCGACGAAGAGGAGCGGGAGATGGTGGAGCACCGCACGGTACGACTTGGTTGAACGGGCGATCTCGAACTCCGGCCGGAAGTCGACGTCAACCAGGATGCGCTCGCTGCCGTCGATCACCACGTCGATGTAATCGTACTCTCCTGCAGTCAATACACTCGTGATCGGAGAAATTTGGATAATAGTAGTTGTTCTGGATTGGGGACGAGGAAGAGAGGGATACCGGCGGGGAAGGAGGGATTTTTATCCCACTTGGATTTGCAAATGGCAGCGTCGTAGCCGAGCGATTGCAGACCTTCGACGACGATCCTCCGACATTCCCCCTTGCCCTTCGAATTCTTTGCCTTTTCCATGATTTTGGATGCGTCGGCTAGAAGATTCCTCTCAGCGACGCTCGCGCAGAGGATTAATCCCTGGGAAACGTCCAATTTTAAAGATGAAAAATCAAAATCGATGAAAAGATCGAAGATCGCAACTCATAGAAAAGAAATTCTACCTTGATCAATTCGGCAGCATCGGCCGGATAGTCTCCGCCATCGCGGATATCAGTTTCGTCGTCGGAGCTATCCTCGTAGTTACCATTGAAGCAGTAACATCGACCACGCGGTGGCCGCTCGTTTCCCCCGTCCTCCATGAAGCTGACTACCATCTTGTCCAAGCACACGGAACTCGGCTCCACCTCACCGCCGTCGTCCGTCCTCTCCCTCCCATCCCCGGGCTTTTCCGCCACGGAGATCCGCATCACGCCAGGGAACTGCCGTTCGAAGAGCCTCTTCAGTCGAGACTTTGGGGCGGGCTTGGCCAGGTCGATCCTCGCCGCTGCTCTCTCGTCGATCGGTTGAACCTTCATCTGGAACGGCATGGCCGTTGCGATCAAAGTCAAAAACCAAATCTTTCTCCCCTTCACCCTAACCACTGCCCACTGCGACACTACCACTCATCTGATCTCTGCAACACTCGGATTTTTCACAAACCCCTCAAAACAAAAGGTAAAAGCGAGGAAGAAATGGACGATTTCCAAAGCAAATACAAACTTACAATTCTCAAAACGAATACAAGATCGGCGATCTAACAACTATAGCCCGTTGACGGCAATCATCGAAAGCCCGAATAACCCAACGTCAACAGGTGTTCCTCCGCCTCCGTTTTTCTAATTCGAACCGATCACTGCGACAGACACAAAAGCAGTGCGTTTTTAAAGATCGCGCTCACTGCAATCGCAGCACCGCCAGGTTCGCTGCCGTAGGTTCCGACTGAACGGAGATTTCTTCCATGGGTTCCATCGCCTGCGATCGAATTTTGTCCCCTTGAGAAGCCAAAGGAAGGGAGGTCAGGAAGTAGAACGCGGAGGAGCGGCCCGAGCAAGGGCTTTATTATCCGGAAGAGAGAGAGAAAGCGCCCATCCTGAGCAATAATTTCACCGCTAGGTAATCACAAATAATTGTACCCGCATGCCCATTCAACCAATAGAATTGACTAATGTGGGCCTGAACTAATGTGAAGCGTGAGTCAATTAAATCAATGTGCGGGAAGTGTCATCGCACAAACTGATAGGATCGGGTACGTGGCTTCTCGTATAGAGCAGTTTCGAATTCCATCCTCGATCGCGACGCGTAGGCTTCCTTTTCGTCGTCTTCGGAGCTTCAAATGACTAAAACGCACCCACTGCTTTCGGATAACTGCGTTTCACGCCCTCTTCCAGTGGGACCGCCGAAGGCCCAGGACTGAAGGGTACATTTGGGAACGTGAAATAATCATCCAAATGCCCAAAATACAACAACATGGCACATGATTTACATCCATGCCACGCCGCACCTGGCCGTGTAACTTGAAAGGTCACTGTCAGTGGCCTTCCCTGGTAATTTAATCAAAAGTGATGGGTTAATAGCAAGCCCAAAGCGGTTCGGGGTCACCACGAGCGTGGATGGAAAAGCATGCGCAGAGACACGTAGAAGACGCGTGTCTGCCTCTCCGCATGGCAACAATGGCTCATGCCCGCATACAAATCCAATTAATGAGTCGGAGGCAAACGAGCTCCACAGTTGACTCTATCTGTGATTGGTTCGCTGAGTCCACTCGGAAATAGACACTGTAGCAAAAAAAAAAAACAAACAAAAGAAGCACTTACTGCACCTGAAACGATATATTAATTGAACGTTATAATTTTCGATAAATACACCATCCGTATTAAATCCATTACGATGAGCATGTTAAAACGTTGACATAATGAACATGCTCAGATGTTTAAATGTGTTCATCACGTCGTGACATGATAGTTCCAATCGATTGGGTGGGACAATCCCTCAATCAATTCCGGACACTCTTAAACATAAAAATTTCAAATAATGATAAATATATTTAAAAATATTATTATTATTTATTTTAAATAATAATCATTTAAATTGACAAATCAAATTGAAAATAAAAAATATATAAGTAAGAGAATAAATATGTGAGAGAATGTATAAGTGAAAGAATATATATGTGAGATAATGCGTATGCGACATGTGTACCCCATAAATAATAGAGATTGAATGTTAAACGAATGTGAGAGAATGAATATATTAATGTTAATTTGTATGTGGCATGTGGGCGTCATGTGTTTTTGATGAGATGGTAGGTATTATAATGTTAAAGATGTTAAACAGTTATGAATGTCCTTATAGAGATCAAACCTGCATTATTACGAATGTTTTTAGGGCGTGAACAAGTGAAATCGAACTAAATTTTATAATGTTTAAATTTATTTGAAGTAGTCGAATCTAAAATGGTATTTTATCAAATAGCGCATGTGAAAAATCGTAATAATCAAAAAGCATCCTGAGATTTAGTTTTTATCAAATGGCGCATAAAAAATTATCTTCTTCCTCTTATACCCCTCCCGTTAACAATTTCCTTTCTAAGTTAGCTTTCCGAGGCATCCGAACCACTTTTTCAGAGTTTCAATTTAAAATAAGAGATTTTTGGTTCGAATGCCCAAGGGATTCTCCTTTTTCATCTTTCTCTCTCAACGCAGTAACCTAATTGTCATTGTCGAAAAGTGATACCTGCGTGGGCGCACTAACTGTGTTATAGTCGCGAGCTCATCCACCAATCCCTCCCCCAACCAAAACAATAGACAAGTCGGTTCATGTGTCCCTCAGACGATTTAAGGGTTTGCGTGTAAGTCCACACTGTCGGCACTCTCCAGAGTAGGGTTAGGGTTTTTATACTGTTTTATTTTCATAATAGCGGAAAAAAGTCTATGGTGTTTCAACTCTTCTTCTTTAAGATTATCCACCAAGGTATGTTAACGAGCTGATTAGGTCAAAACAACATTGTTTCTGGCATGTTTATAAAAACTTTCATATTGATTTTATAAATATGAAAATGTTTGAGTTTGGTTCTTAATAAATTTATAATGTTTATAACCTGTGTTCAAATGATAACACTGGTATAGGGTCCTTCCAAAGATGGCATGCACGTTTTGGGACAACAATAAAAATTACCACCTGGTGGTAATAAATGAATAAAAAATAATATATATAGGTTAATCACTTTACAATAGTTTATTTGTTTGGAAGGCCATTTTCCATAATTTTAACAATGGGTCAAAACAAAGAAATTACTAGATCGAACACCGATCCAATTGCAGAGATGTACAAGTAACATATATTCCAAGGTATACAGGTATCAGTATATGCATGTCAAACAAGTGCAGCAAATAAATGCAGCAATCAATGCATGATGCAAATATGCACATGTGCAATCATGGTCACCCCTGACGCCAATCAAGCCACCGAGACAGGCGATACTGTTCGCCGAGTGGGAGCTGTGACACTGTACGCACCCTGATATCACTGCTCCTGAGTGACCGAGTGGACAGGATGCTGTCGGGGACCGCCCCACCCCATATATAATGAGGAGCGTCGCTCTCATCTCCTCTGGCTATGGGAAGAAGGGATCCCGCCTGCTACCACGCTCCGAAGCCACTACCCCGAGCGCGAGCAGCAGTACAGAGCAAATGCCACATCCTACGTATCCACTAACCCATGAGTGGCCGTGTGCGCATATCATGTACCGGAAGACATAGGCTCAACCACAAAGCGCTGATCGCCGCATGCAAATGCAAGGATGGTGTATGATAGAACACATACCTCCTTAACTCAGTATACTAGGTCTCAGTCGAAATTAATAGAAACAGTAACCTACAAGGATACTGCCGAAAACTACAGATTCAAGCAAAGGCAGGAGATACATCACGACCTAAGCATACATATAGATACTAATAGCAGTCTATCCCTTCAAGATATACAATATTTAACAGTATAGGAAAACAAAATATAAAAAACAATATAAAATAAAAATTTAGTTGTTCTAATAAATTAAATATAAACTGTAGCTCAAATGATTACAAAAATAACTGTGTAGTATTTTATTCACTTAATATTTTTTTGAAATTTAAATTTAATTCAACGCATTCGAAGATCAAAATCTTCCTTCAGTGTTTTCTTGGACATACAAGAATTACAGCATATCCGTGAAACTTTGGTCAATATATTTGAAAGTTGAGATTCAACTTCACAAGTTTTTAGATTCTCAGGTAACACTTTTAGTTATGAATTGTAAACACGAACTATAGTAAGATAAAATAAGGATAAAGAGGCCCGAAATGATTTAATTTCATACTCATTTCAGTGATTTAATTTCAGGCCTACCGAGGGCTTGAAATAATTTCACTTCAGGCTCTCGGTAGGCCTAAAATTATTTAAGTTCAGGCACATGTTAGGCCTGAAAATATTTCATTTCAGGCCTACGTTGGGCCTGATATGATTTCATATCAGGCCTATCTTCTTGAAAATAACTAAGGGGACGCTTGGTAAGCGGGTTTAGAAAGTGGGAATGAGAATGAAATCTATTTCATTCCCATTGATGATGCTTGGTATACGGGAATCGGAATCAAAATAAGGATATGATACCCTTGATTTCATAACCCACCCCCACTAGGTTATCACCAAACCCATAAACACCTCAATCAAACCCATTATCATTCTCATTGCCAAATTTATACCAAGCGCCCCTAAATATTTTAAATGTTTCAGGTGTATCGGTTGCGTTCACCGGACGAGATGTTGCATTGTTACTGGATATAATGGACTGAGGTGTTTCAGTCTCTATTAATTCAACTAAAGCATCGGATGACCTTTATCTCACTTACTTCTCAAAAGAAAAACAACCTACCAGAATAAGAATTGAAGAATTACTTAAATATTATGCCAAAAGTGTTGAATCAGAGGATGATGTTGTATTAGTGTGTAAATTCTACATTTCGTATATATTTGTTTGTATCTTATTTTCGTCTAGTACATATAAGATCCCTCTAGGTCTTGTTAATATAGTAGATGATTATGAGAATCTTGGTAGATTCAACTGGATAAAAGTCATCCATTAATTTTTATCTCCACAATTACCTAATATTGAGACCTTTTTTTCATCAACTCAGAGATACCACATCAGCACCACCCTCACTTACCTAAAGGGATTTACTAGTCTTTTGGCAGTAAGTATTAGAAGTCATCCATCAATTTTGATCTCTATAATTACTTAAGATTGGGACTTATTTTACCACACCAGCACCACCCCCTACCTAAAGAGATTTGCTGGTCTTTTGGCAGTAAGTATAATTTTGATGTTAAATTTTATAACAATTTGTTGTCGTTTATGTATTTGTATGTAACACTTGGTATAGGTATGATTTTTGAAGCATGTACCAATTCTAAAATCATATAATGATGAAGGACCCTGAATAAATAAGTGGAGGAATATTCCTTCGCATATTAGTAAGGTGAGGGCCCTTGTCGACCGACTCTCGCGTGAAGAGGTAATTATTCTAAACTGTGACATATGTTAGTTTGATATGGAGTTGTTAACATTTGTGTACTTGTTAATTGACAAGTTATGATTGAAATAATTCCTAACCAAAATGAAAAAACATTGATTGAGAACTTTGATATCGGTGATGACATTGCACGCGCAATGGAGACATCACAAGGAGCTGACAAAGAAGTTGTAAGGCAAAATAGTAAGGAATGTGGTGTCTACATTTTTAGAGACAACCGAATCAAGGAGCTATCAGCAGAGAACATGTGTTTGAATGAAAGGGTTAAAGAATTGCTTGCAATAATTGAAAAAAAAGGTATGGAGGCTCAATCAAGCTATCCTGTAGTCGATCATCTTTCTGAACCAGTAGCTTGTAGAACAAGGAGAAGGAGAGGACGTGACCGAAGTCGATATGATTACAGGGATACTCCAATTAGTAGTTCATTATGGCACCAGCTATTACCTAAGGGGAAGTGGAGCAAGAAACAAATATCAGATGTAGAGGTAAAAAATCTGAACAAGAACTTATTTTTATGGGCAAGGGAAAAAGAAAAATGAGTGGGGATGATATAGATGAAGAAAGAAAAAACATCACTATAATAGAAGTTCCACATTAGTGTTCCTTTACATATTTTGTAACAGTAAACTCTACTTCCCCCGGGGCAACTACTCTCCATGTACATTGTTGGTTAAAGCACACTGCTTTAACTCTATTTTTTTAGTGTCAATTGGGTTATATCTCATATGCTTAACCATAACATGCTTCACAAGTGCATTTTTGAATTCTTGTCTAGATGGAAAAAATCTACATCACAAACAAATCACGCTCATCTCTTGCCTCTGCCTCTCCAATTGGCCGAGCTAGCAATCGAAAATTCAAAATATATGGATCATCAGTTATTGGAAATTCCTCCTTTAAATCACTGTACTGATCTAGGAGAAATTCATATTGTTCAATTTGTATATCATCAGCTTGGAATTCTAGTACATTTGTACAGGGTTGTAATTCATCTGCATTTCGAATTTCATTATCTTCCTCCTCACTCTAGGTTGGCTCAAAGTATTCAATAAGTCTTGTAGAAGAATTCAGATACTCATCTTTTAGATTACTTGCTTCTTCGTTTAAATCAAATGTCAAATTCCTTGTAATTCTATTACCACTGTACTCGGAAGATAATGGAATATTATTACAAGATATTTCTGCTCCATTCCGCATGACAACATTATCATCAAGCGTATTCCATATCTATGAGAGATTTCATCAACAATATTATTATCCCTGAAAAATAAATTATAATTAAATTTGGCAAGCTTTCAAATTCATAATCAAGTATTTCAGTAATTCAAAAAACAAACAAATATCGATACAGATCCAATATCAGTCCATTAGTGGGGCCTGATATAGTATGATATCAAACCCATAGTGGGTCTGATATAAGAAGATAATTGATATCAGGCCCTCCTAGGGCCTGATATCAAAGGATGTCAGACCCTCCTCGAGCCTAATATGGTAAGATATCAAGCCCGAGGTCGTATTCAAGCATGAATTTATTGTAAGGTTAAACAAATTCTGAGAACCCTATTTATGTAATGTATGACATCGATAGAGTCCTTCTCCAAACTAAAAATTAGTAGGAAGAGTTGATCATGTACAAAACTAGGTCTGATACCATATCAGAGCAGAACATGGTCTAGTTGAAATAAACCTATAAGAATCCTTATACTATTTCTTTTCACCGTATATATAAATATTAAGTAGTTAATCATACATACATTACTAAATATTTTTCTTCCTTCTACTAAACAAAATATTGCTTAAGTTTCTCCTTTAACACATATTTTCCTCAACGATTCTTTTAAGTTGACTCTACGAAGTCACCTCTAGAACACACTCCCACTTTCAACTCCATTTTTTGCAATCGCAGTAAAATACAGTAAATGGTTCCTGATAGTTGAGTTGTGTAAGACAGAAATATATATATAGGGTGAGAAAAAGGAGAATCCCTAGGCATCCGAACCAAAATCTCTTATTTTAAATTGAAAACTCTGAAAAAGTGATTCGGATGTCTCGAAAAGCTAACTGAGAAAGAGAATTGTTAGCGGGAGGGATATAAAAGGAAGAAGATAAATTTTGGTGGGCTCTTTAATAAAAACTAAACCTCGGGACACTTTTTGATAATTACGATTTCTCACGCGCGCCATTTGGTAAAATACCGAATCTAAAATAAATTAAATCATTAAAATAACCATTTAAACTTAATTTAGTTTATTTTTAATGAACTTAATTTGTTTAGAGCTTGATTGAACTGGACTCGTTTAGAAAACAAAACAATTGGATAATAGGAATGACAAAGTTGGATGGAATTAAAATCACACATATGCTTTTAACTCTAAGCAATTTAACTTACTAACCAAGTAAACAGCAACTCAAAGTCAAAGGTGGCTTGCCAGAGCTAGGGTACAGCACCGGCAGACAATAAATAATGATAAATTAAGTGTAATGGGCCCATCTCGTATTAACATTATTATGTGTAATTTATGACCGGTCAGAGTGCACCTAAATTTAATTTTAGATTTAATTTTTTTAATATTGAATATTATAATTTAATTTTTAAACTTTAAAAATAAAATCTTAAATGATATATTCATAAATTCTAAGATAATAATAAAATAATAGTACTAACGGTACAATTAGACGTCGACAGCAGAATTTACAATAAACATCTACACTGAACGTCCGCGATATAAATTTTCTTTAATTATATATATATATAATTAATGATATGGTGCATAATTTATGGTACATAACTATGGACATTTGCATAGGTGGCAACCTACACATCACCCATCAAAAATACAGGATGGAGATGAATAATCAAGATTTCACCACCTATGTAAGTGCTCATGGTTGTGCACCATAAATTATGTATCATAACAAAGTTAATATAGAGTATTGATATTGTGCGCTCCCAGCCATGCGCTTCCATGCGCTACATCCCTTTTTTTATAAATTAAACAATTCCTCAGAAAAATAATTTTTATTAATTTTTTTTTTGTTTTTTTCCTCCTCCCACCGCTCGACCAGCTGCTCGTCTTCTTCGTTGGCGCGGCAGACAGCAGACGGCGGACGGAGGCGGCGACGGGCGGAGGACGGAGGCAGACGGAGGCGGCGCGGCGGACGGAGGCCTGCCTCGCCTCCGACTGCCTCGCCGCCCGTCGACGCCTCCGTCCGCCGTCGTCGGCTCCATCCGCCGTCTCCGCCTCCGCCCGCCGTCTGTCGCGCCAACGAAGAAGACGAGCAATTGCTCGAGCGGTGGGAGGAGGAAAAAAAACAAATAAAAATTATTTTTTTGAGGAATTGTTTAATTTATAAAAAAAAAGATGTAGCGCATGAAAGTGCATGGCTGAGAGCGCACAATATTAATATTAATATTATATAGCAGTTGTCCGCTGTGGACGTGAAAGCATAGTTTTTTTAATTATTATCATTTTTTAATTTGGAAGTATGTCATTTAAGATTTAGAAACTGAATTATATTATTAAACACATAAAACTTTTCAAATTGAACAAATTTGTTACGTGCATACGAGTGTGCGACGTAAAAAATATAAAATATCATTTCTATCTATATATAGAGTTATACGTTGTACTCCTATATCAGTAGCAACATATGTGACTAAGAAGGTTGGGTGCCCAGATCACTTTCTTGTGAGGATTATAGACACGCCGCTAAAATAGGAGATGCGATATATAAATATATATATACTTTGTTGTTATATTGCACATCGTGCTCACCTTATAAGTAGTATAATTTTTGTGAAATTTCTCTAACTTAAATATTATAATCTAAATTTTAAATTCTAAATGCCAAACTTGAAAAAATAAAACACATATATATTTAGTAGTCTTATGATGCTCAAAAGGTGAGTACGTGAAATTTTTTAAATTTTTTTTAACTTAAATATTATATCTTAAATTTTAAATCTTAAACTCTAAAAAAAAACAGATGAGATCAATCAATCCATAATGAAATGGATGTAATTGTGTATAGGGGCATCTAACTGTCATCGGATAAAAAAAAATATATGATTAAATTTAGTATTGAGTGACCCTAAATAGGAGGATTATTTGTCATGACCTCACCTTAAACCCTTAAATCTATCACTTGAGTACCAACTTAGCTATGCCCTTTGAGCGGGAAAAAAAGACCTTGAAATTACCGGATAAGGTCTTCGGCAGCACAAGGTATTTAGGATTCAACACTTTCGCTTTGGTTTAAGAATTCATATTTTAGATTTCCGTGTGCCATCAGTATATTCTACAAAGATAATATAGAAATTAGTTCACACAAGGCCAAAAGATGATGATATCATCTTATAAAGTAAACTCAGTCTCAAACTAAACAAAAGATGAGAGCATTCAACTTTACTTTAATCAAGCTCCAGCCACCGAATCCCTGAATGGCACGAAAGGGAAATGATGCAGATGTCCCACATTAGTGGGGACCAACCTGTTTATCAGGATTACCAGCTACGGTTCATAATTTTTACGAGAATATGACATAGTGATCACACCCTTTTTCTGCTTGTAAGAAAGCTGGTTGCTTTTGTAAGCATCGATGGAAATGAAGAAGGCACTCACCATAACTCTAAGCATTGAAAAGGACAGGAAATGCAATCAGCTAAGTTTTTCTTTTCTTTTCTTTTTTGTCATCACTTATTTTGTAGGTTATGATCATTGTGTTTTGCAAAAAAATATATCTTTAGGAAAACCTAGTCTAAAGCTTAGTCGGTAAAGAGATAATAGGGGCTATAGCACACGGATTTGCTCGTATTGCTTGAGCTGGTGCGCATCTTTCACATAATGTAACATCAGTTTACTCACCTACTTACATATTGAAAGCAACAACCTTCCTATTTTTGTTTGCAAGAGGATGTTTTGGGTTAGCTTTGGAATATAAAATGATGGTGGGGCGGTGAAAGAGACTTAACAGAAATCACAGGGCAGATTGAAAGTAAAATCTAATGCGCAAAGCAATTGGTTTCTGAAGCTAATGCTGCTTTAGAGAAAAGAAAGTGACACCAAGACTAATAGTTTTGCATCTTTCTTAAAATAAGAATAAACAGAAGATTGAAGTCAGAGAATTACCTTCATGCGTGTTGAAAAACCTTGTTGGATCCCTGTCAGAAGTAAAGGTAGAATTGAAGCATCCCGCTGTTTCTAGTAGCAGCATATGACAGTAAAAGAATTAGTCAAAGAAGAAAAATATAGAGAAGGAAAATACAAAGTCTACTTCTAGACTGTATTTTTTAAAAAATTATAAAGATTCCCAATTGTAAATTCCTTGTTCAATTTACATGAAAAAAACGTAAAAAGTAACTTTTTATTATCTGCATTCAAATATATGGAGCTTTAGTTATTTGACTAGGTTTCACCTCCACCGTAGTTCCTCTCTATTTTTCTATTGTTGTCTAGATTTATAAACACATCCTTCTATTAGATCTATGAACCTACACCCACACACCTCAACTATTCCTCAGTGTCAATTTATTTCGTCCCTAGATCTTCCTCAAAGACCTGTGTACAAGATCACCGTACATGCATCGAATATCCATGATCAACAAGTGGAACGTAATCATGTTCACTAATATACCTTAATTAAATAACAGTCTCTCAACAATTCTGATCGGGAAATCAAAGAAGGAAACATAATAAATACATTCAGGATTATGGAGTTTATAAAAATAATGTTTTATAGTGTGATTGGTGAATACACGTGTTAAATAAATTAATCTACAAAACAAACAAACTAGAAATTTGCTCTACCTGAGAAGGATAATTTAATCAGAAACAGCTCGGCATCAAACATGTCAAAGTCAAAGTGCAAATAACTATTGGCAGGAGATTAAATTAATTGAGGAGTTGAACCAACCACACTGGACCACCCTATAGTGTAGGAGGATGACACGCCTGTACCACTATTGTTTTTCAGACCTTCATCTCAGCACAAAGGCAGGGAGGATAAATGGGATATGCTTGAGTAACAATACAGCTTTCCTGAGAAGAAATTGCAAGACATCAAACGCAGGGAGAAGTGAGATGCTCTGGGGAACTAGTCAAGTTGAGCAATAGAAATAGGGGTTGTTTGGTAGTTGATTCAGACCTATATCTGCTAACTAATGAATTATAGAAGCAAAATATTCAACAAAGCAAAGGATATTTCCAAGTGAAGTTAGTTAGCATACGAATTGTCCACAGGGCACAGGCTATTTGAACCAAATGATTCTGACAAAATGCAGAATGCTACGGGAAAAAGGGCAGTGAAAGATTAATGTTGCTATGGCGAAAAAAGGGCGACTAATTGCTAGTCAAAATTACAGTCTAGACCCTTGGATTATCTAGCATAAGGATGTGGTGACTTCAGCTATAAGGTTTTATTATATACGACACCCATATCAGTTCAGCTTCATGAGATCAAATATATAGACTACTACTAAAGAAAAAGTTTAACTTTTCGACTATATTACAAAATACTAAAAACTGGGAGAAGTAAGCATTTGTAAAGTACATTTATAAAAGAAGTTGCCAATCACAAAATTGCTTATCAGAATTCTGATTCCTAAAATTTGTTAGTGTAGCATAGGAAAAGAAGTCTCATATGAGATAAGGTCTAGGCATAAAGAAAGCTTAGGAGCGGTATTTTTAAGGCCAAAAGTCAAATGAAGGTGAATATGTGAACATGAGAAGAGCCCATGAATGTGCAATGTTAAAAAAAAAAAAAGCAGTGCAGCAGTAAGTAATAGGTGCTGGAATTTTGACTCTGGAATCACCTTTTATGAAATGACGCATATGAGATAAGGTCTGGGCATAAAGAAAGCTTAGGAGTGGTATTTTTTAAGGCCAAGAGTCAAATGAATGTGAATATGTGAACATGAGAAGAGCCCACGAATGTGCAATGTTAAAAAAAAAAAAAGCAGTGCAGCAGTAAGTAACAGGTGCTGGAATTTTGACTCTGGAATTACCTGTTATGCAATGACGCATTGCAATGTCACCATAGTTTATAATACTATTCTAATAGTTATGTTGACAGATGAGAGTTTTGAGTCTGACTTTGCATGAAGAAACAATAATGTAAAGTGTGGTGTTCCAGATGGCATTACTTTGCCTGATGTAAACTTTAGATGCGAGGAAAAAAAAGCAATATTCTAGAGGCAACTCCAAACTTATTTGGAGGATAAAAACAAGAGACATTAACTAAGCAGTTAAGATCATATTGAGGTCTTCTAACAAAATTGAAATAAAATAAAGTAAAATAGAATAACAGAAAGACAAGCACAGCTCACGCCATTGGGCTGGAGTCATTCGTCAACTTCCAATAACTTCTCACAAGTTAATAGAAACACAAAAAGGTTATGTTCTTCTATAAGAGAGTAGACAAAGATCCAAATGTAGTGAAACCCAAAGAATGATCCTAAAAATCTGCAAACCAACAAATAGATATATGGTTTACCAAGAGAGCAAATAAAATTACGGTCATACTTGGAAACATTAAAATTAATCCAGAACAAAGAAAATATCACAAGTATTCCCAGAGAATTTAGTAAAGTTCTTTATGAAAGCATTGTTTTACAGATGAACAATCTTACTAGAGCATTTGCAAATAAATGATGCAAACAGATAAAGCTGTAATTCAGAAACAATTCATGGTGCAAGAACCCAAACTCTTTATTATTAAGATCAAATGTCACAATTTCAATTCAAAACATTGTGGAATGTGTAATCCAGAAGAAAAAGTAGGTACCATTTGTGTCTAAAGGATACAGCAAGCAGCCAAGCATGCATGCCATAAGCTTGAGAAAATTTTCATAAATTGGATACACACTAAGGCAAATACAGGCATTCTCCTATGGGACATTCATCACTTGAATGGATTGCAACTGATCTGACAAAGCAATCACTAAGTCACCGGACTGGATCATTCCTCTGGCCTTGAGCAAAGAAAAAGTGCGGTTAATATTGCTCTCCATGTCACCAGAAAAACTAAGACGGAAGGGTATTAGACCCCACTGAAGATTCAATCGCCTCCTCACAGATGTTGAGGATGTAAATGCAAAGATTGGACAATCAGGGCGACACCGTGATAGCAGAGAGGCCATGTGA
The DNA here is from genome assembly GCA_024364735.1 of Boesenbergia rotunda. NCBI lineage: Eukaryota > Viridiplantae > Streptophyta > Magnoliopsida > Zingiberales > Zingiberaceae > Boesenbergia > Boesenbergia rotunda. Next base: position 130,440 of record JAGFNQ010006835.1, on the reverse strand, counting down.
CCCGTACTTGTAAAAACAAAGACTGCATCCACTCCCAAGTTGTTTGCTGACAATCACAATTAACAGGGTCAAAAGAAGTAAACAGTGGTAATCTGATGAAAGTGGAACAGATTTTCAGCAACAAAAGTTTAATATCATCAGATAAGAATTTCCATAAATCTCGCTGAAGTTATCTTGATTTCGAAAAGTCAATCCATGCAAAGGGTCTATTAACCAGTTCGAATAATATCTTCTAAAAAATTCAGGGGGAAAATGTTGGATGCTTGGACTGATGGCTCAGTGTCACAAACATTGCTGCATGCCAGAATATAATTCTATATGCAAGCTTTAACGTGGAAGCTAAACCTAGTCACAAAGGACTACTGGCTCAGTGTCACATAGATGATTTATTCAAAAACAAAAAAGGCTCAAACACATCAATGTCAGCTTGAACCGAAGAAAGGAAAGGAATGCATTCTGTCCCAGAAAATTTCTAATTTGGTGTGTTCACATTTTATTCTAGATTAGTCCTTTGTTGCAATTTATTATTATTATTTTTATTCGAGTCATAGTCAACCAAGAAGTAGGTTGTCAATTCAGGGGTTGGGTGGATTAGGGTTAGGTTGAAAATCAGTTACCAAAAAAAAAGATTCCAACACAAACACCCTAAACCCGAACCCGGATAACCCCGAATAGCACGCCAAACCTGCCCAACCTGAAAAAGAAACCCCCTTTTTTTTGTGATTCCCTATTTTTTTTTTCACTTTTCTTATTTCATCATTGTTATCCTACATTTTGTTATTTATGTTTATAAAACATTTTAATTTTCAAAATAAAATTTGATTTAACTCCAAAAAAAACCCCTAAATCCTAAATTTAGGTCGACCCGAACCCGGACCCGACCCGAAACTAAACCAATCCAAAAACCCTCAACCCGAACCCGAACCTGAACCCGAAAACCCCAACCCGAACCCGAAAACCCCAACCCGAACCTGATTTTTTTTCGGATCGACTCGGGTCGGGTTGGCGGGTCGGGTTCATTTTTGACACCCGGGTTCATTTTTGACACCCCTACCAAGAAGCTAAATATGGTATCGCCTTCCTAATGCCATAATCTTGCAAATACCAGGATTTAGTTAATTCATGAATAAGTTAGATATAGGCCGACCCATACAATTTAAGTTTTAGTAGGATTGGAGTTAATAAATAGAGAAAGAGTACCAGAAACTAAATTGGGTAGAGAAATTTCCCTTCCAGAGCTCCATCCGTACTAAGCCAATATGAAAAAAAAAAAGATAAAAGACAAAGAAAACTAAAGCAAGAGAAGTCCAATAAGGATGATCAGAAAGAGAAATTAGTGATTAAAAGTAACCAAGAATTGCTATGAAACAAACGTCCCAGTAAATAACAGTCATATTTCAAATGTATTGGAGTTCTTGGGATAACATGTGAAAAAATTCACAGGGTTAACTATAAAAAATATCACTATATACCACTGGTCAATCTTCCATCTGGAAATTTTTTTTTGACGGAATTACTAAATAAAAACTGAAACGAAAATTAAAAATATAACAAAACAAAAAAAAAATGTCTACCAAATAGAAATGAGGTGCACGGTTCATGTACTATATTTGTAATTAATCTATTCCAGAGCCAAAAAGAACAAGAAACAAATAGATTATAAATAAAAAAAAAATTAGACATTTGCACTATGCAGTTGAATGCAATAGCCAGGGTTTACATAAACGCCCTGTAACAATGTGAGGTCTAGGAAAAGGGTTAATGTGCACGGCATATACTCCAAGGTTAAAGAATCAAGTGGGCTACTAGGAATAGAAGGACAGGAACAATAAATCGTGCTTACCCATTTTGGCAGCAGAATTACAAATTTCCTCAATGATTTTGTTAGAGAAAGAATTTGCAACAACTGGAAGCTCCATAGCTTCGTGGCGCTTCTCCTCTCTCCACCATCTTTCAATTCGTAGGCTGACACTTCTCAGCACAGCTAATGCCTTATCTGGATATTGGCCCATAGCAGACTCACCTGAGAGCATCAGAGCATCTGCTCTCTGCCTAACAGCCTCTGAGACATCAGCAACTTCAGCTCTAGTTGGTGTAGGATACTCGATCATGGATTCAAGAAGCTGAGAGGCCACAATTACAGGCTTGTTGAGCTCCCTGCACGTCCTGACTATCTTTTGCTGAGCTGAAGGAACTTCTTCCAGTGGAATTTGAGCACCCATGTCTCCTCTAGCTACCATCGCTCCATCTGATGCAAGAATAATGGCTTCCAAGTTTTTCAAGGAGTCAACACTTTCAATTTTTGCAAGGACTGCAATTTCTCTGAAACATGGTTTGAGACATCACATTAAAATGCATTTAAGAATTACTTCTCAACGGACAAAAAAAACAGAAGGGCAGATTAAACTCATAATTCTTATGTAAAAATAATTGGAATGACCAGTTGGCACATCTGTTTTTATTATGAAGTTGTTGATGAGATCCCTTACGGGAAAGTTTTCTCAATTGATCATCCGATACAAGTAACCAAATATAATACCGTACATTTTACAAATAAGGTGCTTAGGATAAATACCTATCTCATTTCCTAATCATGAATTATCCCTCATCGACATTTGACTTGTCCAATAGTCTTCCCTAGAGCTAATACTCATGAGGCATCACAATCATCTCCCAGAGTATTAGACATGGTTTGAAGACGAACATATGCTCTTCCACATCCCACTGGTACCTGACATTACTAAGCTGCCTCTTTAGTGCAATTGATCCGCTGCACAATTGCCTGTGCAGTCGATCACTATACAGACACATACTGATTATAAAAACAAATATATGCTCTTAATTCTTACACATTCCCCATTTGTAGTTCTAACTCGGAGAAGACAATTTCAAAACTCAATTCCATGGATGGAAAATAAGGGGCGCTTGGTATATATTCGGGAATAGGAATAGGAATGAATTTGATTGAGGGGTTAATGGGAATGGGAATGATTGCTGGATTGTGTAGGGATCTCCCGGCGACATAAACACAAAAACGCAGCGGAAACAAGATCCCTCGAGCGATCCATGCGAAAGAAAAACTCGTACGAAATTCATCTTGCTAATAGAGCTATCTATGTGTATACCTTTGAAGCGTGCCCTTGCGTTTATCCCGCTCGTCCAAGCTACGCCGGATCTCTTGTACGTTCAAGTGTCCGTGCCTCTATGCGTATCCACACGAACACGATCTCTCAACTTCGGAGAAGAACTACCTTAGTTGTGCTAGCAACTTGAGGTAGTTCACAAAACCACCAAGAACCCCAAAGAAAGGGTTTCGGCCAAGAGGGAGAAGAGGAAGAAAAGAGGAAGGAAAGATGACTTAACTTTATCCAAATGACAAGAAAACTCTTTTATACTCATCTCATGAATATGAAGAATTTTTGTCCCTTTAGCTTCCCTTCATTAAAGCCAATAAAAAGCACATCTTCTCATGTGACTCTTCAATTTCTTTCCATTCAATAAAGAGAATCTTTTCATCCTCCTCTATTATTAATTTATTAAATATTTTAATTAATTAATATCTCATCCAAATATGGTTGAGTCTAATCTAAATGAGTCTAACTCAAATTAGACTTCAATCTCATAATCCAATTGGATTCACTTGAGTCTAACTCAATAAATCCAATTCGGAATCCAATTGGGATCAAATCTTAGTCAAACTAAGATCAATTAATCTCCGAAGCATCGTATCCTTAGTGTGTGACCCTATAGGTTCTTGTAACGTTGGCAATGTGTCTAAACCGCTTTAGACACATAAGCAATGAGTGGCATCTAGCAATGCATCATTGCTACCCAAGTAACAAGAAAGTTGAGATCTGACTTAACCTCCGTGACTATGACAATGTATGGCCTTGTCCTTCTATCTTCGATATCTAGATTGACCAATGAGGTATAGACTGTGTCATCCTCGATCAATCTTTGTATTTCTTGATCCCCAAGTAGACTCACTCAAACAAATGAGCTCAATATCTCATATTGACTCATTTGAACATGACCATGCGTTTTAGAAGTCCTACTGGATCAAGGGGCCCACAGATATCACTCCCGTCATATGGGAGGGATAGATCTCATCTACATCACTCACATCCCTCCGCATAATTCATTATATACTCAGTGATCGCCTTTATAATCCACCCTGTTACGGGTGACGTTTGACGATACCAAAGTACATAACTCCTCATGTAGGGAACCGTAGTGACTTCAGGTCTAAGGACTATTCATACTAATAGTCACATGAGAAAGTTTATGACACTCATATGACAATCTATGAAACTTTCTCATGGCGGGTCAATTCAGTACACATTCTCTAATGTATACTCATGTGTCAACTTGATATCACATATCCATGATTTGTGAGCTCAAGTCATCAATTGACTTACATGCTAGTCTCCATGCATTAATATTGTCCTTGAATATTAATGCTTGTATAGGAATGATTTAGTGTATTGTTCTTTACATTATCTCACTATCGATTCAACCAATCGATATGATGTAGATAAAAACCTACTACCCAAGGACATTATTATACTTAGTTATTTGACACAAGTATAAAGTAAGTATAATAATCAAACATGTCTTTATTAATGATAGAATATGATACAAAAAGTTCCTAGTCAATCATCACATAATTGGCTCTAGGGCTCCTACTAACAGATTGCAGGTGCTTGGTATAGATATTAGAATGGGTATTATTCCCATTAGGGGTTGCTTGGTTTAGCTTAGATTAGGGAATGAATATCAACTAAAATTTTCATTTTATCTTTATTTTTAAAAATATAAAAATAATTATATACTCATAAACAAAACTATTTTATTCAAACAACCCAAATCATAAATAGAGCCAAGGGGAAACTCACGGCAGATTACCAACACGATCAAAATCCAACCACCAACCACAAAAATCAAAAACAGATTACCATGCTAAATTTCATCCAGTTGAAAAACTAATCGAACATCCCAATCCTAAAGATTCTAACTAGATCAAATACTAAACATGGATCTCATAGAAAACAGAGAAAAAAAACCCTACCTAACCAAGAGAATAAAACCCAAAATCAAAAGGGACGCTCACCTTTGTGATGCGCAAGAAGGGATCACCTCTGCAGGGAAGGAGGGTCGGCGATGCTCAAACCAAGAGAGGAAAGCCACGTGTGAAAAGGGAAAGAGAAAGGTTGAGCGTCGGGCAATGAGAGAAGAGGGCAATCGGCGAGGGAGAGGGAGTCGGCGTCGGGCTCACTCACACGAGGACAGAAACCGCAGGAGGGCTTCGGCATCGGCGGAAACTTGTGAAGGAGAAGAGAAACTTGCTCTCGGGTGATGAGGAGAGAAGAGGGTTGCGGCGTGACGAGGCTTCGGGTGCGCGCGTGCTTAGGCGATGGGGGAATGGAAAGTTGATATCCAAGGGGGGATAGGGGAATCAAAACTAGGATATGATATCCTTATTTTGATTGTCATTGAGCCCTTTCAAACACCTAAACCCCCTAACCAAGCAAACCCTAAATAAGTAGCTGAAATAATAAAGGTGGACTACTAAATTACTAATATTTAACCTCAAACTCTTAGGGGTAAATAGTTCAGATCAGTTACAATCTTAGTGAAGGTCATAAAATCCAGTTTTTGTTACAAACTTGAAATGAACTGGAAAGGATAAAAATCACAAGATTGCATCATGTAAAATAAAGGGAAAAATGAGAAGACATTCTATTATAGACCAGGTAAGAAAAGTGCCAGCAAAATGAAAGAGATATAACAAGGAAAATTCAAAAGAGCAACAAATAATTTGATAACAACATAGAATATGGATCAACAGCCTACAATTACAAAGGGGTCTATGTGTATATATATTTGTACACAGTAGACTTTATTGTTAGTAGGAGCCCTAAAACCAATTATGTGATGATTGACTAGGGACATTTTGTATCATATTCTATTATTAATAAAGGCATGTTTGGTTATTATACTTACTTTGTATTCTGTGCCGAATGACTGAGTATGATAATGTCCTTGTGTAGTAGGTTCTTATCTACATTATATCGATTAGTTGAATCGATAGTGAGATAATGTAGAGAACACTACACTAAATCATTCCTAGTCGAGCATTAATATTCAGGGACAATATTAATGCATGGAGACTAGCATGTAGGTCAACTGATGACTTGAGCTCATAAGTCATGGATATGTGATATCAAGTTGACACATGGGTATACATTGGAGAATGTGTACTGAATGACCCGCCATGAGAAAGTTTCATAGATTGTCATATGAGTGTCATAGACTTTCTCATGTGACTATTGGTATGAATAGTCCTTAGACCTGAAGTCACTACGGTTCCCTACATAAGGAGTTATGTACTTTGATATCGTCAAACGCCACCCGTAGCAGGGTGGACTATAAAAGCGATCACTGGGTATGTAATGAATTATGCGGAGGGATGTGAGTGATGTAGATGAGATCTATCCCTCCCATATGACGGGAGTGATATCTGTGGGCCCCTTGATCGAGTAGGACTACTGAAACGCATGGCCATGCTCAAATGAATCAATATTAGATATTGAACTCATTTGTTTGAGTGAGTCTACTCGGGGACCAAGAAACACAAGATTGATTGAGGATGACATGGTCTATACCTCATTAGTCAATCTAGATATCAAGGATAGAAGGACAAGGTCATACATTATGATAGTCACGGAGGTTTAGTCGGATCTCGACTTTTCTTGTTACTTGGGTAGCAATGATGCATTGCTAGATGCCGCTCATTGTTTATGTGTCTAAAGTGTTTAGGCGCATTGCCAACGTCACGAGAACCTATTGGGTCACACACAAAGGACACAATGCTTCGGGAAAGTTGATCGGCAGATCTGAGCCCGAGTTGGGAACTCGGGAGACCAGAGCCCGAGTTGGGAACTCAGGAGGTCAGTTCGGGGGACTCGAGTTGGGAACTCGAGAGAGGCCGAGTCGGAGCTCGGCGGGCCGAGTCGGAGCTCGGCGGGCCGAGTCGGAGCTCGGCGGGCCGAGTCGGAGCTCGGCCGGCCGAGTCGGAGCTCGGCCGGCCGAGTCGGAGCTCGGCCGGCCGAGTCGGAGCTCGGCGGACCGAGTCGGAACTCGGCGGACTGGATCCGCACTCGGCAGACTGGGGCGGAGCTCGGCAGACTGGGTCGGGAGCTCGCCACTCGGGAGACTTGGTCGGGAGACCGAGTCGGAAGCCCGAGAGGCCCGGTCGGAGTTGCATGAAGGAAAGAGAAAAGTCTCTCTTCATTGGATGAAAAGATTCTTTTCTTGCATGGGAAATGATAAAGAGCTACATAAAAAGATGTGCTCTTTATTGGGAAGCCAAAGAGACACAAACCTCTTCATATTCATGGGATGATTATAAAAGAGGGCTTTGTGACTTTGGATGGGGTCTTCTTCTTGCCTTAGCTTTTCCCCTTCCCTTCCTCTCTTCTTCCTCTCCTCGCCTCTTGGCCGAAACCTTACTGTAAGGTTCTTGGTGTTTTCGAGCTACCTCAAGTTGCTAGCACAACTAAGGTAGTTCTCCCGAAATTAAGAGATTGTGTCCATGTGGATACGAATAGAGGCACGGACGTTTGAACGTGCAAGAGATCCGGTGCATCTTAGACGAGCGGGATAACCGAAGGGCACGCTTCAAAGGTATAAACAGTAGATAAATCTATTAGATAGATAGCTTTGTACGAGTTTTCTTTCGCATGGATCGCTCGTGGGTTCTTGTTTTCGCTGCGTTTTTATTGTTTTGTGCCGGGAGAACCCAACATTTATATTATGTTCTCTTAGTTGTGTTACCAATACTAAGACCAAGGTTTAAAATACTGTGTTGTGTCACTTGGTACCGGCGAAATATATCGTTCCGCCCGCCAACCGAAATCAACACCGGCACGCCTAAGGTACCACGGATGTGGAGGGGTCGCGCGTGCCTCGCGAAGGCGTCGTGTGTGCCTCACGGAAACCTCATGATCTCCATAGAGGCCTCACGATGGCCTAGCGGCCGCCGCGGAGGCCACGTGAGGCCCTCACGATGGCCACAGATGCCATGCGCAAGCTTCGTGTTCGCTGGTGGAACACGACGAAAGAATAGTCAGCTTAACCTTTAATTAAAAAACTTAAGTTAATAATTACAATCAACTCCTAGCTATAGTTGGGATAATTTAAATAGCCTTAATTAAACCCTAATAAAGCTATCCTATTAATTTAATATATATTTTTTAAAAAATACATTTTTTAAATATTTAAATTAAGTTTTTATTTTTAGTTTATATATTTTATATTTAAAAAATATCGAAATCATACCGACACGGCCCGATACGGTACCGAAACCATATCGTTCTAATCTAGGATTGAAACCTCGGCACGGGTCGTGATTTTAAACCTTGACTAAGACAAATTGGTGAAGAACAAATGCAATATTCAAGCCTGATTGCTAGCGTCTACAATCTTCCTCATGCACATAACTTGTCTGCACAAGCTTGCAAAGGAATGAGCAACTGAACTATTAGATATCTATCTCATTCAAGAAGCACTGGGGATCCTACTAACCACAAACATTATCTCAAAATGTTAAACTGAATACCTGGGGAAATTCATGAAAGCATTTAGAACAATATTAAATTCTAACAACTAATGTACAGCTAATGAATGATACATGGTTATCAAAGTATCAACATTTAAGAGGATAAATTATAGCATGCTTGACCATTTTCATCCATTTGCTACACATGGACTCGTAAAATTCAGAAAAGATTGGGGGTAGTAGTTTTTCCTCAAATCAAGGATTATAGTGGTCCAACATCTTCAGATCTTTACAAAACATAACCACTAATGTTGGCATAATTAGGAATGATCTAATGGCCTGGTTATTACTAGATACTATAAATGGGGCTAACTCAAAATACTTGGGTTCACTACCTGTAATCTACATGGTCAGAGAAGTCAAATCATAGTTTTTTCTCAACGTTTTATTAAATAAAAAAAGAGAAATTCTGAAACTTCTCTTCTATTCGACTTTTTCAGAAACCATGATTCTGAACATTGTTCAACCTCATCAAAACAATGTAAATTGGCAGTTATCTACCCAGTTGTATCTTCGAAAAGCTGGTACAGAAAAACTTACGTGCAAAGACCTAGCTTTTTCACCATCATATTTCATGTGTGGATCACTATCCTATGGCAGATATAGGACTGTCAAAACTAAGAAAACAGATAGTAGATCAAGAAAGAATGCTCACACTGATAATTCGTTTTTCAGATGGGGAAGAGTTCCAAACTTAATTATTACTTATAAGAGTCAGCCATACACTAATAGATGATGTCAGTGTTAGCAACATAACATGCAGCAGGACCTGTCCAGAAAGGTATTAGTATGGTTTTCTCACTCCATAAGGTCTAGCTTAAAAATCTCTGTTATCAAAATTTGTCAGAAGATAACATGAGTCATCAGATGTAAAGCTTTAGTTATGTGGTTTGAGGCTTTGAGAACCAGTATATATATATATATATATATATATATATATATATATATAAAAGCAAAATAGGAAACACAAAAGAGGAAGATTTTCTACTTGTCCCGGCATCGCGCTGCTACATAGCTTTTGAGATGGTTAATAACTTCAGCAGACTTGACAAAAGAAACTGCAATGAAATCAACACCTTCAGAGATCCCAAAATCAATATCAAGCCAATCCTGCATATAACAAGAGCATAAGATGATGGAGTGCAGCTTGACTAAAGATCTCAACAAGTTGAGTGAATCTATCATCCCTATAGACCACTTTCATTGTTAGAAAACCTTAACGATGCTGACACTCATTGAGACTTTAATGTAAAACAAATAGCCAGCTGCATTTTATTATCATATTTTTTACTAGTTTACTTTATTGTTTCAGTTGAGAAAAAAGGCAACCAGTAAATCTCAACAAAATACATTTCAGACCAACGAATAATGCTCATGTTCGTGATGTGAGAAAAAATATAACATACTCGTACAATCAAGAAAAGCAAATACAATATACACATAGAAAAGACTTACTTAGTTTTCCTATGAAATGTAATGAAGCTAGATGATAGGATTAAACTAATAGGAATAAGCAATCGTTACAAAATGGAGTAGAAGAACAGTGAAAAACATGACCAAGATGAGATGAGTTTGTGATAAAAAAAAAAGTTCATAAAATCAAAACCAAGTTTGATATTGAACTTGCCAATAAAGAATACAAGGCATAGAAGAATGACTGAAATAATTGGCAATAATTAGTTGTCATCTATTTTATGTTCATCATTGATATGTACTGCTGAATGATATTAGTGACATCAAACAAAGGATATTTTCATTATAAGTTCATAAATCAATAATTACAACTAAAAACTATGAGTGCAAAGCAACCACAATAAGTGAGTGCATAACATGAACCGACCTTTGAAGATATTGTAGGAAGCATGGCATTACGTTCTCGGACTAGCCTACCATTCCTCCAGAAAGTAAGGTTTGCACGAGGTAAAAGCAGTCCAGGATCAATGCAGCAACACTTCACATCTGGCCCTATCTTCTCAGTCACCTCAAATCTGACCATTCCTCCATCCACAAGAAGTAAATCACCAACTCTAACATCTGTAACAGGTGGAAAAGCTCTCAATAAGTCTAACCAACAAAGTAGATAGAACACCAAAATATGAGTTCTTCAATCCTCGACCTTCAGCAAAGCCATCATAATTCACAATTATTGTCCTTTCTGGAAGAGGTGAACTGAAAGCTCGCACACTGAATGTCCAAATTTCACCATCCTGCACAATATAAAATAATGATGAGTTCCTGGTTTGAAGAAAAAGTGGCAAAAAAAAAAAACGTTGAAGAGAATAAGTGCATTTATCATGTGAGAGTCCTATAAGGAAGAAACTGCAATTCTCTTGTTCAATAAGAGAAGTGGAAAGGAGAGGAAGGACAGGTGATCCTCAAATTTCTATAATGGCTTCAAATTAATAAGACTTTTGTGGAATAATATCAGGAAAGTAGCTTTCATCACTTTTTTATTGTCCCTTCTCTTCCATATATCCCTTTTGAACCTTTTTCTATACCTACAAGTTAACTTCTTCAGCTTCTCTTTTTTAATTCCTAACCAAACGAGATAAATAACTACTTTTCTTCTTCTGTACTCTTTTTGGTTGGTATTTTCTAATTTCTATTAATTGTTATAATTTTATTCATCCTTTTTGTATTTACTTTTTGGTTTATTTTAGCCTACTTTTGTTTTCATTCTCGTGCCATTTCAATCTTTTTGAACTGCATTTTCTTTTTACTTAGTCGTTGCTCCATAAGGGAAAACACATAAATATTTTCTTTGTAATTATCGTCTTTCAAATGAGCTCCTGCCCATTTCCCACACAAGGTCTTTAGATACGCAGGTTAAGGATAAAAAAACTGAAAAAAGGTAATGGAAGAACAATTCTCTTATAAACAAAATCACAGGTGAAATAATCTATGCAAACTTCCTGGCAACTTGAAAATTTTCGAATTTGAACTTTCTGATAAAGTAGTGTCACCGCACAAACCAAACAAATTTCGTGTCCATGCATTCTCTCGACTATAAAATGCAGGAGAAATCATCTCCTATCAAAGAGAACAATAACCTAACCTCAGCCTTGGCAGAGGCAGCACCGCCAAGATCACCCATATGAATCTCGCTGCCCTCAGTGTCCATCATCACAGCTACAGCAAACCCTTTCTCCTCGTTGAGCCGTCGGACCTGACGGATAACCTCCCGGTGCCACTCGTGGGTACCATGGCACATGTTGATCCGCGCGACGTTCATTCCGCCAACAGCAAGCGCTTCGATCTGCTGCGGGGAGCAGGTGGCCGGCCCGATGGTGCACACCAGCTTCGTCCTCCTAGTGCTCCGGAACCCGTTCTCCTTGAGCTCCGCCTCGGTGACTGTATCTACGTCGATGGACGACGCCGCGGTACCGCCAAGGGGGACGACGCCAAGATCGGGGGAGGGGGAAGCAGCCGCGCGGATGGAGAAAGCGTGGCGGGGACGAGGGCATGGAAAGGGGCGGCGGAGGGAGTTGACGGGAAGAACGGAGTGGGAGAGCTTGGAGGGGATGCCGACCGTCGGCGGAGAGAGGAAGCAGAGCGACTGAGCCATCTCTTCCTTGTGCGCTCGTGTTCTCCGCAGCTGCGGAGGATTAAACGAGGTTGGGGTTTTATTCCTAATCGCCAATGAGGGACGGAGCTCACGAGGTGACAATTTCTCTGGATCACCCGTCATGCGCGGGACAGCATCTAGGTTTTATCGATCTGCCAATGGAGCTACCTGTCCCGATGGCTGACGTCATCAATGCTTTTGACATCCGGCAGCAACTCGATGGTAGAAATCGTGAAGTTTGCTTTGAAAACAACAGTAAAATACTTGGTTCCCTTGATCGGGTCAGTTTCTGTTTGCGACGTCACGAATATGCGCACGTAATTGAACCAAGCGAGTCGGCACAATTAGAAATTTCGTGGGTTCAAACCGGAGTCAAACCCAAATGAAGCGAGGATCAAGACCCCCGGCCTAACTCCCACTCAGTCTCTCTCTATATAAGGATATTTGCCGCCTTCGTCTTCTCTAGAAACCCTAATCTCCGAGCTTTTTTCCATTTGTTTCCGGCCGCCGACGGCCTTTTTTTCAATGCCCTCCGCCGCTGCTGTGCGACCTCTCGTCACGGTGCAGACTCTCGAGGGCGATATGGCCACTGACGTCGCCGTCACTGTCCCCCTACCCGACGTGCTCAAGGCCCCGATCCGCCCCGACGTCGTCCGTTTTGTCCACTCAAGCCTGTCCAAAAACAAACGCCAGCCCTACGCCGTCTCTAAGCGCGCCGGCCACCAGACCTCCGCTGAATCCTGGGGAACTGGCCGTGCCGTCTCGCGTATCCCTCGCGTTCCCGGCGGCGGTGCCCACCGCTCTGGCTAGGGTGCTTTCGGCAATATGTGTCGTGGTGGTCGCATGTTCGCACCCACCAAGATCTGGCGCCGTTGGCACCGACGCGTCAAAATCAACATGCGTCGATACGCTGTGGTTTCGGCCCTTGCTGCCTCCGCTGTCCCGTCCCTTGTCATGGCCCGCGGACACCGCATCGAGACGGTTACTGAGCTTCCCTTCGTAGTCTCTGACTCCGCTGAAGGCCTTGAGATGACTGCTACTGCCATCAAGGTCCTCAAGCAGATCGGTGCCTTTCCTGATGCCGAGAAGGCTAAGGACGGCCAGAAAATCCGTCCCGGCAAGGGTAAAATGCGAAACCGTCGCTATGTCACTCGCAAGGGTCCCCTGATTGTGTACGGAACAGATGGATCAAAGGTCGTTAAAGCTTTCCGTAACATCCTGGGATTGATATTGCCAATGTTGAGTGCCTCAACCTTCTAAAACTTGCTCCGGGAGGCCACATTGGCAGGTTCATCATCTGGACCAAATCAGCCTTCGAGAAGTTGGATTCTGTATTTGGAAGCATTGACAAGCAATCTGAAAAGAAGAAGTGATATATCCTACCCCGACCAAAAATGTTCGACGCTGATCTCGGATGGATAATCAACAAGGATGAGGTACAGTCTGTGGGGCGTCCAATCAAGAAGGACGTGAAGAGGCGCCATCCGAAGAAGAACCCACTGAAGAATCTCTACACGTTATTGAAGCTGAACCCTTGTACCAAGACTGCCCGGAGGATGGCCTTGCTTGCCGAAGAAAATCGTGTCAAAGCAAAAAAGGAGAATCTTGATAAGAAGAGGAGCAAGCTGTCTAAGGTATTGCAATTGTTTGTTCGAAATACTTTATCAGTTTTATCCATCACACTTAACATCTTGGTGCTGATTTAGTGGTAGTAGTTTTCCTTTTCTAGTAAATTTAACGTTACTAACACCCTGTTTGGAAAGGGGTGGACTTAAATTCCTTTAGGAATTGAAATTCAATTCCATTGTGAAGGGAATTATTTTGGCAAATGAAAATTATTAAATAGCCTTTATTTCTCACTCAACGTAATTTATAAAATGGTAAAAATATAAAAATTCAATTCAATTTTGATAGATTCCAAATTAAAGAATTTAATTCAATTTTGTTATTTACTAACTCATTCCAAACATGAGAATTGAATTCAAGAATGGATTTCAATTCCTTTACTTAAAAAGTTTTCAAACACGGTGTAAGCTCCAATTGACTTTTACAAGTCTTAATGTATTAAAATAAGTAAAATGGTTTCATTTAGTGGATGCTAATTGTAGTTTTTTTTAAGAGTAATGATAGGGAGAGTGAATTTGGGAGAGTGAATGACGTGGCAGTTATTGTATACACGTCCGATCGCCGATCGGACACCACCGGCGGCCTCTGATCACCGTCCCGAATCAAACTATGTCCTAAGAAGATCGGTGAACTCATCGGGAATCGCCGCAATTATGATCTCGTCGCATTCACCATTTCACCGTCAATCCGGCGAGATCTCAATTACCGGCGACCCTGTCGGGTTCACCATCTTCTTAGGACATAGTTTAATTCGGGACGGCAATCAGAGGTCATCGGTGGTGTCCGATCGGCGATCGAACATGTACACATTAGCTGCACGTCATTCACTCTCCCATTCACTCTCCCAAATTCACTCCCAATCATTACTCTTTTTTTAATGTCCACGTATATCAAGAAAAACAAATTTATATTAGCATTCTATATTGCTAGTCAAAATTTTGATTTGACATATTTGTTTCTTCTGAATAATTGAGCTTCACTTTATATTGTTTAGTTTAGATGTCTCTACTTGAATATGTACGCTGATTAAATACTGGATATTTTGCTCAATAGGATTTGTATGAAATGAACATTCTGGATTGCATATACGTGATGGTAAATCAGATAACAATTACCTGCTCTTCTTGACGCCTACCCTGTTAAAGAAATTTTGAGAACTAAGAGTTTTTCTGGCATTTCATTGCGTTTTTTGCTATTATAAAGATCATTTTTCACAAAGCTGACGACTATATGAAACCAGTTCTTGATGCTTTTGGAGTTTGCATTCATGGGTAATTTGTTGATAAAAATATAAAATAACATTTTGCATAATCAATGGGGTAAAAGTAAACTGTTTCACCTTGGTTTTATGCTAAGTGCTATCTTTTATTTTAATTTTGTGCCAAATAGGTATCTTGCAGTTGTCTAGAACTTTTGATTCTAGCTGCACTTCATTATTGTTAGTTTGGTTTTAATCATACAAAAGAATTTAGTCATTTATATCCTTTTTTCTGCATTGCCTTGTAATTCGAATACACATGTTTATTTTACTATTCAAACATTTGTGTGCTAACTTAATAGAACGGTACTCCTGCAAAGTTCAGACTGTATTTAATAGTGTGATTTTTTGATAGTTGTACATGCAAGTAGTCTCTTACATTTTTATTATCGAATTTGAGTGCAATTAGTCTCTTACATTTTTTTTCCCGTTTTAAAAAATTCTAGTGTTTTCTCACTGAATTATGATCAACATTTTATTTTCCCACTTGTCCCCTTGCAGGAAGAGGCGGCCGCAATCAAGGTCGCTGGACGTGCATTTTACAAAACTATGATATCGGACAGCGATTACACCCTGTTTGAGAACTTCTCAAAGTGGCTTGCTGTTACACAGTGAGCCCTCTATTGCCAGCGTTCGATCATACTTGGAAAAAGAAAGGATACCTTCTCTGTATCTTAATTAATTTGGTTGGATTTCATAAACATGTTTGGATGCATCCTTTGCACCATAGCACACTCATTGTTTGTGATAGACTTTACATGAGCTATCAAATTTTCATTTTTTTATTATTATTATATGTTTATTTTAGTGCATATGTTGGGGATAAAAACCATTTCAAGTGAATTATACAGTATTATTTGTTCGCCCTTGACTTTTCCATTAATTACGGAGAAAAGTAAATTATGATGATTTATTAGTCCGAGATAGTAAATAGCGTACAAGAAAAGATAGATATCTGATTTGGTTCATATTTAATCTCAAATTTCTTGATGGCAATCCTTCCTCTTAGTAATTGAGAAGGGGTCGACTACTAATAAGCTCCCTTGTTATCATTGTGCTTTGAATTGGAGACCTATTTCTAATTTCTCGTCGAGTACTAACTAAGCTACCGTGGGGCTCTTACGATTCCAATAAAAAAAGGCAAAAGAATATAGAACTCAAAAGTTAAGTAAAAATAATAAAAAATTTAATTAAAACAATAATCTAGTAATAAGTTTTTTTAAAAAACAAGGCAAAAGAAAATAGAAACAAACAAAAAAAAACCAAGAATTTTAAAAAAATAAAAAAAAATCAAAAAATATAGAACTTCAAATAATAATTAATATTTTTTGTACGCGTGTCTTTTTCGATTCACAGATATTTACACGTGTCATCACAACACTTCCCTATCTGCCGACGTGTCAGCAAGCGCTACCCGACTACGCCCTTAAAACCGTCCCACTATAGCCATCAAATCAAACGGCGATGGCTTCCTGCGCGGCCCACCTTTTCAAGATCTCCACCGTCTCCCTCCGTCTCTGCCGCAGCACCACCACGACCACCGGAAGCGCAACTCATGTGAAACCGCGTCACGTCGAGGCGCCGCGCCACTCCTCTTCTCCCCTGCGCCACAATGCGCATGCATACCGCCGGAGGTCCCTCGGCCTCCGCCGCAGGAGCTGCCTCCGTACCCGCCCGACGACCTGCCGGGGATCGACATCCCCCCCGAGATCATCCCACCGCCTCCGGTTGAGCCTCCGCTACCTAGAACTCCTCAGCCGGGACCGGATTTACCGCGGCCGCCCATGCCTTCCCCGCCTGGTCATCCCGAGGTGCCGATCCCCCCCTCCGCATGGGCCGGAGGTGCCAACGCCGCCGCCGACCGTGTTACCGTGGCATCCCCCGCCGGAGGTTGTGCCAGTGACGCCGCCCGGTGCAGTTTCATTCCCGCACTATCTGTAAAAAAATAAATCTTATTTCCGTGAGACAACCGTAAAAACGCAGCAACAAACGAAACGTGCAGTATAATAAATCAATAAAAAAATTAAGGTTTGTTTTTTATTTTTATATTTTTTTGATTTTTTAAAAAATATATTTAGTTTGTATTTTTTTACTTTTATTTTTTTAAAAAAAATATAATTTTTTTTAGAAAATTAGAGAATAAAAAAAATATTTTAAAAAAAATAAAAAAATATTACTTTTGGTTTGTTTAGTTTTTAATTTTTACTTTTTAGAAAATTATATTTTTTTTTATTTTCTGAAAAATAATTATCTTTCGTTCTCTAAGACCATTTCCAACCATCAATATCAAATTTGATGTCATATTCATATCAAAATAGTGTAATTTCAATACCAAACACTATTTCAACTCCAACTCATCACATTATATATCACACTAAAAAGGAATATTTCATAGAATATTTTATTTTTTTCTTATTCACTTATTCATAATTTAATTATCGACCTAAATTTTAATTTAGTAATCATTTTGAATATACTTATTATATTTAAAATTAATGTTTCATTTATATTTAATAATTTTTTAAAAATATTACATCCAATTAATATATATTAAAATTTATAATTTTTATTTTTAATATTTATTACATAATTATTCGGACATAAATATATTTTAAAAATATTATAAAATCATACACAGTTAAGATAAAATATATTATTAATATAACACAGACAAGTTGACAGTGAATTGAAAATACAATATTATGAGAATTTAACCTTCAGAATTACTATATTGATCCCATATATGATCAATTAACGCATTTCGAAGGGCAATATGAGCTTCTTTGTCTTTGATTTGTCTGTATCGAGCTAAAAAATTTTCAAATCGAGTATGATCATCTACAACTGGCTCGACATCTGGAGTTGGCATCTCGAAAAGTTCCACAATTAGTGCATTTAAATCACGTTCATCTTCAATTATCATATTATGCATAATAATACATGATGTCATTATATCATGTAAAATATTTTTCTACCAAAAACATGAAGGTCCTGCAATAATTGCAAAGCGTGATTGGAGTACGTTAAATGCTCGCTCAACATCCTTTCTACATGCTTTTTGCTTCATTGCAAAACGTGATTGGAGCACCCCAATATAATGGCTTATCAGATGTTGGCATAACACATCCTATGCCCACAATTTTTTTTAGAGTATTATCTTCTTTGGATCAAAATGAGTTCAACTCCCACCTCCCGATAATCTTCATACTCAATTGAAGAAGATAAACACTTATGTCATGTTTATCTTCATTTTTCGCAAAACCCAATCATAGGAATCAACCAGTCGAAGGATCAGGGGGCGCTTGGTAAGCGGGTTTAGAAGATGGGAATGGGAATGAAATCTATTTCATTCCCATTGATGATGTTTGGTATACGGGAATAAGAATCAAAATAAAGATATGATATCCTTGATTTCATAATCCACCCCCTACTAAGTTATTACCAAACTCATAAACCCCTCAATCAAACTCATTATCATTCTCATTGCCAAATTTATACCAAGCGCCCCCTCAATTCCGGGCTAGAATTGAGAAAGAGTATCATGCAGATCCAAATTTTGTGCATTGTTACCGACCACAAAGATCTTTACAAAAAAGAATGCTTCTTATGCTTAGTGCAGTATCCAAAATGAAAAGTTGCATACGACAAATCGAACATTTGAATCCAAGCGGAGCATCTGAACAAGATATAGTAAGTTGTTATGCTCATTTTTATTTTAGATTATCTAAATTTTATAATCAAAGTCTATGTTCATTAATAAGATTAACTTCATAACTAATATCCAATTGTTTTCTTACAGTTAACTCGTGCCAGAGTATTGTTAGCACAAGACTCGAAATATACAAAGGGTTTCAAATTTAATCATGTCTGGAATATTCTCAAAGATATAGAAAAATTTGGTACTGACGATATGAATACTACAGGCGTCAAATCGCGACGATAAAATGCTAATACTGGTTTATCTAAACAATAATAATCCGAGAAAGAATTTCGTACTCCATCTCCTTGTGTGGGTACTTTTGATCTGAATATCACTGATTCAGATAGTGGTGGTAGTTCTAGTAAACGACCTCTTGGGGTGAAGAAAGCAAAAATGAAGAAAAAAACGATGAACAAATTGCAAAGGTAATTCATATTAATGCTCAACTTGTTTAGGCAATGAATGCAAGTACGACTGCTACTACAAAAATGACAGATGCTATGATATACAAGGAGGAAACTAAAATTTTATTTAAAAATTTGAACTCAATCTCTGACCCAATGATGCGTGATTATATTCGTAATGAACAAATTAGAATTATGCAAAAGAGAACACAAGTCCAGGGATCTCATCTAGTTCAACATCAAGGAGAAGGATCTCAATCATCTCCAATACAGACACAAGGATCACAATTCAATCAACATTAAGATGAACATCAAGAATCTCAGAATCCTGCGTATTTTTACAGCCAATATCATAATTATTTGAGTGGAACGGGGAGTGATTTTCCTAAATTTTAGTATTGTAATATTATTGAAGTTATTTTAAGTTTATGTGTATTTTATTTGTAGTTATTTGTTAGGTTTAAGTATCTTGGTATTGTTTTTATTTGTATCGCTGAATGTTTTTAAGTTTATGTGTTGTATTACTTATGTATTTAAGTGATTATTAGTAATATTTTAATTTTGTGTTATTACTATTTTTATTTTGTATGTCCACATAATAGATGACGTATTTATATTTATGCATATTAAATTTTAAATTTTTTGATTATATTTTTTTCAAGTAGTGATATACTTTATAAATATAATTAAAATTAAAATATGCTTAATAAATAAAATAATTATTCAATTAAATTTTTATAACTATGTTTAATAAAATTAATTATTATATTTTTTTAATTTATATTTATAATAAATAATTAATATTATTAAATACTTATGGAAAAAATATTTATTATAAATTAATTTTTATTTATAATATTTAGTATTATAATATTTACTAATATATATTAAAATTAATGATTATATATTATAATAAATTTTTTAAATATAAAAATAATTAAAAACTATTATCACCAAATTTAGTGTTGCAACAGTGCAACACCAAATTTGATGATGCACTGTTGCAACAACAAATTTGGTAATTTGGTGTAGGGATATGGTGATCGGTTGGAAAAAAATAGTGTCATTTTGATATCATATTTGGTGGGATGATGCTCGGTTGAAGATGGTCTAATTTTCTAAAAATATTATTTTTTTAAAAAAATAAAGTTAAAAAATATAAACCAAATATATTTTTTTAAAAATCATATTTTTATAAAAAAAAATAAAAATAAAAAATAAATCAATCAAATATTAGTTTTTTAAAAAATAAAAATAAAAAATAAAACTGACTAAATATCCTCTTAGATTCGATGGAACTTGACCAGATCCGGAGGAAGGCGACCCATGCAAAATCTTATCTCCCACAGTGAGTAGGTGTCGACCATTTAAAGGGGGCATCATTTATATTGTCTTTTTTTTAATTGGACGAACGGTCTTATTTAAAAAAACAAAAATTATATTCAAACACCGTAGAGATGCGATTCTGAAGGCTTCTCTGGAAAGACAAGTAATAATTGTCGGGGTCGGATCCTCTAGTCCCTAAATCCCTGATCCCTTCCTGATCCACATCGCGATTGCGATCGGATCGCGATTGCGATCGGATCGTGATTGCGATCCGGTCGCAATTTATTCCAATCCCTTCTAGGGTTCACCATGCCCCCTAGGTTATAGTTTGGGTTCGGGCGGGTGGCCGGAGGCCACCCGACGGCCTAAACCCTAAATCCGGATTTAAAATTTAGGGTTTAGGCCGTCGGGTGGCCTCCGGCCACTCGCCCAAACCCAAACTATAACCTGGGGGGCATGGTGAACTCTAGAGGGGATTGGAACAAATTGCGGCCGGATCGCAATCACGATCCGGCCGCAATCGCGGTGTGGACTAGGGAGGGACCAGGGATTTAGGGACCAGAGGATCCGCCCCGATAATTGTCCGGCTAATGAATGTTCAGTTTGACTTTCGAGTTGGATCGAAGGTTACTTTAAATCGGTGAAGGCCAAATTACTACGCGGTAAAAACCATCACAAAACGGCTATAAATCAATCTCCGTTCCTCTTGCTGCAGCAGAGTGCAAGAAATTGATCTCATCTTCCCCGATCATTGCCTGTAAATTCGATCAATGGCCTCCTCTTCCGCCAGCTCTAGGCGAGCATCGCAGCCGAGGTTCATCCAGCACAAGAAGGAGGCCTTGTGGTTCTACCGGTTAATCTCCTTCGCGTACGATCAGATATTAAACCCGCCGCACTGGAACGAGAACATGAGGGGCGACGCCCTGGAGCCCGCCGATCTCCACCACCCGGAGCTGAAGGTCGTCGACGTCGGCGGCGGAACCGGGTTCGCCACCCTGGGCATCGTCGAGCACGTCCATCCCGAGAACGTCACCATTCTCGACCAGTCGCCGGAGCAGCTCGCCAAGGCGAGGCAGAAGGAAGCCCTGAAGGACTGCACCATCATCGAGGGGGACGCCGAGGACCTCCCTTTCCCGACGGACTCCGTCGATCGCTACGTCTCGGCGGGAAGGTAAGCATCGATCAATCCCCAATTCCTTCCGTTCTTAATTCGTTTGCCATTTGTAATTAATCCCCACTAGCATCGAGTATTGGCCGGATCCACAACGTGGAATCATGGAGGCGTACAGAGTGCTGAAGCCCGGAGGGATCGCCTGCATCATCGGCCCTGTTTACCCCACCTTCTGGCTCTCGCGGTTCTTCGCCAACGTGTGGATGCTCTTCCCCAAGGAGGAAGAATACGTCGAGTGGTTCGAGAAGGCCGGTTTCCGGGACGTGAAGCTGAAGAGGATCGGCCCGAAATGGTATCGCGGCGCGCGGCGCTTCGGCCTCATCATCGGCTGCTCTGTGACCGGGGTCAAGACAGATTCCGGCCAGTCGCCTTTGCAGGTGCCTAATTAGCTTAATTATATCTTCTTCTTCCGATCGATCCCTACTTCTTCCAAATAGAATTACAAGTGCCTTTTGTTGTGACCTGTTCTGTTCCTTGTAAAAATTATGATTGTACGTTTCTTGCTGCAGCTCGGTCCCAAGGCTGAAGACGTAAACAAGGCAGTGAATCCCTTCGTCCTCCTCGTCCGCTTCGTTCTAGGTACGACTGCGGCAGCCTATTACGTGCTGGTGCCTGTCTACATGTGGATTAAGGACAAGATTGTGCCGGCAGGGCAGCCCTTGTAAAGGGGAAGAAGACTCATCCTGCTCCTGATATTAGTTTTAAGTTCATCGTCTCGTCTCAGTTTTTGTGAGGAATTAAAACTAAGTTGTTGTGTTTCTTTTGTGTTCATCTCAGTTGCTTGACTTCTTCCTGGTCTGCTTGCTTTGTAACAGTGTGAGATGAAAATGTGGTTGGATCGTCCTGTTTTAATAGTAGCTTTTATGAATATGCATAGTTTGTGCTTAGGATTAATGGTTGCGTGCCATCGTGTTTTACATTCTTCGTAGTAAAATAAAATGATGTGTTAAATGTTTCTGATGTTCAGATATATGTTTTTTTCTTCCCTACGTTCAGTTGAATGTAGAGCTTTTTCAAGAAAAGAGTGATATGGAGGGAGATTCATAAGAATACATAAATAACATATATATAAAATGGTCGAAAATATAAATTATCATTTTCTGAGGGTTGATTCTTAATCATTATATCAAAAATATCATAAATTTATGATCTATGCGATGCACTGGAACAACCGGTCTGCATCAAAAATAATAGGTGACATCGTCATTTTAACACCTCACTAAAACGATTATGTTGCCACAAAACTTTGACTAAACAATGCATTAAATCAAGGAGACTTCGACATGACTCATGAGTTTTGTAAAACCAGAGTGGCACCTGGACGGGTCTTGAGCAAATAATAATAATGATTATTTTATTATGATAAATAAATTTAAAATTCATTTTACAAATAATAAATATATTAAATACATAAATAACGGAAACAATATATTACATATTTAAAATAATTACATAAATACTACTTGTCTAGCTATTTTAAGATAAAAATATTTATCAAATCTACATAATTCAATTGTTGTACTATTTCTTACTCAATCAATAACATTATTAGCCCATTTAATTTATCCTGTGATATTATAGATCGAAGATCATTTTTGATTAACAGCTCGGAGATATGCAACGGTAGCACGACTAATCGTTATCCCAAACCTTCGCGGTACGATCGATCTCTAACTATATTGAATTTTATAAAAAAAATTCTATAAATGAGATTCGAATATTAGAACGTTAGACTTTTAGACCGTCTACTGTGAGCTTCCTGATTTACATTATATGAAGGCGATTTTTTCTCAAACATTTTTTTCGATCAAAGTACAGATCCATTTGAATGAGCCCTTTTCTACCCGTAAGTTGTATATGACCAATTAAACTTTACTATTTTAAATATTTATATTATATTAATAAAATTATTTTTTCATCATGATATTATTATTGTAATATTTTATTATTATTATTATTTTGTTTGGATGCGCATGCATATAATTTGTTGCCACACTTGATTGTCTAGGTTCCTGATCTCCTTTATAGTTTCATCCCAAATAGCTTTTTTAAATATAATATATATTTTCAGAGAATGATTAACTCTTATTTGGATTATAAAAAATATTTATATATTTTCTAAAAATACAAAAATATGTTCACACTTATCGAAAATGTTTTTGCTATAAATGTATGAAATCGAAAGCTTTAAACACTTATCGCAATTGTTCGATAATCCTTTTCTTTGACACTTATTGTCCGAAGAGTGGCATCCGTCTAAATTTTTTTGACGAACTTATACCTAGTAAAAGATAGTCTCTTCCCCTAGCTCCTTAATGGAAAAAGATGAGTGGCCCGAGCTAAGGTCTATACTCAGTGGATATAAGTTTTTAAAATTTATAGTCATGATTTTCATATTTTTAACTATGATTTTTTACTATGGATATATAATAATTTTCTTGTAGTGGCCCGAACTTAACAGCCGTTTAGGGTCCACACCTTCCGTTCTTTTTGTATAATTAAAAAAAAATGATCCTTCCCTTGGTCGAGTCTTGAGATCGTTATTTTCCTAGCCTCATGGAAAATGATCCGTCCTGTGCAAAACAAGACAAAGACACGTTTGATTCACAATTTCGTGCCACATAATATATATTGTTAATTTCTAAGAGTATTAAAGGACATATTTAACTTGCTAATTTAAATCGAAAAGTATTAAATTATATGCCAAATCAATAATTATAATAAAACATATATAACAAATTAAGATTAATCCTAGTTACAACCACAGTCCTAATAGAATCTAAAAGTTTCTAATATTTATTTATTAATTATAAAATAGAAAAGTACATCACTTAATATTTACATTAATTAAGTTAAATATATTTATATTAACGTATTATATTTAAAAAAAAAATCTTCTGTTGATATTAATATACATGATTACGTGCTGCAATCATGCAAGCTAGCGGTATGTGCATTTATGAATCAAATATTATAATTATATTTGAGCTGGTCAGCTCAGAATCGCATAATATCAATTAAAATAAATATTAAAATCATCCTGTAAAAATAGAGTCGTCAA
Organism: Boesenbergia rotunda; assembly: GCA_024364735.1. Classification (NCBI taxonomy): domain Eukaryota; kingdom Viridiplantae; phylum Streptophyta; class Magnoliopsida; order Zingiberales; family Zingiberaceae; genus Boesenbergia; species Boesenbergia rotunda. Next base: position 105,709 of record JAGFNQ010006835.1, on the reverse strand, counting down.
CTCGTCATGGATAAGACTGTAATCAAACAGAATCGAATCGAATATTTGAGAGTTTGAATTTGATTCATTTATTTTCAGCTAAGTTCGAGCTTAATTTATCGAATATAATAATGATTCACGAGCATATTCGAGCCTAATCGAGCCCTAAATAAATTTACCAAATATAAATTATTAATTAAATTATTCATCAATTTATTAAAAAAATAAATTATATATTCTAAAAATATATATAAAATATTTACTAAAATTTATAATTTTATTCATACAAATAAATTTTATTGGATATTCTATATTTATTAAATGTAAAAATATAAAAATTATATATTTAATGTTAAATATTAATTTTATATTTTACGAACTAGTTTGCGAGCTTATTAATGAGTTTGTTCACGAGCTAACGAGCCAAATATTACTGAGTTTGAGTTTGGTTCGTTAATATTAACGAGCTTTATTAAACGAGTACGAATGAGTTTCTATTGAATCGAGCTCCGAATAATTCACGAACGATTTGATTCATTTACAGCCTAGTCATGGATCGAAGGTTCTACGTATTTTAAAAATAGTAAATTGTAAAAAAAAAATTTATATAGGAAATCAGATATGCAATAAAATATTTTTATTTCATTAAAAATTAGACGTCACTGTCCATTCATTAGATGATGCCCAACAAAATATAGAAGTGGTTGTTAACGAATAACTCTTCAACTGTCCCTTTGACAAATGACTTACAAATAGGTCTGCCATCAAGAACCCAACAGTCGATCGGTTTAATGCTAGACAAAATTTTCTCATAAAGACTGAAATCGGATCGTCTTGGTTAGCATTGTGTCGGACTCGATAATTGGCAATGAAATCATTGCACATCATTTTATTTTTTTTTTAAAAGAACGACTCTTAATGTGCATTTCAAAATTCAACACGTATGCATAAATTTTAAAATCAATGTGCTACTTTTTTTTAAATTAACATTACAGGGATGCTCATGTTTAAAAATGAAATTGATTTTTAAAATGTAATATTACGTATTATAATGGTATTATTTTTTGAATGCAATACTAGGTGATAAAAAAAAATGATTCGCTCGCATCAAGTGCCCTGGCTAATTTATTTTAGGATCAATATAGAAGAGATAATTCATAAAATTTACTAGTCTGAATACTATGGCTAATGTGTGAGAAAGACAGGCAAACTGATTTTACCAGAGTTTGAATACAATACTATAAAAAATAATTAACAAGGTTAGGTAACGTCGAATCTCGGATGATCAGTCCTGCTCCACAAAAGTTTCCCTCCAACTGCAGAGTAAATCGGGAAGTGTTTACAATGGACAGTCCAGAAATCTAGCAACCTAGGGTTCGCGTCCCATTTGAAAGAAAAATTTTTATAAAATAACAATAGCTGGAGATCAAATCATAAATACCAGAGAAAATAACTAGTCGTCTTTCTACTGCACAAGATGGATCCAATGAATAGTTCGTGTTAGCTGGGACCTACTCTACTTCTTTCTCTCCCTATTCAAAGGTCGGATCCACCAATCAAAGGTGAAGGTGCTCGCTATCCCGGGTACTGATGGTGGGCGGAGCTTCACTTCGTGGGCCAATCAATGGAGGTATAGGTTCTCATGACTAGGTTCTCGTCAGCATGGGATGAACGGCCGGGTCCTATCTTTCCATTCATTGGAGTGCTTCAAGTCAAAATGGCTCGAACGACGCACAGATCAGAATAAGGTTGGCTCTTAGGATTAAGCGGATTGCAGAGATATAGCTGTATAAAGGACTGACTGCAGAGATTGCGCTCCGAGTTGCAAAGAAGTAGCTCAATAAAGCAACTCTTAGCCTCGAGGGATAACAAAATGTAATGCTAGGTAGATAGGGAGGAGTAAAATAAGAAATCAATATGTCTTTTGAAATATTTAATAGTTATATATGATTGTAAAATTGAAAGTTTGCAAACCATATACCTCCCACCATCGTTTGATCAAGGAAGGCGACTGCAAGAAAATTTGATGTTTCCGGCCTTTTCCCCACACAAAAGTGATGGTGTATCTTTGTCTCAAATAGAAGACGTAAGAGAAGTAGAAATCAGAGACCAAATTTATAGCATGCTCCAATATTTCTGCTATCATTGAAATTTTGGAAGCAAGGGAAGGTAGTTATAGCGGTTTCTCGAACCGTTTCACTTGCTGGTACTGTTTTCACATTCCAAATACATAGACCAATATTAATTGATTGTTCCATGGCCAATGGAATCAAAAATTAACCAACAATGATATTTAGGGTTCTAAAGGAATTTTTTTCTTCATTATCTTAATATGACACATCAATAATATGAAAATATTGAAACAGTTCTAATTGAGTTTTTTTTTATCCAATTCATATGATCGATTCATATTAGATCAATTTCGAAATAAAAGAATAAATTTGAATTTTCACTCCTAGTTTTAATTTATAAATTTCAAACGTCATTTTAATACCTTAAAATGGTTTAAGAATTTTTATTTAACTTTTTTGATTTGCAAAATCTCTTGTAAACCTTTATTAAACATGCAATGCGTCTTTTGAGAATTCTATATAATAATTGATTGAAGAAGTAAAATACAAAATAAATACGTTTTTTTAATAAATTTATAGTTAGATCTATATATCTTTTAAGATAATTACATAACTATAAATGCATTTAATTTATCAATTGCTCTTAAATGTGTCTCGATCATCACTTTGACGAGGATCGATTGCTCAGTGGGAAACAATGCGAATGAGGTAGAACGATTTATAACTTTTTGTTGTTTGGATTTGGTATAGGGTTTAAGGTGCCATATACAATGAAGTATATATATAGAGGAGAAGAGAATAACTTTATCCTTTAGCCTGATGAGCACAATCGGATTTCCTATAGGAGTTATAACTGTTAGTATATAATAAAAAATTATTTTTATAATAGTAGCATTTGTTTAGAGTAGAATTAGTATTTTAAATTTATCTATATATATATCTTATTTTCATATATAAATCCTAAGTTTCATGAATACAATTATTTAGACGTCGTTTATTTTTTCTTTCTTTTGTCTCTCTTTCCTTCTCTTTGCATCGGTTTTAAATTATATTTATATTATTTTCATAGTATTAGAGCACGGTCCTGCCGAATCGAAAATTTTAAATTTGGAAGGATTGTAATATCATCGTCGAGATTTATGATTTTCAAATGTCTGAAGGCCGATCATTATGAAATTTCTTCAACATTTTCTATGTCATGGGCTACATTTTGAACGGTGGAGATCGAATTTTGGGTTCTTTAAATCCACCTGATGACTGAAAAATATGACTATTGATTCTATTTTCTCCTTGGAAATCCGATAGTCAATCACAACAATGATTTTTTAAATTTAGAGTATCCAACATGGCAACAGTAGTTCCTCTTACAAACTCTGGAGGGATTCAATCATCCAATGTCATACTTGCAGCTCTTGTTGAACAGTTTCAAAAGTTACTTGCATCTCATCCACACGTCATGTCTTCTTCTTCTCACAAAGGTTTGCCCTATAATGGTACCTCAGGTATACCTTTTACTATCTGGATTCTTAATTCTGGAGTTTCACATCATATATCGCCTAATATCAATTTTTTTGTATCTATAAATTGTTCTCCTTCTGTGTCGGTCATGACCGTAGATGGTTCTCTCATGCCATTAGCTGGTGTTGGCTCTATTTCTGCATCTAATTTGCCCCTGTCTATGTATATTATATTCCTAATCTTACTTTGAATCTTGTCTTAGTTAGTCAATTATGTGATTCTGGTTTCTCAGTTTCTTTTACTTCATCTTCTTATTATGTGAAGGATCCACAGTCTCAAAAGCAGATTGAGATAGGTTGTAGACAGGTGGGACTATATGTATTAGAAGAACTAAAAGTTCTAAATATTGCAGTATCGAGTGTTGATTTATCTTCCTTTCAATTAAACTCCACTTCTTTTGATTTTTATTTGTGGCATTCTTGTCTTGGACATGTTTTTTCCTTTCGTTTGAAATACTTAGCTTCTAAAAGAAATTTAGAAAAATTACAAACTCATGATATTTCAAATTGTTATGGTTATAAATTAGCAAAATTCTCTGCCTTACCTTCGTATAAAAGTATCTCTGTTTCTCTTGCACCGTTTGAATTAGTTCATTCTGATGTGTGGGGTCCATCTTCGATTCGTACACCTGGAGGATCTCGTTACTATGTTTCCTTTATTGATGATTGTACTCGCTACACTTGGGTTTATCTTATGAAACATCATTCTGATTTCCTTAATATCTATCATATGTTTCGTGCTATGATAAAAATTCAACATAATGTTGTTAGTAAATGTTTTAGATCTGATTTGGATGGTGAATATACATCTAATTTTTTTCTGAACTACTTGCCTCAGATGGTACACTTCATAAAGTTCTTGTACTGATACTCTTAAACAAAACGGTGTTGCTGAAAGAAAAAAATAGACATATTGTTGAAACTGCACATTCTATCTTGTTGTTTGCATATGTTCCTAGCGAGTTCTGGGAGGAAGTTATTTTTACTGAAGTCCATTCTATCAATAGAATTCCATCTTCTATTATATCTAGTTTATCTCCTTTTAAAAAACTATATGGTTATGTTCCTGATTATTCTATCTTAAGAGTTTTTGGATCCATATGTTTTGTTCTCCGTTCTCATATTGAGCATAGTAAGCTTAGTTCTCGGTTCGCTCTTTGTGTTTTCCTTGGCTATAGTGAGAGTCAAAAAGGATATCGATGTTATAATCCAGTAAGTCAAAAACTCTATGTCTCACGTCATGTTATTTTTCTTGAACACATTCCATTCTATGTCATTCCCTCTAATCCTCCTAATCTTAGAAAATCTAATCTCACTCGTATTGATCCTTTTGTCGTAGACTCCGATAATATGTCGTCTTATGTTTCCTCATAAGTAGACTACTTTAGCATCTCTTCTTCTAATAATGATATTTGCAGGATTGACTCTGTGATATGTCGTCTCAGTTTTTGTGAGGAATTAAAACTAAGTTGTTGTGTTGTTTCCTTTGTGTTCATTTCAGTTGCTTGACTTCTTTCGGGAGAGCAGTACTGGTCTGCTTGCTTTGTAACACTGTGAGATGAAACGTGGTTGGATCGTCGTATTTTAATAGTAGCTTTTATATGCAGAGTTTGTGCTTACGATTAATGGTTGTGTGCCATCGTGTTTTACATTCTTCGTAGTAAAATAAAATGATTTGGTAAATGTTTCTGATGTTCGGATATATGTTTTTTTCTTCCCTTAAGTTCAGTTGAACGTAGAGCTTTTTCAAGAAATCAGAGTTTTATCTTCGTACGTAATTGGTGACTCTCGAACTTGTGACCTTGACCAAATCGGTCAGGTGCCTTACCATTCGATCCAGCCCGTGGGAGCGTCGATGATATAGATAGAGGTTCATAAGAGTATATAAATAATGGATGTATAAAGGGATCGAAAATGTAAATCACGAGGATGATCATTATATTAAAAATATCATAAATTCATTAATTATGTCGGTGGACCGGTTTTGATTAGCTACGGACCGCTTCCTACGGACCGTGTGCGGACCGTGTTAAGTGCCTGACCGATCAGGCAAGTCTTGATCGGTCCCTTGACCGATCAGGCGTCGATGGTTCACCGTTACCCCTGGGTTCATCGGCGCCGACGGATTCACCACTACTCCTAGGGTTCATCGTACACCCTCTGAGTTATAGTTTTATTCGGACGTAGCGGTCGAAGGCCGCCGTTGGTGTCCGATCGACAATCGGAGGCGCCGACGAGTTAGGGCACGGGAGCGCAGTCCCTGATCGATATGGCGCCTGATCCACACGCGGTACGTAGGGAGCAGCCCACAGCAAATCATTGACCACCGGTCAGCTATCAAAGATAATAGGTGGCATCGTCATTTTAACAACTCACTAAAACGATTATGTTGCCACAAAACTTTGACTAAACAATGCATTAAATCTGCATTGTAAATAATAATAATGAGTTTTGTAAACGACATGACTCATAAGTTTTGTAAAACCAGAACGGCACCTGGACGGGTCTTGAGCAAATAATAATAATGATCATTTTATTATGATAAATAATTTTAAAATTCATTGTACAAATAATAAATATATTAAATACATAAATAATGAACAATAATATATTACATATTTAAAATAATTACATAAATACTACTTGTCTAGTTATTTTAAGACAAAAATATTTATCAAATCTGCATAATTCAATTGTTGTATTATTTTTTACTCAATCAACAACATGCCCATTTAATTTATCCTGTGATATTATAGATGGAAGATAAATTTTTATTAACAACTCGGAGATATGTAATGGTAGGGTGATTAGTCACTATCCCAAATATTCACGGTTCGATCTTTAGCTATATCATATTTTGTAAGAATTTTTCTTACAAATGGGGCACGAATCCTAGGGCGCTAGGCTTCTAAACCACCCACTAAGCTTCTCAATTTATCCTGATGATCGGTGGGAAAACTTTCGTGGAGTCGGACCGATCACCCTGGGTTTATCTGCTACCTGGTCCAACATTCTATGAACGCAATTTTTTCTCACATTTTTTCAATCAAAGTATGGATCCATTGAATAAGAGATAATCTTAATCATCCTCTCTGACCTTCTACATCCTATAACACGCGACACCAATTGAGTTCTAATCGTACAACGATGATCGTTCACACAACCTAATAGCACCGATTCTCGCGGTGGCTGTCGCACCTGACACGGGACGACAGTCGATATGCGCTTGCATGACCTAATCGCATGGTGCGGTGGCTGTCGAATGCTACGTTGATCGCTCGTGGGAACTATGACCTAAGGCTGCATTTGGTAGGGAATAATCCATCCTGTAATGCAATTAAGATTACATTACAAGTTGGATTCCTTTGTTTGGAATAATTTTAAAATTATAATGTAATGAAATCTCGATTACAAAAGTGGTTCATTATTTGTAATCTCGATTACAAAACTAAAACCATGTAATCCGATTTCATTACAGGATGATGACCTCGCCGGCCAAAACCTATCGGCAGAACCCTCGCCGGTCGTCGGTCGGTCGTCGTCGGCCGGCCGGCGGCGGTCGTTGGTCGCCGGCCGACTGGTGGCGGTCGTCGGTCGCCGACCGACCGGCGGCGATCGTCGGTCGCCGGCCGACCGACGGCGGCGGTCGCCATCGGTCGTCATTGTCAGTCTTCAGTCGTCAATCTTTAATTACATTACGGATAGATTACCCCTCACCAAACACAGCTTATGATTATCAAAAATTATATACAACTCGTTAACCAACATAATAATATAATATTAATTACATTATCTTATATTATAAATTTTATTATATTACAAATTTAATTACATTATTAAATTAAATGCAGCATAAGCGTGTGGTAGCTGTCACCTTGTCGCCTTGCAACTCTGCATTAATGGTCTCGGCCTCAGCTGTCTTCGGTGTTGCCGTAGTGTCGTGGCCATCAAATCTTGGGTGAGCCTTTTCTGTCCGTAAATTGCACATGACCAATTAAATTTTATATTTTATATATTTATATTTTATTAATAAAATTATTTTTTCAATATTATTATTGTAATATTTTTATTATTATTATTTTGGATGCGCATATAATTTGTTGCAACACTTGATTGTCTAGATTCCTGATTTGCTTTATAGTTTCATCCCAAATAGTTTTTTTTAAATATAATATATATTTTCAGAGAATGATTAACTCTTATTTGGATTATAAAAAATATTTATATATTTTCTAAAAATACAAAAAATATGTTTACACTTATCGAAAATGTTATTGCTATAAATGTATGATTATAATAACACACCTTCCGTTCTTTTTGTATAATTAAAAAGAAAACGATCCTTCGCTTGGTCGAGTCTTGAGACAGTTATTTTCCTAAACTCATGGAAAGTGATCCGTCCTGTGCAAAACAAGACAAAGGCACGTCTAATTCACAATTTGGTGCCACATAATATATAATATGTAAATTAGAGAAAACTCCTCAATCTCAAATTGACCTTTGTATACACTTTCCACATGATAAGTTCTTTACATTCACAGTATACATTGTAAAGATTTGAGTATAGATTGTTTGATATTGAGTACTAATTTAAGAAATTTGAGTACAAAGTTTCGGTGACCCCTCATGTGAAAATCTTAATGTGGTGAGTATAAGAGAGTGAAAACTCAGTATATATTATAAAAATTTGAGTATAAATTATTTGAGATTGGGTACTAATTTAAGAAATTTGAGTATAAAATTTCGATGACTCTTCATGTGAAAATCTTGATGTGGTGGATGTAACCTCACATACTCAAATTTTTTAAATTTTATACTCAAATTTTTTCAAATAATACTCAATCTAAATCAATTTATACTTAAATTTTGATAATATATACTTAAATTTTTACTATATATTGAAACAATGTATACTCAAAATTTTTCAAATAATACTCAAATTTCTTAAATTAGTACTTAATCTCAAAAAATTTATACTCAAATCTTTACAATTTATACTGAATTTTTACTCTTTTATACTGATAAAAAAAATAACACACAAAACTGTCTTATCAATCCCATCAGGGAGTACATGCAAAGAAATTTTTGGTTGAGGAGTGCATGCAAAGTCCAGTTTGATATTAAGGAGTTTTCTCAAATTTTCTCATATATAATCTTAATTTCTAAGAGTATTAAGGGAAATATTTAACTTGCTAATTTAAATCGAAAATATTAAATTATATGCCAAATCAATAATTATAATAAAATATAACAAAGATTAATCCTAATTACAACCACAGTCCTAATAGACTCTAAAAGTTTCTAGTACGTATTTATTAATTATAAAATAGAAAAGTACATCACTTACTATTTACATTAATTTAGTTAAATATATTTATATTAACGTATTATATTTAAAAAAAAATCTTCTATGATATTAATTTACATGATTACGTCTTGCATTTTGAAAAATAAATTTAATTATTTATGAATAAAAATGAGGTGGTATGGATGAGTTGAAAATTTGATTTTGATAAGATAAAAATTAGGAGATAAAATAGATGAGGTATGATTTAGATTTAATGTATTTGAGGATAGTATTTATCCAATAAAAGTTATAAATATGTAATGTTTCTAAAGATTTGAAATATGAAAAACATCTTGAGTAGTCTACCTACATCTAGTTTGCTTTCTCCTACAGAATTTTTCTTTTCTTCTTCTCATTTTCAATAATTTTTCTCTTCTTATTTTCCAACGTTGCAATCATGCAAGCTAGCGGTATGTGCATTTATAACACCTACATAAACTGTTGGCAGATGAATTTAGGATCATTCCGACCGACCCGGGCCCGGGTCCGGCTCCATGGTTATTTTTTATCGATTATTAAGATAAATTGAGAAGTATTTGTGATAGACAGTTTAGAAGTCCAACATTTTAAGATTCGTCCCATTTAAATTTTTTTTATAAAATATATGATAATTAAAAATTAAATCATGAATATTTAAAATAATGATTAATCATCCTACCATTATATCAAAATCCCAAGAGCACATTTATAACACCTATAAAATTATAGTCGGAGTTGTTATGATCTAATATTATAATTATATATGAGCTGGTCATCTCACAATCGGATAATATAAATTAAAATAAATATTAAAATCATCCTATAAAAATAGAGTCGTCATGGATCCTTCTAGGACGGTTCTACGTATTTTAAAAAGAGTAAATTGTAAGCATATTTTGTCTTAACATCGTTTTTTTATATAGGAAATCAGATATACAATAAAATAGTTTTATTTCATTAAAAATTAATCTCATATCTCGATATTCAAATATTATAAGAATGAAAATGAAACATTATTGTCTTTCTCACAGTTAGGGGTGAGTATTCGATTAAAACCGAATCGAACCGAACCGAATAAATCGAATAAACTGATTTTTTTCAAAAAAATCGAACCGACCGAATTTCTCGATAAAAACCGAGAAAACCGAACCGAAAAAATTTCGGTTAATTCGGTTTTCGACCGAATTAACCGAATTACCCGAAATTTTAAATTTAATTCGAATTTTTAATTAAAATAACAAGATTTTATTTAATTAATTATATTTTTAAATAAAAATAATTAAATAAATATTGTTATTCGGTTAATTCGGTTTAATCGGTTTAACCGAATTACAAAACTCAAAATCGAAACCGAACCGATTTAACCGAAAAATCGAACCGAATTATAAAAAAAAAAACCGAAAACCGAATTAACCGAACCGAATTTTAAAATTCGATTAATTCGGTTGGATTAATTCGATTTAACCGAATTTTTACTCACCCCTAGAGCGTCCAATATAAAAAAGATCAGAGGAACGCGGGGGAGATAGAAGTTACACGTCACTGTCCTTCATTATATGATGCCCAACAAAATTGCTAGAAGTGGTTGTTAACGAATAACTCTTCAACTATCCCTTTGACAAATGGCTTACAAATAGGGCTGCCATCAAGAATCTGTTTGGATAAAATTCAGAAAATTTATAATAAATTAAAATTACAATAATAATTCTAATTTATCTGTTGAATAATCCGAATTACTTTTCCTCAAATTGTAATCTCTCGAGCAGTGTTTCCCAAACTCCTGACCAGGGTCCCGAGCTCTCGAACAGTGTCTCCCGAGCTCCTGAGTGAAGCTCCCGAGTGAGTTTCCCGAGCTCCCGAGTGAAACTCCCGAGTGAGTTTCCCGAGCTCCCGAGTGAAGCTCCCGAGTGAGTTCCCCGAGCTCCGAGTGAAGCTCCAGACCAAGTCTCCCGACCCGAGCAGAGTCTCACGAGCTCCCGAGCCGCACTCCTGACCAGGGTCCCGAGCTCCCGAACAGTGTCTCCCGAGCTCCTGAGTGAAGCTCCCGAGTGAGTTTCCCGAGCTCCCGAGTGAAGCTCCCGAGTGAGTTTCCCGAGCTCCCGAGTGAAGCTCCCGAGTGAGTTCCCCGAGCTCCGAGTGAAGCTCCAGACCAAGTCTCCCGACCCGAGCAGAGTCTCACGAGCTCCCGAGCCGCACTCCTGAGCAGTATCTCCCGAGTTTCCGAGCAGTAGTTGGGCATTTCCCGACCGACTAGGAATTTACTAAGCCTGCACAGTTTCCTTGAAACAGATTCGTCCTCCTCCGGCAGTGCTTCGAGGCTTAGATATACATCTATCTCTCAGGATACAACAGTCGACCACGGGCACAACAGAGCACTCGTTGCTCATGGCGAACTAAGGAAATACCCGACTGCTATCAAAGGAGGTCGGGAAGGAGGTGGAAGAGAATCTCATTCTCTATGTCTGTATGTGATCTTTTGCTTTCGGTCACATAATCCCATTATATAGGCTCAGACCCCCGTAGTATTCAATGACGAATTAATCGTCAATTACTGCCAATTAATCGGCCAGATCGAAACGTATGGGGGTTACTGATCTTACATTAATCAAAATTAATGCATCAGTTAGATTTGAGCAAAAACAATTTAGCAAAACGTTGGTTCATCTGCTTGGACAAATTTTGTCCCGACCGGTCGGACATTTGACGCGCGCAGGTCGTGCACGCACACAAGTTCACTTGGTTCAGTACAAATCCAGGCCCTGGATTTGCACCCCCCCTCCCGCGTGAGAGAGAGTCTCTCCCCTAGCATTTGTTCACAACTCACATGCTTGTGAAACATTATAAACCAAACATTTTGCCTTAAAACTTCGATTGTGGGACTAAAGCCACACTCACAAGGGAGTCTATTTATTCTCCACCTCACTTTCTACTCACTAGAAAGTCCCATCATATCCCTTTCTATTCACATGATATCCAACAAGCCCCCACATTAAAGGAAACATGGTGATAACATTCAGCAGTTAAGTCGTGTATAGGACAGGTAGGTTTCGTACCCTTTGATCCTTCCCTTGTGAAAATCTGTTTACTTCCTGACTGACAGTAGACACGATGTCCTTGAATTGTGCTGCCGTTTATGTAAGCATTGTCACATCTCACCCAGGGTTCTCCCTGATACATCTCAGTTCTCATGAATGTGTTCGTTCTTGGCCATGAAGACGCCTGATTCTGCGAGAAGATCTATGAATTGTGCCTCCAATTCTCTTCGAAGCGACCTCACTTCTTTCTCACATAGGTGATCTCTTAAGAGTTTTCCACATAACTCTATTAAATCATTAAAAGCAGTATTCTTAACCTCCATCCTTCACTGTTTTAAAGGATCGTTCCCTCACAGTGAACACCTTTGTCAGTGCAGTTAGGTTGTCCCTTTGAACTTAGTTCTTGGGATCTCCAGTCTGCATAGGTTGGGTTTCCTTTACACCAACATTTTTTATCGAGCATCAAACTCATCCTTCTTGATGAGCTTGCAACTAACTCTTGATTTAACCCTTTAGTTAGCGAATCCGCTAAGTTATCCTTTGACTTCACATAGTCAACAGTGATAACTCCTGTTGAGAGTAGTTGTCTAATGGTATTGTGTCTTCGATGTATATGTCTAGACTTACCATTATACAAATGGCTTTGTGCCCGGTCAATTGTCGATTGACTATCACAATGTATGCAGATTGCTGGCACGGGTTTCGGCCATTTCGGTACATCTTCAAAGAATTGCCGTAGTCATTCAGCCTCTTCACCATTTTTGTCAAGAGCTACAAACTCAGACTCTATCGTGGATCTAGTTATTACAGTTTGCTTAGAAGATTTCCATGAAATGGCTGCACCTCCCAGAGTGAACACATAACCACTCGTAGACTTCGAGTCTTTGATGTCAGATATCCAACTCGCATCGTTGTATCCTTCGATAACAGCAGGATATCTCATATAGTGCAGTCTATTTCCACGAGTATATCGTAAGTACCTCAGTACTCTTGTTATCTCTTTCCAGTGCTCAACACCGGGATTACTCGTGTAACTACTAAATTTGCTTACTGCGTAGGCCAAGTCTGGTCGTGTACAATTTATCAAGTACATCAGACTTCTAATCATCCGAGCGTACTTTACATGAGAGATACTTTCTCCTCGGTTTTTCGATAGATGTTGGCTCGTATCTATCGGCATGCGTGCCAATGCAGTATCACTATTGGTGAATTTCTCAAGAATCGTGTCCACATAATGGGACTAACTAAGAACAAGTCCTTCAGCTGTTCTAAGAATTTTGATTCCTAGAATCACATCAGCTAGACTCATGTCTTTCATATCAAATCTTGAGTTCAACATGTCTTTTGTAGATTTGATTATCTTATCATTACTCTCAATGATAAGTATGTCATCTACAACCCCTTTATATAGGCTCAGACCCCTACAGTATTCAATGACGAATTAATCGTCAATTTCTACCAATTAACCGGCCAGATCGAAACGTCTGGGGGTTACTGATCTTGCATTAATAAAAATTAATGCATCAATTACATTTGAGCAAAAACAATTTGGCAAAACGTTGGTTCATTTGCTTGGACAAATTCTGTCCCGGTCGGACATTCGACGCGCGCAAATCGTGCACGCACATGAGTTCACTTGGTTCAGTACAAATCCGGACCCTAGATTTGCACCCCTCCTGCGCAGCTACGCGTGGGAGAGAGTCTCTCCCTTAGCATTTGTTCACAACTCATATGCTTGTGAAACTTTATAAACCAACCATTTTACCTTAAAACTCTCAATGTGGGACTAAAACCCCATTTACAAAAGAATCTATTTATTCTCCATCTCACTTTCTACTCACTAAAAAATCCTAATACAGGATTAAAGTCCTACCATCTCCTTTTTTTTCATTCATTTTTTCATTCACATGATATCCAACAGAACCCAACAGTCGATCGGTTTAATGCCAGATAAAATTTTCTCATAAAGACTGAAATCGGATCGTCTTGGTTGGCATTGTGTTGGACTCGATAATTGACAATGAAATCATTGCACATCGCCACATCATTTGTTTTTTTTTAAAAAGAACGACTCATAATGTGCATTTCAAAATTCAACACGTATACATGAATTTTAAAATTTTTACTATTTTTTAAATTAACATTATAATGTTTAAAAATGATATTGATTTTAAAAATGTAATATTACATATTGTAATGGTATTATTTTTTGAATGCAATACAGGGTGGTAAAAAAAAAAAATCGTTCGCATCAAATACATTGGCCAATTTATTTTAGGACGAATAGGGAAGAAATAAATTATAAAATTTACTAGCTTGAATATTATGTCTAATTTATGTAGAAGATAGATAAATTAACTTTATTAAATTTTGAATGCAATACTAAAAAATAATTAATAAGGTTAGATAATGTCGAACTTCGAGTGATCAGTCATGCTTCACGAAATTTTTTCATAGACCGCAGGATAAATCGGGAAGCGCTTGCAATGAGCAGTCCAAAAATCCAATATCTTAGGGTTCGTATCCCATTTAGAGGAAAAATTCCGGCAAAATACGGTGTAGCTAGGGATCAAATCGTAAATACCTGAGCAGGGCCGTCTCAAGATTCCATGAGGCCCTAGGCTAAATTATTTTTTAATCTTTAATACTTTTTTAAAAAATAAAAATTTTTCCTCACCCTTTTTCATTCGGATTTGGGATAGACAATGGTGGGTTTAAATTTTTTTTAAAAAATAAAATATTAATTTAAAAATAAATTTTAATTTAAATTTTAATTTTCTAGCTTTTCGAGATGCAAAATTATTAATTAAATTTTTATATTCAAGTTTTGATAATATTTTTTTTCAATTGATAAAATTACTAGATTATTTCATCTTTCTTGAGACATTGTTGAAAGTAAATAAGACTTTATTAATTTTAAATTTGAAAAACTTCTTTCTGCCGAAGCTACACTAATCGGTATAGTTAATAATATTCTATATCACTACAATTAAATACGGAATTTGCAACAAAATTGGCAACGAATTTTTTTTCAAAATTCGTTGCAAAATTATTTGGCGACGAATTTAGCAACAAAAATATTTTCGTTGCAAAATTCTCATCGCCAAATTTGGGGTCGAACTAAGAAAAATTTGTTGCAAATCTGCAACGAATTTTGCGACAAACAATTTTTGTTGCAAATTTGCGACAAAAATAATTTGTTGCAGATCAGCAACAAATAAAATTCGTTGCCAATCTGCAACGAAATGTGCAACGATTTTTCTTCGTCGCCAATTTGCAACGAAATTTGGGACGACAATCTTTTGTTGCAAATTTGCAACAAATTAAATTTGTTGCCAATCTGCAACGAAATTTGGGACGAATTTTTTTTCGTCGCAGATTTGCAAATTCTGCAACAATTATTTTTTGTAGCAAATCTGCAACGAATAAAATTCGTTGCAGATCTGTCACGAATTTTGCAACGATTATTTTTTGTCGCAAATCTGCAACGAATTTTATTCGTTGCAGATTTCCAACGTTTCGGCAACGAATTTGTTTCGTTGGAGATTTCCAACGAATTTTGCAACGATTATTTTTTGTCGCAAATCTGCAACGAATAAAATTCGTTGCAGATTTCCAACGAATTTTGCAACGAATTTTTTCGTTGGAGATTTCCAACGAATTTTTCAACGAAAATATTTTCATTGCAGATTTACGATAAGTTTGCAACGAAATTTATTTGTTGCAAAATTCGTCGCAATTTTTAAAAATATTTTAAAAAATAATTTTATTTTTAAATATTTTTTATACATCAGATAAAATTCAACAGCATTCTAATAAAACATTCAAATATTTTTTTACATCAGATAAGCATTCAAATACATTCAAAAAGTAGTACCAACAAACACCTACAACATTCAAACATCCTAATAAAAAGCATTCAACTACATTAATACATACCATAAGAATAGTATCAGTAAACACCAATGTACGATTCAAATTATAATATACAAGTGTATGATACATCAATACCACAGATGCCAACATAATAAAATCCAAAGCATACACACTCCTTCTAGATCTCTCCATGGATGCTTCCCCTGTACCAAAAATTCAAAAAAAAGCTATAAGTAGAATATAGCTGCTATAAGTAGCAACAAGAAGCTATAGCAGGTAAAAGTAATTTACTCACAAAATCATAACTGACTTACCTCTTACCGTAATTTCGTACTCAGGCCGGACAACCTATAGCAAAAAGAAGATTTAATAGAATAAGATTAAAGTGCCTAGGAAGTAAAACTAAATTTCGTAGCATAGCCTAGGAAGTAAACTAAAGTTTACATATAATGAGAAAACATTAAAGTGCAACTAGAATAAGATTTAACAGTTGTATTAAAACATAAAAACAAGAATTCCCATAACTTTCCTACTGCCAATTTGACAGAGTTACAGACTATGTCACATACGAATCATTCCACATATGTCAAATGAGGTTGTTCAGCCGGTCTCGACACAAACTCATAATAAATTCATTTCAAGGTAGATTTGTCCAAAACCAGTTGGAATCAGCAGTGATTTTGTTAGAATTTGAAACCAACTAATACTTCAACAGAATGTTGGACTCAACCGTATGTCAAAGAAAAAACTATAGCATGGAGTTATGGAGAAATTGATGGATCAAGATCTCTGATGCATCAAGATCAGTTTTTAATTCAATGATACAAATTTTAATTCAATGATTGTGGGTGGGTGAGTTCATGGAGAAATTGATGGATCACACACCATGGAGACTGCATCAAGATCAGTTTTTGAGGATGGTAAATGAACTTATAATATTTGATAACTTGTTTCCTTGTTCTACTTCTACTGAGATATCTGATGCATCTTCTATGGAAGTTGAATAATCTTTGATTCTGGCGTATGTATAACATGATAAATTCTAGAATCATGAAAAAAAAGAAGTAGAAACCATTGGAATTATGCACAAGCCCAAATGGGAAGGAAATGGAGAACTTTGTTAGCCTATGACAGTTATCCTAAGAAAGTATAAGAAATCCTCACCATAAATGGATCGTAACAATTTTCATAGTAAGGTTTAAGTGCAGTAAATAAAACAATATCTTCTTACCACTCCCCGAGACAAACTAAAGTATGGAAAATAGCTAAAAAGGATGGAAAATTCCTAAAGCTTGATTACACCTTTCCTAGAAAACTAAAGTAGGCTCTCTAAAGTTGTAATATTACAACTGGCTAGCTAATCATTTACAAACGACAGTAGTAAATATTTAACTATATTAAAAAATAGTAAAAAATAATAATCTAATAACAAATCTTCTTACCAAAGAAAATCACGCAGCACCATCGCCTCCATCATCGCCATCATCATTACCACCATCATCACCCAAATTTGGAGGAGTCTGAAATGGAACTGAATTTAATTTAAAATATTCCATGATCATATTTTGTTGACGCATCATATTTTCCATTCGTCGATCTCTTTCTTCCATTTGTCGATCCCTTTCTGATATTATGCCCTTTAAATGAGCAACTTCCTCATTCAAGCTATGGATTTGTGTGTTGACTTCTGGTGAGTACGAAGTCGAATTACGAGGCAATGCTTTGGTTCTGTTTAATGAGCCCATTCCTAATATTCTTCCTCCCACATTAGGCCCCCCACTGGCCTGCAACCATAAATTGAAATTATTGCCAACTGACGACTCAGATCCCTCAAAATTCTCACTAGCAGTTAAGCTTCTCTGTAACTCCTCTAGTTCATCATATTTTTCCTGCATTATAATTAAAAAATTAAATAAAATTATAATAAAACAATATAACTGCTTAAAACGACTGTGAAACAAAAACCCTACTTCGTACTTATGTTGCTAGCATTAGCAGCAATTTATTTAGTGTACTCTATATCCTTGGGAGGCAACCAATGTCCACTTAATAAATCAAACTAACATTCTCAGGCAATATGCTTGCACAATCGATCAATGAACTCACAACCTTAAGGTAATATTTTATCTAATCAACTATTAGAAATGGCAAAGCACATATGCAAATGAGTGTGAAAGAGTCAAACTGCATTAGTAGCAATTAATGTAAAATAGTCTAACTGCTTAAATTTGCAATTTATTCAAACCTTCACAGCTTTTGCTCTCTCTCCGCTCCAAGTCTTATCTTTTTTCTGGAACGTGCGAGTAAAAGTCTCTATAAATGCAGGCTCTTTTCCCAATTCCTTTGTCTAAAATAATTAAAAATATTTAAATGAAATGAAATATATTTTTATAAAATAATGAAAGGGTTAAAAAATTACCAATCTTTGCCTATGCTCATCAATATTGATAGAGCCTCCTGCATAAGTCGCAGACATTTCTCCAGAATTATAAGACTGATTATTCTTATTCAGATGACTCCTCTTTTTAGCCTCATCTGATGCCCAAAAATTGTTGATCGCAACCCAATTTTCATCGGTGATGAATGGTGGTTTTTTTCCCCGGCTCTTTGCATGATGTAGTGTATGGCGAATGTGATCGCCACATTTTTTTTTAAAAATTCTCTTAACTTCCAACTCAACACTAAGATCCCAATTGAAAGAACGCTGCAATAGAAACAAATAGTTAGATTTACACTTTAATTTAAGATAAAAAATGAATGAGTGAGATATATATACCCTAAATTCGTTCCACCAAAGCTCTCTCATCGGTGGTGGAGTGGTAGTATATGACATCGAGTCTCCTCTCCAGTAATTATTCACGATTCTATTAATCTCGTGAATAACACGTACCGAATTAGTAAACCTATCACAAAGTTACAATCAAACAATATTAAAAAATAAAGATGGTTGAAAAATTAAAAAAAAAATTACTTACGAATCTCCAACCGGGAATATAGTCTCTCGAATGTCTGGGCTCTCAGCTATCGAGTGTCTGGAAGGAATCAAGGCTGGAGAATCGGTAGGCGTAGGAGAATGGGAAGGCCCCGGTGATGGTGTATGGGAAGGCACTGGGGATGGGGTCTGGGCAGGTGTCGGTGATGAAACATGGGAAGGTCCTGCTTGATTGGAGGGGGCCCTATGTACATGGGATGATATATGGGAAGGCCCTGGGGATGGTGTATGGGAAGGTGTCGATGATGGCACGTGGGAAGGTCCTGCTTGATTGGAGGGGGGCCTATGTACAGAGTGTGATGGTGTATCATCAGCCCGACTACGTGAGCTCTGTTTATGTCCACCTCGTTTAAAGAAATGCTGAAAATTTAAAAAATAAGATTAAGTAAAGACAAATTATAGTTATAATGATTAATATGAAAAAACATACCATATTTGCTGAGAAATAGGAGAATGTGTCAGAACTGTGATGATAAGATATAAACTCTGATAACCTATAGCAAAAAATACAAAGCATTAACAGATAAAATTTATAAATTTAATGAGACACTAAATATAAACACATTTTTGTAACTAACTAAGATAGAAAGATTAATTAAACTAAAAGTTATAAAAAAAATTTAAAGTAAAAAGAGTATCCAAATTGATAAAAAAATTATGAAATTTTTTATAAAATTAAAATAACAACACTTACCCATCATTAAACATCAAAGTCGTCATAATCATTGTCATTCTCATCGTTGTCGTCGTCGTCCTCGTCGTCCTCCTCCTCGTCCTCCTCGTCCTCGTCCTCCTCGTCCTCGTTATCATCATCATCAATTTCACTTGTATCTACATTTATCACTACTCCGCTGGGATCTCGTAACATTGGAATAATATACTCCTCGGTCTGAATTGTATTGCCAACTTGGTCTTGTTGATATGCAATGTCTTCCCAACGTTCCTCAATTTTTTTCCGTGCTTTTGTTTTACAAACAGCCCACCAATCAATTTTGTCACGTTTCAAACTAGGATATGAAGCATAGAATACTTGAATTGCTTGTTGTGCCAACACAAATGGTTCATATTTCTTATACAATCTCTTATGATTGATTTCAACCAAATTATAACGTGGATGGACCTTCATCCCTCTGATAGGGTCAAACCAACGACACATGAATAGAATAACTCGCATTTCTGGACCTGGATATTCTATCTCTATAATTTCATCGAGCAAACCATAAAAATCATTACTTGCATCACCATCATTGGATGACTTAACACAAACTCCACTATTCATTGTAGTCTTGCCCTTTCCATATTCTTCAGTATGAAAAGTATATCCATTTATAAAATATGCCGGCCAAGTGCGTACTAATGATTTTGGACCCCATGACAAATGAATTAATAAATCATGTTCAAGGTGCGCTTGATTAGGGTGGACCTAAATTAAAATATAAAAATTTGTAAAAGTCTTCATATGTGTAAATAAATTTGAAAATGTCTACTTACATATGATTTGAACCATGGCGCAAACTCTTCTTGAGTTAAGTGATCAAACTCTTCCCGTGACAATTCAGAATATAAATTTTCAAAAATCCTAACATAAAAAATCAAATTAGAATTTTGAAAGTCACAATATAAAAATATTCAGAATATATACTAACTCATAATAGGATGATACTTCAGGACAATTCAGTAAAATATATGTTTGAGCTGCCCGCCATTCTTTGTCAGTTAAATATCTCTGCTTACATGGTCCACTTGGTCGACCAAGATAGTTAAAAATTGAAAAAGCTTTCAAATTTGGATCAATAGGTCCCTCATCATTTCTTCCTGGTCTTCGTCGTTTGCTATGCACGTGAGGCTCAAAGTAATATGACGCAAAAGTTGTTACTTCTTCGACAATATATGCATTAACAATAGAGGCTTCAACTCGTGCTTTATTTTTCACTTTTTTCTTCAAATGATATAAAAATCTGTTGGCAATAAAATAAATTATATTAAATATATTATATATATTAAAATGAATAAAGTTGTATGAAATCATATAGTTAAAGTATAAAAGATAAACATTTTACCTTTCAAATGGGTACATCCATCGGAAATGGACAGGTCCACCAACTTTTGCCTCATATGGCAAGTGAATCAAAAGATGTTCCATTGAATCAAAAAATGACGGTGGAAATATTCTTTCCAAATTACACAAAATTATTGGAATGTCTCTCTCTAATGTCTCCATGTGCGAATATTTCAAAATTGTTGAGCAAATATCATGTAAGAAAATGCTTAACTCCGTAATGGCACCCCATACAAAATTTGGTAATATTTCTTTAAAAGCAATAGGAATGAGTCTCTGCATGAATATATGACAATCATGACTTTTCAAACCACTCAATTTGTATTCTTTCATATCCACACATCTTCCAAGATTAGAGACATAACCATCTGGAAATTTCACTGATTTTAACCATTCACAAACAACACCTTTCTGAGCCTTATTCAATGTATAAACTGCCTTTGGCTTTGGTCCCCTACTATTTTCATCAACATCAAGAGTAGGTCTATTACAAATGAGTCGCATATCTTTTCTTGCATTCAAATTGTCTTTTGTTTTTCCATTGATATCCATCACTGTATTAATCAGATTATCAAAAACATTCTTTTCAATATGCATTACATCGAGATTATGATGAAGCATAAGATTAAACCAATATGGTAAATCCCAAAATATACTCTTTTTAGTCCATTTATGTGTTCTCCCATACTCATATGTTATACCATGTGGTTCTTCAATAACAGATGGAAAGTTAACCACTTGGTACCAAATTTGTTCGCCTGTTAATCTCAATGGTGGTGGTGTTCTTTCAATTCTATTCTTAGTGAATTCGTTTTTATTCCTTCTGAAATTATGAGCTAGTGGTAAAAATTGTCTATGACAATCAAAATAACTAGCTTTCTTCCCATGTTTTAATCTGATTGACTTTGATCTTTCCATACATATTGGGCATCCTAAGATCCCAGCAGTACTCCAACCCGAAAGCATACCATAAGCAGGAAAGTCATTTATTGTCCAAAGAAGAGTTGCCTTCAACATAAACATCTGATTTGTATGAACATCGTAGGTAAGAAAACCTTCAACCCATAATTGTTTCAATTCCGCAATCAGTGGTTGCATATAAATATCTATTAACTTCTTTGGATTTTTCGGGCCAGGAACAACCAATGTTAAAAACATATAAGGTGTTTTCATGCACATCCCAGGTGGAAGATTATACGGAGTTAAAATAACTGGCCAACATGAATAATTTCGTCCTGATTTCCCAAATGGAGCAAATCCATCTGCACAAAGCCCTAATCTAATATTTCTAGTCTCCTTTGCAAATTCCGGATATATTCTATCAAAATTTTTCCATGCCTCTCCATCTGATGGATGACACATTAACCCCTCTTCTGTTTGATGATTTGCATGCCAAGTCATATGTTCAGCTGTTGCCTTAGAAGCATAAAGCCTTTGTAACCTTGGAGTTAAGGCAAATAAAACAGCTGACTATATGCTTTACGTCTTTGTTGACTTCGCGTGGTGCTCTTATACCTTGCTTGATTACAGAATTTACAAACATCATTTTCAGCATCATGTCCCCAATATAGCATACAACCTTCTCTGCAAACATCAATTCTTTCCACTGGAAGACCTAATTCTTTGACCAATTTTTTCATACTATAAAAATCATTGGGAAGTATGTGATCATGTGGCAAAAACTCTTTCATAACTTGAACAAAATCATTAAAGCAATCTTGCGACACATTATGTTCTGCCTTGACATTCAACAATCTTGCTGTGGCAGATAATTTAGTATGACTATCACAACCAACCCATAATGGTTCATCAGCAGCACCCAACACATTTTGAAATTGAAGATATGTTTCATCATCATGTGGTAGTTCGCCCGGATCCTCCAACGGTGATGTATAAGTAGTAAACATTTGTTCTACTGAAGGAGGACAGCTAGAACTTGCACCATGAGGATCGGGAATGAAATTCTGACCTGCTGCATCAAATACCATCCTCTGATATGGATTTAACTGATTATAATAACTACGATCGTCACAAACTGAAACTTGTATGTTTTGCTCAACATTCTCATCGGCTATGAATGGTTCACCATGACATGTCCAATTATAATAATTTGGTGTAAATCCAAATCTACATAGATGTTCTTCAACTTTATCGTGTAGAAAAAATTTTCCATTGTGACATTTTCTGCACGGACACCTTATCTTATTGCCATCCATGTACTGAACATTACTAGAAGCAAAAATCATAAATTGTCGCAATCCAGTTATAAATTCATCAGTTAAACCCCCACAATTTGGTAAATTTTTATTATACATCCAACTTCTTTCATTCTGCATTTTGTCTGTTTAAAATCAAATAAACTAATGGTCATTATATATTAAATTCCCATTAAAAAAGAGGGGCTACAAAAAAACAACATATGAAATTAAAATATTAGAGAATATAATTATGCTATATATCATTATTAAAATAACTTGCCAAAACAAGAGTATCAAGTCCACCTCAATTGATACCAGAGTTTGATTTGGTAGCATTTATTCCAAAAGCTTAAGCTATTAAGAAAGGTCCCTTGTCAACTCAGCATCTTATCGATAGAATAGAGTATCAACAAACATAAATTTGTAAAACTAAAAAAGAGCTTGATGGAGAATAGAGAGTTAATGTTTAGGTACAATCACAAATCAAATTATGTGAACAAGCAGTATTTTCTAAATAGAAAAACTACAAAGTAGTTGGTGGCAAATATAACTACAGAATTCCAACTATTAGAAGGCAAATACCATCTTGCTATAATCATAAACTATGTTTGGATGATAGTTTCTACCTATTTTCTGTTGTGCTTTGGGCCATAGATATAGAGACAACATATGTTTGATTCCCACCGTAAATCTAGACAACATATTTATTTTCTGTTGGATTCTAGCAGTGCAAATCTTGTGATCGAAGAACTAATTACTTAAACAATGTTGCAATTAATAAAACAATAGAGTTGATAGCTAGAGAATTAACCCAATGATGTTCCACTAACAGGATGGATCGATAACAGTTAAATTGAATGTAAGGCCTAGTAATGAAATAAGTTGTGTGTCCTTTGCTAGCAAACCCTCTCATTTCCCAACATATAACACTACATTGCACCACTAACTTTGTTGGAATGGAAAAAATTTCGAAAGAGTGTGGCATTGGGGTGTGGAAAGGAACTGCAAGAGACTGAGATGAGTAAGTAATAAACTGACACCGGCGAGAAGAAGGAGAAGCAAATGGCTACCTGCGGCCAGGCCGATCCGGCCGTGGCTGCCTGCGGCCAGGCAGATCCGGCCGTGGTTGCCTGCGGCCAGGCCGATCCGGCCGTGGCTGCCTGCGGCCAGTCCTGATCCGGCCGTGGCTGCCTGCGGCCAGTCCTGATCCGGCCGTGGCTGCCTGCGGCCAGTCCTGATCCGGCCGTGGCTTCCTGCGGCCAGGCCACCTGCGAGAAAAATATACTTCAAGAACATCTCCGGCGAGAAGAACAGCCACCGGCGAGAAGAAGGTGAAGAAAGCGAAAGGGAAGAAAAAGAGAGGAAGAAAACCTACCGAGTTGCCGGAACGGTGAGAAAATCGCCGGAGTGAGGTGCGCGTGAGGATGAGGTGCGCGTGAGGAAGAAAATCGCCGGAGGTGCGCGTGAGGAAGAAATCGCCTGAGTGAGGTGGGAGTGAGGTGCGCGCGAGGATAAACTTGTCGCCCGAGTGAAATGGAATTCCCGATCTAGGTCAAAAAAGGGGCGGTAATAATTGGAATTTTGCAACGAAATAATTTCGTTGCAAATTTCGACCCAAATCCGCAACGAAAACTTTTCGTCGCAAATATTATACATTATGCAACGAAATCCTGGATCGTTGCAAAATATTACATATAACATATTTCTCAAATATTACATATTTCGTCCCAAATTTCGTGGCAAATCTGCAACAAAAAAAATTTGTTGCAAAGACCAATTTTTTTTATTTTAGAATGGGGGCTACTAAAAAAATTTCGTAGGCCTTCTACGATAATTTATAAGTCCTACAAAAAAAATAAAAAATCTGCAACAAATGATATTTTCGTTGCTGATTAGCAACGAATTTAGGATTTGTTGCAGATTTTCGTTGCAAATCTGCAACAAAAAAATACCCAATTCGTTGCAAATCTGCAACGAAAAAATTTCGTTGCAAAATTTGATTTTTTTTAAAAAAAATAGAGGACCTTCAAAAAATTCGTAGATCGCCCTACGAACCTCGGATTTCAAAAAAACAAGTTCCTATGGGACCGTGACGATCTCATGATCACGTTGACGACCTCGGAATGCGATTTTTGATAGAGATTCAGTAAATATCAAATTTCCTAATATGAAACAATTTTATACTTTAACCTTAATATATTTTTCTAACTTCTAGACCTACCTATAATATTAAATATGAAAAATAATTTAATCAGTAAAATTTTTGTTTGAGACCGCTAGTTCGATGGGGAAGTCGATACGGACTCATAGAAACTGGTTTAGTCTCGATCCGACCTCCGTAGGGCCTTCTACGATATTTTATAAGTCTTGAAAAAAAAAAGTTTGCAACGAATCTGTTTTTCATTGCTGATTAGCAACGAATTTTAAATTCGTTGCAGATTTCATTGCAAATATGCAACAAAAAACCCCATTCGTTGCAAATCTGCAACGAAAAATTTTCATTGCAAAATTCTATTCTTTTTTTTAAAAAATAGAGGACCTTCAAAAATTCGTAGATTGCCCTACGAACCTCGGATTTCAAAAAAACAAGTTCCTATGGGACCGTGACGATCTCATGATCACGTTGACGACCTCGAATACAATTTTGATAGAGATTCAGTAAATATCAAATTTCCTAGTATGAAACAATTTTATACTTTAACCTTAATATATTTTTCTAACTTCTTGACCTACCTATAATATTAAATATGAAAAATAATTTAATCAGTAAAATTTTTGTTTGAGACCGCTAGTTCGATGGGGAAGTCGATACGGACTCATAGAAACTGGTTTCGTCTCGATCCGACCTCCGTAGGGCCTTCTATGATATTTTATAAGTCTTGAAAAAAAAAGTTTGCAACGAATCTGTTTTTCGTTGCTGATTAGCAACGAATTTTAAATTCGTTGCAGATTTCGTTGCAAATCTGCAACAAAAAACCCCATTCGTTGCAAATCTGCAACGAAAAATTTTCGTTGCAAAATTCTATTCTTTTTTTAAAAAAATAGAGGACCTTCAAAAATTCGTAGATTGCCCTACGAACCTCGGATTTCAAAAAAACAAGTTCCTATGGGACCGTGACGATCTCATGATCACGTTGACGACCTCGAATGCAATTTTTGATAGAGATTCAGTAAATATCAAATTTCCTAATATGAAACAATGTTATACTTTAACCTTAATATATTTTTCTAACTTCTTGACCTACCTATAATATTAAATATGAAAAATAATTTAATCAGTAAAATTTTTGTTTGAGACCGCTAATTCGATGGGGAAGTCGATACGGACTCATAGAAACTGGTTTCGTCTCAATCCGACCTCCGTAGGGCCTTCTACGATATTTTATAAGTCTTGAAAAAAAAAAGTTTGCAACGAATCTGTTTTTCGTTGCTGATTAGCAACGAATTTTAAATTCGTTGCAGATTTCGTTGCAAATCTGCAACAAAAAACCCCATTCGTTGCAAATCTGCAACGAAAAATTTACGTTTCAAAATTCTATTCTTTTTTTAAAAAAATAGAGGACCTTCAAAAATTCGTAGATTGCCCTATGAACCTCGGATTTCAAAAAAATAAGTTCCTATGGGACCGTGACGATCTCATGATCACGTTGACGACCTCGAATGCAATTTTTGATAGAGATTCAGTAAATATCAAATTTCCTAATATGAAACAATTTTATACTTTAACCTTAATATATTTTTCTAACTTCTTGACTTACCTATAATATTAAATATGAAAAATAATTTAATCAGTAAAATTTTTGTTTGAGACCGCTAGTTCGATGGGGAAGTCGATACGGACTCATAGAAACTGGTTTCGTCTCGATCCGACCTCCGTAGGGCCTTCTACGATATTTTATAAGTCTTGAAAAAAAAAAGTTTGCAACGAATCTGTTTTTCGTTGCTGATTAGCAACGAATATTAAATTCGTTGCAGATTTCATTGCAAATCTGCAACAAAAAATCTCATTCGTTGCAAATCTGCAACGAAAAGGTTTCGTTGCAAAATTTTGATTTTTTTTAAAAAAAACTAGAGGACCTTCAAAAATTCGTAGATCGCCCTACGAACCTCGGATTTCAAAAAAACAAGTTCCTATGGGACCGTCACGATCTCATGATCACGTTGACGACCTCGAATACGATTTTTGATAGAGATTCAGTAAATATCAAATTTCCTAATATGAAACAATTTTATACTTTAACCTTAATATATTTTTCTAACTTCTTGACCTACCTATAATATTAAATATGAAAAATAATTTATTCAGTAAAATTTTTGATTGAGACCGCTAGTTCGATCGGGAAGTCGATACGGACTCATAGAAACTGGTTTCGTCTCGATCCGACCTCCGTAAGGCCTTCTACGATATTTTATTAGTTTTTTTTATATTATAAAAAATCCACGTTCTGCAACGAACAGTTTTCGTTGCAAATCTGCAACGAAACTTTTTCGTTGCAGATCTGTTGCAAATTTGCAACGAAAATTTTCGTTGCAAATCTGCAATGAAAATTTTGGTTGCAGATTTCGTTGTAAATCTGCAACGAAAATTAAATTCGTTGCAAAATTCAGTTTTTTGTTTTTTAAAAAATACATGACCTTAAAATTTTCATTGCAAATTTCATCCCAAATTCGGAACGAACAATAAAATATTTTTCGTTGCAAAATTCGTTGGAGATTTGCAACAAATATATTTCGTTGCAATATTGCGACAAATTAATTCGTTGCAAATTTCCAACAACAAATATTTGTTGCAAAATTCGTTGCTTTTTTGCGACGATAATGGGTTCGTTGCAAATCTGCAACGAATATATCATTCGTTGCCAAATTTGTTGCCAAATTGCAACAAATTTTGCAACGAAAATGTTTTTGACGCTAAATTGCGACAAAAAGTATTTGTCGCCAAATTTGTTGCTAATTTGGGACGAATATTTTTTTTGTTGCAAATGTTGTCGCAAATCTGCAACAAAAACTATTCGTTGCCAACTTTCGTCCCTAAAAAAT
This sequence comes from Boesenbergia rotunda, assembly GCA_024364735.1. Lineage (NCBI taxonomy): Eukaryota > Viridiplantae > Streptophyta > Magnoliopsida > Zingiberales > Zingiberaceae > Boesenbergia > Boesenbergia rotunda. Next base: position 77,615 of record JAGFNQ010006835.1, on the reverse strand, counting down.
TGTGTTTTTGTAGTGCCGCCGGGGGAATCCCCGGTCAGACACTCCGACGATCAAGTCAGTCCCCCTGTATAGATGAGCGGAAAACTGAATGAAGATGGGGCAAGGGATGCGAAATTCGTGCGCCCCTCCTATCGAGTCCCCGCGCCAGTCTCACGCTGTCGTCCGGCCGGGGGCCCCTTCCCCTTGCGTGCCCCAGTCTCCTCCGACTTGGGGCTTGGTCCTCCTTCCGTTCCCCTCGTCTGTGTTAACTTGTCCGACGGGGTGTCTGTCGCCCCTTCTTCTTCAACTCCTGGCCGGACCCCAGACCTTCGCCCGGTACATCTTGTTCTTCCCTCACAAGCGGATCCCTCGGCTGCTTTCGATTTTCTAGACTCCGACCCACTAGGCTCGCCCAGGGTGGTTCACCTGCATGCCCCTCTGAGCAACCATGTGTACCAAGGCCTGCGGTCCTTCGATCGACAAGACCCTATTGCTCGTATTGATGGCTTAGTTGCAGACGCTTGTCGAGTACGTCTGTCCGAAAGCCCTTGTTCGTTGGTTCTCTCTAACTAACCCCCAGTCTCTATTGCAGTTGACCGGGGTTCTGTATGACATGGGTATTTCCTTTGCTGCCCAGAATCGATCTCTTCGTCAGTCGAAGTCTCGTCAGGAGGCGCTGGAGACCCAGCTTCGTTGTGCCTGGCCCCCGCTAAATGACGGAGCCTGGGATGCACTGCGTTCTGAGAACACGGCCTTACGATGACAAGTCGCTCATGCTGAGGCGCAGCTTCGAGATCTTCTGACAGGACTGAGCGCAGCTCGAGCCTCTGAGGCTCAACTGCGTCAACAGTTGGCTTATCTAGAGCGAAGTGAGCATCAAGCTCGGACTCGTGAGCTTAGAGCAAACACTGAGCTGGTCCAGGCTCAGGCAAATCTTCTGGAGGCCAACCAATCGGCTGCTACGCTCCTCACCGCTCTGAAGGCCAATGAAGCGGAGCTGGCTACTTGCAGGAGCGACCTTGCGCGGATGCGCGGGCGCCATGAGACTCAGGAGACCCAGGCACAGCTGGCTTGGGATGGGCGCGACAGGGCGACAACTGGAGTTTCACCGACGTCCTTGTAGGTCCTGTACTTGTGGGTCTGTCTTTTCCTCTATTTTGTGATGTAGGCGAGGGCCACCTGGTTTGTTATGGACGTTGCTTTTCTCTTTTGTCTCTTCTTCATTCCTCTACTTCTGTTCCCGTGCGTGGCGGTTGACAGGCCCAGGACGGGACCGGCCGCCTTTTTTCTGCTGGGAGAACAACATCTCCTGGGTTGAGGCCCTGGTTTATCGCTTGCTTAGGCTTTTGACCGCGAATACTTTTGGCCATGATTCGCGCGGCTTAGCCGCTCGTCGCCGGCGCGTCGGGTAAGGATCACACCCCCTGACTGAGGGCTGAATCCGTGACTAATTAAGAGGGGAGCATGAATGTGCTCACTCGGAGCCTCTGGTCTCGGCAACTAGCGCGACCGGACTCAGGAGTTGCCTCGGGAAGGTATCTCAAGGGCACGGCTCCTCTTGTTCAGGAGTGTGTGGGAACCCTTCGGAGGGAGGGCTTGCGTAGAGCAAGAAGAAGAAGGCCTGAGGTTTCCCAATCTTCGCTGAGGCTTCCCGGTCGAAGGCACCCCCAAGGAGCGTGGGCCGCCCCGCGCCGCCTGAGAGCCTTGCCAAGGCTTCCCTGTCGAGGGTATCCCAGGGGGCGTGGGCCTCCACGGGCCGCCTGAGAGCCTCGCCGAGGCTTCCCAGTCGAGGGCATCCCAGGGAGCGTGGGCCGCCACGCGCCGCCTGAGAGCCTCGCCGAGGCTTCCCGGTCGAGGGCATCCCAGGGAGCGTGGGCCGCCACGCGCCGTCTGAGAGCCTCGCCGAGGCTTCCCGGTCGAGGGCATCCCAGGGAGCGTGGGCCGTCACGCGCCGCCTGAGAGCCTCCCCGAGGCTTCCCGGTCGAGGGCATCCCAGGGAGCGTGGGCCGCCACGCGCCGCCTGAGAGCCTAGCCGAGGCTTCCCGGTCGAGGACATCCCAGGGAGCGTTGGCCGCCACGCGCCGCCTGAGAGCCTCGCCGAGGCTTCCCGGTCGAGGGCATCCAAGGGAGCGTGGGTCGCCACGCGCCGCTTGAGAGCCTCGCCGAGGCTTCCCGGTCGAGGGCATCCCAGGGAGCGTGGGCCGCCACGCGCCGCCTGAGAGCCTAGCCGAGGCCTCCCGGTCGAGGACATCCCAGGGAGCGTGGGCCGCCACGCGCCGCCTGAGAGCCTCGCCGAGGCTTCCCGGTCGAGGGCATCCCAGGGAGCGTGGGCCGCCACGCGCCGCCTGAGAGCCTCGTCGAGGCTTCCCGGTCGAGGGCATCTCAGGGAGCGTGGGACGCCACGCGCCGCCTGAGAGCCTCGCCGAGGCTTCCCGGTCGAGTGCATCCCAGGGGGCGTGGGCCGCCACGCGCCGCCTGAGAGCCTAGCCGAGGCTTCCCGGTCGAGGACATCCCAGGGGGCATGGGCCGCCACGCGCCGCCTGAGAGCCTAGCCGAGGCTTCCCGGTCGAGGACATCCCAGGGAGAGTGGACCGCCACGCGCCGCCTGAGAGCCTCGCCGAGGCTTCCCGGTCGAGGGCATCCCAGGGAGCGTGGGCCGCCACGCGCCGCCTGAGAGCCTCACCGAGGCTTCCCGACCGAGGGCATCCTAGGGAGCGTGGGCCGCCACGCGCCGCCTGAGAGCCTCGGCGAGGCTTCCGGATCGAGGGCATCCCAGGGAGCGTGAGCCGCCACGCCCGCCTGAGAGCCTCGCCAAAGCTTCCCGGTCGAGGGCATCCCAGGGAGCGTGGGCCGCCACGCGCCGCCTGAGAGCCTCGCCGAGGGTAATGCAGCAGCGACTGTTCTTTCAGGAAAACCATTTCTGACGGGCGCATCGGACAGATGATATATGATCCAGAAGGCCCGATATCAGACATGCGGCGAGTGTGTAGAAAGCGTCCATACTCCCAGACGTATAGAATATACCCATGTTCAAGAAGACCGAATTACATAGACGTATGAAATATATGGGATACATCCAGAAGTTCAAGTGTCGGATATGACGGGAACATAACCTGCCCTTCCCTTATTGCCTCGGCGGTTCGGTTCCGCCTCAGAAAGAAAGTAGAATCGAGAAATACCCTGCGAGGGTTCATCATAAAGCCTCCGGGGCGTTAAGGACTCTTCCACGATCGAATGAGGGAAAACTCGTATTCTCCAGGGACGCTGTCTGCCAGGACTCATATGGGTCTTCCATCTCCACTTCCGATCAGACTGCTGGTGTCCCTCCTTCTAGCCCCATTTTTGATCCTGTCGCGAAGTGGGGTGGCAGTCCAACGGACCGGACAGGCCTCCAGGGAGCCACGAGCCGATGAGGTGGCCATTCGTCGGCCGCGCTTTGCCTTGCTCCTGCAAAACAGGGACCGTCAGCAAACCCGCCGGGGGAATCCCCGGTCAGGCACTCCGACGATCAAGTCAGTCCCCAGTATAGATGAGCGGAAACTAAATGGAGATGGGGCGCGCGAGTTCTCGCATCCATTGCCCCATCTCCATTCAGTTTCCGCTCATCTATACTGGGGACTGACTTGATCGTCGGAGTGCCTGACCGGGGATTCCCCCGGCGGGTTTACTGACGGTCTCTGTTTTGCAGGAGCAAGGCAAAGCGCGGCCGACGAATGGCCACCTCATCGGCTCGTGGCTCCCTGGAGGCCTGTCCGACCCGTTGGACTGCCACCCACTTCGCGAAAGGATCAATGATGTTGATATATACATCACTTTCTATCCTTGTTTGGCAATGAGTTTATTTAACTCATCAAGCCGAACTCACAAAATGTATGCAGATCCTAATTTTGTGTCTTGAAGATTCTACTCAGGTGGAGCTTCATCTTTGTGATTTGCAAGCTCCCAACTCTATATTGTCACAACAAAACAGGTAGTAGTTTCCTAGTCTTGTACCATTTGTTCAACTTATACAATTGTTTCTAGTAGAAACAATTTCTCACCAAGTTTTCAATAGTTCATCCAATTCTTGTACCATATGTTATTGATGAAGCATGACTTGTTCTGACTATTCTTATACAATATGTTTCACAGCAAAGAAGCCTAAGCCCTTAAAAAATCATATGAAAGGACAAATTCATGTAGATTTGTCTTTGGTGTTTGCGTCTCGCACATGCAAATTTGTTTCCACGATGCATTGAACTAATTAACAGGCCATCAACTTCTTCGTAATTCCTTCAAAGAGTGAATTGCTCGAGTGGAGAGTCCCTTCCAGTTCCCCTATCAGAAAAACACTTGATATAATCCGCGTAAAGTACTCTTCGATACTTTGGCACCTCGTCATCCAGCAGTATCTCCTCGATCGGGCCATATAGAGTCTTCTCGTCGGTGCTCGGAGCAAAGAATATCGCCACCGACAAGCGAGGCCCTTGCCGGCTCGCCAACACGCGATGCTCCACGCTGATGAACTTGTCGTTGCTGATGAGCTACCAGAGAAGGAATGCATTCAATAGAATTTTTCATGAGGAGCAACGACGTCGAAGAAGAATTTGTTTACCTGCAGGAGATCGCCGACGTTGACCACGACCGCTCCGGGAACAGGCGGGACGTCCACCCAGTAGCCCTTGTGACGCACCTGCAAGCCGCCTAACTCATTCTCCACCAACAGCGTCAGGCAGATCGGATCGGAGTGCCTGGCGGTGCACAAGGTGAGTTCCGGCTGTGGGCACGCCGGGTAGTAGTGCTCTGATATCGTGCGCTGGCTCGACAGGTTGAGCGTCTTCAGGTAGTCTCGGCTCAGTCCGAGCGCTTCCGACAGAAGCTCGAAGACCAGTTCAGACAAGCCGACCATGTGCTCGTAGTAGGTCAGCGTCGCTTCTCTGCAGACGCTGGGGATTTCTTGGGGATTCAGGGAGTTGCTGAAGGAGCAGTAGAGCGTGTCCCTCCATCTGGCAACTCTCGTCGCGAACATGTCGTTGTTGCTGAGGTACTTCACGTTTATCTTCGCTTCGCGGCGGTAGAACTTCGCCTTCTCCGACGGGTCCAGCTCGTGGAACATCCTGTTCCCCTGCAGCGCGGCTTCGATGATCTCCGGCGGGACGCCGTGGTTGACTAGTTGGAAGAATCCCCAGGAGCTCGACGCCTCGCGGACTCGATCCACCACCTCCTTCCGCCGGTGGGCGAGGGCGGAGAGGTCGATGATGGGGACTTGGAGGCTGGCGGGGGCGGCGGCGTCCTTCGGACCCGGGAGTTCGTCAGGGGAGTGGATGAAGATCCGCGGGAGCTCGGTGGTGCCGCTGTCGACGAGGCCTTTGACGCCGGCTTTGGTGGCGTCGAACGCGAGTAGCTCTTCCAGGCGGCCGTCGGAAACCGAGTGTCGCCCGTCGCCGGCGACGGCGGTGGTTGCTGCTGCTGCCATAGTTAGCTTATGAACGTTTTCGCATTTATGAGGTTCGATTTGCTCTGTTTATAGGAAACTCTGGCACTTTGTTTTAATTTATTATATCGGAAAATGATTGGGAACATGAAAAATTCAACGTGAATCCAACATGAAACCCAATTGCACCGATTCTCGACGGGTTCACCCGTCCCCCCAGGTTATAGTTTTGTTCGGGGCGGCGGCCGGAGGCCGCCGCCACTGTCCGAGCGACAATCGGACGTGTATATAAAAAGTGTCACGTCATTCACGTTGAGTTTCACGCTAAAATTTCACGTTCTCTATCATTGCTCTATTATATCTAACCATGATTTATTTTATTCTCTTTTTTAAGCAACCGTTTGACCACGGCACTGGTGACGTTCATTTTTCGTTCAATGTCTAGATGAATTTAGACTTTGATCTAATAGTGAACGCTATCGAGATCATTTTTTAATTTCGAGCATTATCAAACAATAAAAATGTCCGATCTGACCAAATATACTTGAATCAGATTGATACACTCCGTCATAAAATTCGATATGAGAAATGGGCCGGTTGGATAAAGCTTTTATGAAAGGGAATTGAATTGGGTATTTAATCATGGTAAAGTAGCGCTCGGAGAGTCATTGTTCCCGAGAATGGGTTCGGAGTTATAAAGTGTTCGGAAAGTGGATTCGGAGTCACGTAGTACTCCGGAGATCGGGTTCGGAGTTATAAGACACTCGAGGCAGCGGAGTGGGAGCTGCGCACTGTTCGGGAGATAATGTTTGGAGTTATAAGGACCTCGAATATCGGATTCGGATTCGTACAGCGCTGAGGTATTGGATTTGAAATCTTGTAGGGGTCGGAGTCGGAGTCGGAGTCAGGAGATGATTAGTAAGGATGGCTAAAGATGATTTGTTGAGATGATCAAGAATGAGATGGCAAAAGACGATTTGCTCGTCCTGGCGTCCACACCAACCTATCCCAAGACTTAACACAGAGAAGATAAATCACAGAAACTACTAACCCGAATATTATGACTAGTGCATGGGAAGGGTGGACACTTGATAGTTTCCCAAAGTTATGGGAAAATATCAGGTGACCAAAGGGGAAACATTTGCCTCTAACACCCCCCTCCCCCATCAACCTGCTCATGACCAATACGGAAGAGATAAATCATAATAACTGAGAAGGCAAGAGGTTGGGAGAAGACTTTTTATATAGGATGCCCCTCTCCCATTGACGTTCTTTCGTGCATCATAATCTTGGAGGCATTGTTATAAACAAAAATAATTAACCAGTTAATAAACCTAGAACGATCGATCTAATTTCATAGAAATTTTCCACTAGTCAAAAGGATAAATTAGAAAAATATACTGTAAAGAGAAGACGAAGAGAGCTTAGTCGCCAATGGCCAAGAAATACTAGGCTGGGAACCTTCAAATTCTAACGTATGACAGATGATATGTGATTAGGATGTTAGCCAAAGACAAACGTGTGCCTCAAGGAAGCTACGTAGCATGACTACAATGGCAGGAGAGAAGCGTCCGGGGTCATCTCGGGAGAAAAGTGCCCGAGACCATCTCGAGAGAGAAGGACTCGAGGTCATCTCAAGAGAAAAGCTCAGGCGAGTGCTAGGCTTTGGTCGGCCTATCACTCGGGATCTTGTTCATTAAGTCGCTAACACCTTTGGAGTATTGGCAGAGCATTAGTGACGAAAAGGAGAACAACCCGGAATAATAATGATAAACTTAATATGCACTACAACAGTTACAAGCACCCCCTGTGTAGGACAGCTGACAGGTGATTACGACTCATAAGGCATGATGATAATGATGAAGTTAATATGTACGGTGATAGTTATCAGCATCCCCCTGCATATGACAACTGGCAAGTGAGTATCACCCGTAATGCATGGAAACAGGGGAGACGCAGTTACAATAACGCCTGAGAACTTGAAAGAGAGGAACAGTGACTATATAAGGTGCTCAGACACCTAAGTAAAGGGGTCGAATTTTCTTAACTCTAAATAATTTACTTGATTATTTTTCTCCTATTTCGAAGGGCTTCTGATTTGAGCATCGAAGATGACTTTACCGAAACTCTTTTCAATGTATTCACTTTAACGCTTGTATTAATCTCACAGACTTAGACACTCCCTTATCTTCACCAAAGACTACACCACCGAACTTATTATCTACGTCGTTCCTTCCGGAATAATATATATAATTATACTTAGTTCGCATCAATCGTCAAATAGTTAAACTTACCCCCGATCTTTATTCTTCTTCAACTTCAGCGAACTCGTACACATTAAAATCCCAGCTAAACTCTCGTTTCAAAGAGTGAAATGGCTGAGAATAGACTCTGTTCCAAGTCCTCTAGAAGCGAAAACCTGAAAATACTCTTTCAAATAAATTTCTCGATATTTTGGAGCCTCATTCTCGGACAATATCTCTTTGATCGGACCATACAAGTAGTTGCCCTCGCGAACTCCAACAAAAAACATCGCCACTGACAATCGAGGCCCTAGTCGATTCGCCAACACTCGATGCTCCACGCTTTTGAATTTATCATTGCTAACGATCTACAAAATAAGAGAAAAAAAGAAAGAAAAAGATGACTTCGATAGAAACTAGCTACTTCAGTATGCTCTAAGCAACACGAAAGGCCGAACAATTACCTGAAGGAAATCGCCTATATTGACGACTACTGCTCCGGGAACGGGCGACACATCCACCCAGTGACCTTCGTGGCGAACTTGCAGGCCGCCGAGTTCGTCCTCGATGAGCAGCGTCAAGAAGGATGGATCGCAGTGCTTGGAGGTGCCCAGAGTGAGCTCCGGCTCCGGGCACGGTGGATAGTAGTGTGCACTCATGAAGTGACCCTTGGAGAGGTTCATGCTCTTGAGGCAAGATGGACTCAGTCCGAGTGCCTCCGAGAGCAGCTCGAACACAGACTCGGCAAGGCGTAGCATGTGCTTGCCGTAGGCCAGGATCTCGTCTCTGCAAATTATGTCGATATGATCTTGGACGAAGCTAACTGTTAACGCATGCAGATGCAGTAGTTTGATACCTGCAGACATCAGGAATGTCTCGAGGATCCATCGTGGCGTCGAAGTCACAGGAGATTGTATCCCTCCAGTTCGCAGCTCGAGAAAGGAACAAATCGTAGTTGCAGACGTACCTCACCTTCTGCTTCCTGTCGCGGCCGTAGAGCTTCGCCTTCACTTCCTTTGGGAGCTCATGGAACCTCCGGTTCCCCTGCAGCATGCCTTCCATGATCTGCGGCGGGACGCCGTGGTTCACCAGCTGGAAGAACCCCCAGGAGCTCGAGGCGTCGCGGATCTGCTCCACCGCTTCCTTCCGCCGCAGGCGTCGTCGGCGACGCCGCGGAGATCGATGACAGGGACTTGGAGGCAGGTGAGGGAGGGTGGGGAAAGGATGTCATCGGGGGAGTGGACGAAGATTCGTGGGAGCTTGGTGATGCCGGCGTCGGCGAGGCCTTTGACACCCGATTTGGTGGCGTCGAACGCAAGCAGCTCTTGCTGGCGATCGGGAGCTGCCTCCGACGCGCTGTTGTCGGGGACCGCTGATGCTGGCTGATGCCGCTGCCGCCGCCGACGCCGACGCCATTTAGATCAGAATTGGAGCTTCTTCGCAAGGGAATAGGAAGAAATGGTATAAAAAAGAAGAGATTAGTTTGATGGTGAAGTCAATAGTCAAAGTCTAAACCACAGTTTTTAGACTTATCCGATGGGTTTATATATTTCCATCCAAATAAACTTCTCGCAAACAAACGGACCTTAATGCAACCATTTCTTTGGTAATAGATCTGGTGCGAGAAATTATTATTGAAACATTTGAATAACTTTAAAGTTGAAGATGTTTTTCTTGAGTTGGCCAAGCAAATGTTTCATATAACGCGAGCTTCATTTTTCAACTTGTCGATGAGTTCAGCCACCGACGAGACAACGACCCCAGCTTTTCTTTTGGGCGGTTCTGTAACTTGAATGATCTCCAAATCTGGTTTGATCTCCACGTTCAGCTCTGCAGGTGTGACTTTCTTGATGACTTTCGATTTAGCTTTCATTATGTTCGGAAGAGTCGCATATCGGGGTTGATTTAACCTTAAATCCGTCCTGCACAAAGAAAATACCATATCCGAGATCAGACACGAGCAATTACATGAACAGACAAACTATCATTTAGTCGAAACACTGTCATTTAACTCAATTCCGCTTGTCTTCCAAGTAGAATACATGTCATACAAGTAACATGAAAAATAATGCCAAAAAGCAGATTGCTGATAAACAAGGAAACAAGGTAGGGATAGATTACGTGATTACTGCAGGCAAATCAAGAGAGATCGTCTCGATACCACCATCGACTTCTCTTTCGACTGTTGCCGTTTGGTTTTCTTTATCCAGCACGACCTACTAAGATAAATTGAGGGTGAAATAATATGTATTAGCTTGTGACTTTAAGAAAGATTCTCTAGATATATCACCTCCAAATTTATCAACTACCCAATGGCAGATCAAGGAGTAAAAGTAATTAAGTCCCCACGGATTGACAACAGTGGTTGCTCCAATAGATCTTGAGGTTAATTTCAATGAGTACAAAATGCATCGTTAAATGTCTGACCTCTCGGAAAGGATCACTGTGTAGGACAAAAATGCCCCCCTCTCCAATTTATGTGCATGTATCTAGCTGGGAGCCGGCAATATGGGCCGTCTAGGACAAGTGTTATAACCTTTTGCTCCAATGAGTAAAATGTAAGAATAAAATAGAGATGGCCCCCAGGCAAGAACAGCAATAGAATATAATCATCATTGGTATATATGATTGAATTGTAGTGTCTGACCTTTGAAGCAAAGGTTCCTTGTGGCCATCTCAGTAGTCCAGCTACCATTTGTCCTGTTTGGTTGCAGTCATCATCAATTGCCTGATGAATACAAGGAAAAAAAGAAGAAACTTAGAGACTTGTATCAAGGAACTGCCAAAGTGATTAAAATAACATTCTCAATTCCAAAGATCAAAAAAAAATTGACCCAGTGTGCAATACATATGATAAAAATACAGAAAATGCCAATTTCGTCCCCAATCTTGGTTGCAAAAGATTGAGGATGGCATTAATCCTATTGTGCAACAATGTCAACAAGTATAGAGTTGGATGGCGGAACAAAATCTGCTTAGCCAACCCAAAATAGTTGAGAACCAAAACCATTTATATTGATGAAAATCACTAACATATATCCAATAAAATATAGTAACCAATCAATCCAACTCATAATTCTTAGTATAATGCATATTGATCATGTCGCGAGGCGAGGTGGACTCCTGCTAGTGAGGTGGTCGCCTGAGGATCACGAGTTGCTGATGCGGGCTCCGGTGGTCGCTCCTAGCCTGCAAAACAAAGACCGTTAGAACCCGTCGGGAAAAGTCCCCGGCAAGACACTCCGACGGTCAAGTCAGTCCTCGAGAGTGGAACGCAAAAGACAATGCAACAGTAGCAAAATCTCTATTTGCGCACGTACCTGGGTCGTGTGGAGTGGAGCGACTTATATAGCCGGGGAAGCTGACAGTTGCTGCCCAGCCTGCTACCTTTTGTCTCGTAGCGAGGACAGGGCAAGGCATACCCAGAGGTGACAGGGTAAGGTGTCGCACACCGGAATAAGGAAAAGGACACTGCCAACTTAATGGTTAGCGCCGTTGGGCGCCGCTCGACCTGAAACAGAGGTATGTGGTCGGGGTACAGGGGCTCAGGATGTGGCAGGAAGATCATGGCGTCAGCGAGATGCTCACGGTTAGTGCCGGAATGATGTCTTACCTGCGTCGACCCCATACTCCTTCTGCTAGTCCTGTGTCAGGGAGTGGTTGTTCTGGTGAGTCACGACGAATGCCGACTAGGGGCACAGAATGAGGAGGCCGACTGAGGGTCTAGAGTATCGATGCCGACTGAGGGCACAAGATGAGGAGGTCGACTGAGGGCCTAGAGTACTGGTGCGATTCGGTGATACATCAAGTAAAGCCTCCTCTGGCTCGGGCTTACCCCAGGAGCGTGGGCCGCCACGCGCCGGCTGGGAGCCGAACCGAGAGGGGTGCAGGGGTATCCTGGACGGTCGATCAGGCCGATTCTGAGGAACATAGATCGCCACGCGCCTGATCGGGGACACTGAGTCGAGTGATGTGTAAGCGTATAGTTGCGTATGTCTTGAAGATGTTTTGAGTTTGAGGTTCCCCCGACTCGGGAGAACTGAGATTCAGTGACGTTATGAATTGAGCCTCCTCGGACTCAAGCCTCCCAATCCAGACCTTGCTGGACCTAGGGGGCCTTTCGGGGACTTCCGATCCCCTTAATCGAGACGATTACTTTTTACCAGGGTCTATCCTTCTCGTTCTCGAGGGAACTAGGCCGAGCCACCAATACAAGTCTTATATTCCATGGGCTCCCGGAGCCCATAAATCTATCTCCTGCTGACGAGGCATTAGGCTACCGGGCCAAGCCACACGTAAGCTGGCCCGGGATCACATATAATTATTAGTTGATGATTAATTGTTTGTGATTGTTAAACAGTAAACTAAGTTCATGTGACCATTAACTAAACGAACCATTTTTTTCCTAGGCGGACACACTGCTTCTACAACACTGTTTTGAGCTTTTGAACTTTCAATATAAGTAAATAATATATATTATCACAAGTATGTGGAGAATACCTGCATCAAGCACACAAATCTAGAATTGACAAAAAAGATAATGTTAGGAGGCATCAACTAGTTAAAGAAAGGAACAAATGTTAAGCAAGCCATACTAACATAAAAAACTAGATGAATTCTAGAGAAGGGTAATGTCGTGAGTCTACAACAAAGAAGCAAGAATTGGAAATTTTGAGATGTCCGACAATATGCAGAAAGGTAATATACAAGTTTGAACGATCTGATAAGTTGTATAAGCTAAACGCTCGTGCATTAGTCTCTTTGTAAGCCAAAGGACATTTCTGCTTTGGAAGTTCCGATGATTTTCAACTCAAAACCTCAAAATAGTGTTGAGTCTTAATAAATAGGAAATTGTAATTTGTGCAACACTAAAATCATAAAAATATTGAACCAAAATGTATGTTTTCATAACTGATAAATCATACTATTTACCCATTTTCTCATACAATATGAAGTGTATAAAAGAGATTATATAATATAATAATATAATAAATTTATATTATTATATTATTAGACATTTTCCTTATTAATCTGTTAATTGACAGATTCTTTATAAATCTGTTAATTAACAGTTTCGTTATTAATTTTTCATTTGACTAGGTCTCCTAAGGTCCCTATAAATTGTGTATCTCATGGAGAAGTTTTTTCAATCAAGAAAGTTACTTTGTTATCTCATTCTTTCTCTCTACCTCTCTTCTCTCTCTACTTCTTTTACTCTAATATGGTATCAGAGCCATAGCTCCTCATACCTTACGTGTCGCTATTTTTATGCAACGTCTTTCTTCTTCTTCATGTGACACTTGCTATCACCAATTTTTTTTTCCGAGAAAAAAAAAACATCCTCCTCTATTTTTTTTTATTTTTGATCGTCATCCTCGTTCCTCGTTTTTATCACCCGCCAACTCATGACGGAAAAGTAGGGGAAAAGAGGAATAGTCTCCGTGCCTTTTGGCTCAAGCTACAAGAATTTTTGGTTCTTTATTATTATTTTGATGTCGAATGTTCAGAAATGTCAAATTTGTCTCCAATTTGGACACACTGGTATTCAATGTCCTAAAAGACTTGACAGAACCTTCATCGGTGGTCCTTCAGCTTTAAAAAGATGTCAAATTTGTCTCCAAATTGGACATACTGATATTCAATGTCCTAAAAGACTCGACAGAACCTTCATCGGTGGCCCTTCAGCTATAAGAAAATCTTTAACTTCACAAGTCCGTCCTAAAGTTCTCTCATCTGTGCCTACTCATGGCAAACCTTCAAAATTTTTATATACTGAGTGGTATATTGACACTGGAGCAACTCATCATGTCACATCAGACTACAATATCTTTACAGAAGTACTACCATACACTGGTTCGGATATGGTACAAGTAGGTGATGGCTCAGGTTTGCATATTACTAATCTTGGAAACACATACATTCATTTATCTAATCGTACTTTTCACATGCGTAACATCTTTCATGTTCCATCCATTACTAAAAATTTACTCTCCGTACATCAGTTTTCCCTTGATAACAATGTCTTTTTTGAATTTCATCATGATCATTATCTTATAAAAGATAGAGGAACAAATACTACTGTATTTCTTGGAAAAATAAAAAATGACCTCTACTATCTTCAAAATTCTTCAATCAAAGATTTTATTAGTGAACGCACAAATAAACCAATCTGGCATGCTCGACTTGGTCATCCTTCCCTTCGTATTGTTCAGTCGATCATAAATAGGTATGATTTACCTACTTCCTTTACTTCATCTCCATCTCATTCATGTCAGGCATGCATGGAATCTAAAAGTCATAAGTTACATTTTTCTTCATCTGAACGCGTTTCCAATTTTCCACTTGAAATAATTCATTCGGATATTTGGGGTCCTGCACCTATCTTGTCTAACCAAGGTTTCTTATATTATGTTACCTTCATTGATCATTTTAGTAAATACACTTGGCTTTATCCTATGAAAAGAAAATCTGATTTATTTGATATATTCTGTAATTTTCAAAAACAAGTTGAACGATATTTTAATCGCAAAATCCTCTCTCTTCATTCTAATTGGGGAGGAGAATATCAAACTCTTCATCGTCATCTTGTCTCTTGTGGGATTGTGCATCGAGTCTCTTGCCCTCACACTCCAGAACAAAATGACTCTGCTGAGAGAAAACATAGACATATAGTTGAAACTGCCTTAGCTCTTCTTCATCATGCATCGGTTCCGCGTAAATTTTGGGATGAAGCTGTTTGTACTACAGTATATCTAATAAATCGACTTCCTACTCTATTGCTCAATTATAAGTGTTCTTTGGAAAAACTTTATAATCAAACTCCTGAATACACCTTTCTTCAAATCTTTGGTTGCGCATGTTATCCATGGTTACGCCCCTATTCTAAACACAAACTTGACTCTCGTTCATTATTATGTGTTTTCTTTGGTTATAGTAATATGCATCATGGGTATCGTTGCTTACATATACCAACTGGACGGATATATACATCACGACATGTTACTTTTAATGAATCTCTATTCCCTTTTTCGGTAGTCTCTTCAATCTCTTCTCCAGATACAGGTGGTACTTTCTTGATGTCACCCAACATTATCAGAAGAGATGGCATCCTAGGTCCTGCTCCGGAGCTCCCTAATAACTCTCCTATACCATCAGAATCACCTCAAGTTACTGCTCCAATGTTAGAAGTCTCACCAGCCAACGATAATATGCTCTCTAGCCCTGGATCCTCGGATAATTCAAGTCCGGCAACAAACTCACCCGCCAACGATAATATGCTCTCTAGCCCTGGATCCTCAAATAATTCAAGTCTGGCAACAAACTCACCATGCCAACCCACTTCCTCATCACCATCAACAAGTGATTCAGATGATAATGCTCCTCGTCGCATGCTTCCCTTGAGTGACATATATGCACGATGTCCACCAATGGCTACTCGATATCCTCTTCCTCGAGCTCTAGTGGTTTCCTCAAAAACTATTGAACCAACTTGCTTTACACAGGAAAACAAAGATCCAAATTGGCGTAATGCAATGGCTACAGAATTTGATGCACTTCTTCGCAATGGAACATGGAGCCTAGTTCCGCGCACTCCCTCTATGAATGTTGTGGGCTCAAAATGGATATTCCGTCTTAAGCATTGAGCTGATGGTTCTCTTAAACGGTATAAAGCTCGCCTTGTAGTCAAAGAATTTAGTCAACAACCAAGTATTGACTTCAATGACACCTTCAGCCCAGTCATCAAAATTACATCTGTCAGATTATTGTTATCAATAGCTATTAGTTCTAATTGGTCTATCCGACAATTAGACGTTTCTAATGCATTTCTTCATGGTATTCTTGAGGAAACGATTTTTATGGAGCAACCACCTGGGTTTATTCATCCACAATTTCCATCTCATGTTTGTCATCTCAAGAAATCTTTATATGGTCTTCGGCAAGCTCCTCGTGCATGGTTTCATCGATTATCTAAATGGTTACAGGCTCAAGGTTTTTCTGGATCAAAAACTGACTCCTCTCTATTCTACAGACATAATGATGGATCTATGATATTTTTTCTTATTTATGTGGATGACATTCTATTAACTGGTAATGATCAAAAGGCCATCTCAAATTTATTAAGTCTTCTCAATCAGGAATTTCCTATTCGAGATTTAGGAAATGCTCGTTTTTTTCTTAGTATTGAACTTATTCCACATGATGAAGGTTATATCCTCTCTCAGAGCAAATATATTACTGGGCTTCTTCAAAGAGCTAAAATGGATAGAGCACGTCCGATCTCTACACCTATTGCTCTAAATAATGTCTCTACACCTTCTTCCTCTTCAGTGATGGTTGATCCCCAAGTTTATCGAAGTATTATTGGAGCTTTACAGTATGTTACTATTACGCGCCCTGATATTACATTTGCAGTAAATCGTGCTTGTCAGTTCATGCATACTCCTACTGAACAAAATTGGGAAGGTGTGAAGAGAATACTTCGTTATCTCAAAAGCACTATTCTACATGGTCTTCTTTTATATCGACACTCATCTCGAGATTTACATGCTTATAGCGATGCGGATTGGGCTAGTTTTCCTGAAGATAGACGATCTACTAGTGGATATGCAATATTTCTTGGACGAAATCTTATTTCTTGGAATTCGAAAAAGCAACCTACAATATCTCGTTCAAGCACTGAATCTGAATATAAAAGCTATAGCTAATGCAACGTCAGAAATTATTTGGCTTCAATCCCTTCTTTCGGAACTGCATCTTGCATCAAATATTGCACCAAAAATTTGGTGTGATAACATTGGAGCAACATATCTTACATCAAATCCATTATTTCATGCTCGTACAAAGCATGTTGAAATTGATTATCATTTTGTTCGAGAGCGCGTGGCAAACAAACAATTATCTGTTTCTTATATCTCTGCAGAAGATCAAATTGTTGATATCTTTACCAAGCCATTATCCAAACAACGATTTAGCAAATTATCATGCAAACTTAAGGTCTGAGATCTCCCGTTAAGTTTGTCGGGGGGTAAAAGAGATTATATAATATAATAATATAATAAATTTATATTATTATATTATTAGACATTTTCCTTATTAATCTGTTAATTGACAGATTCTTTATAAATTTGTTAATTAACAGTTTCGTTATTAATTTTTCATTTGACTAGGTCTCCTAAGGTCCCTATAAATTGTGTATCTCATGGAGAAGTTTTTTCAATCAAGAAAGTTACTTTGTTATCTCTTTCTTTCTCTCTACCTCTCTTCTCTCTCTACTTCTTTTACTCTAATAGTGTATTAGTGTATATAAACGTAAAGGAGATGATACTTTTTTTGCAACTGAATGTATTAGTGTTTTCATAACTGAATGCATAAAAAATGGGAAATATGATATTTAAGAACAGCATTTAACCTTTTTTTGCAATGAAATGACTTCAGAAATCATCGTATTAACAGCCTAAGCAAAGGTAATAAGTTCACCGAAGACAGAAAATTAGCACGGTCGATACAGCACGATAAAAAAAACGCACAATGTATTATATTAATTCACCATAGAACCTATAGAATGTAAAAGAAAACAATTGGCATGCTGTAACGCCTTGCAAGATCTGAAGTTGTGCAAAAGTTTAAGAGATGAGAGCAATCCTTTTTCCTGATCCCAAAATGAAATCTTTCAATCGATTTACGAAAACCAATAAAATCATAAATACGATTCCATCACCTGCTTGCCGAGGATTAAGAGCCCGGGCCGCTCTACCTGAACGAGGGCCTTCAGGATCTTAGCCACGGAGAGCGGGAGCACCGGCAAGATACCCGAATCTACGTGGACGGCTCGGTCGGCTCCCATGGCGAGGGCGGTACGGAGCGTGTCGACGCACTGCGCTGGGCCGACAGAGACGGCGACGACCTCCCCAGCGGCTCCGGCCTCCCGGAGGCGGAGGGCTTCCTCGAGGGCAATCTCGCAGAATGGGTTCATCGACATCTTGACGTTGCCGGTCTCGACCCCGCTCTGGCAGGAAGAGAGCAACGTTAGAACCCTAGAATGAGGGGACGAAGACGATGGGGAGAAAGCAAGATAGAGAGAGAGCGTCGAGTACCTTGTCAGGCTTCACGCGGATCTTGACGGCATAGTCGACCACCCGCTTGACGGCGACCATTACCTTCATCTTGCTGCGTCGCTGCCGAGTCCGCCGTCGGCCACGGGTTCATCTTCTTTCTCCCTTCTTTTCTCTAAAATAAATAATTGGAACAATAATAGCTGACGTGGCTTGGATATCATCTCCGACCTCATTTTGATTAATGTCAATCCCTACATCAAAACATCAAATTTAATGTCAAACTTACACCAAACCATTTCAAACAATACACCAAAATTATCGCATATTTAGTGTGATAAATAGTACATCACCAAATAGCACTATTAATGACACCATAATTGGTGTCGGAATTTTTTAATTTTTTAAAATATTTAAAATTCTTATTATATTATATATTTAATAAAATCAAATATAATATATATTATTAAATATTATATTACTAAATATTATTAATAAAAATTTATTTATTATTATTATTTTTCCATAATTATTTAAAAATACCAATTATTTATTATAAAATATAAATTAAAAAATATAATAGTCTATTTTAATTTTATTAAACATAGTTATAAAGATTTAATTTAATAAAAAATTTATTTATTAAGCATATTTTAATTATAATTATATTTATAAATTTTATCACAAATTTCAAATAAAATAATAAAATAATTAAAATTTTAATATGCATAAATTTAAAATACATCATCTATTATGTTGACATACAAAATAAAAATAATAATGACACAAAATCAAAATATTACTAATAATTACTTAAATACATAAGTAACACATCATAAATTATTTTTTCATAATCTTGTATGTTCAATTAAATGTTATTGTTTGTTTTAAATAAAAATTAGTAATTATGTTAATTGTGTGTGATTTTAAAATATTTTTATATAGATTAGTTGGATCTAAAAGTTTTAAAAATTAACTTATTAAAATAAATGATATATTAATTTTAAATATAATAAGTATCATTTAAAGATTACTAAATTAAAATTTATGTGGATAATTAAATTTTGAATAAAACGAAATAAATATTCTAAGGAATATTCCTTTTTGGTGTGATATGGTGTTAGTGGGTTGGAACTGAAATAGTGTTTGATGTTGAAATTATACCATTTTAGTGTGAAATTGACACCAAATATAGTGTTTTAGGTTAGACCATCTCCAGCTGGGCGTTATTGAACCAAATATGGTGTCAAAATGACATCATTTTTCTCCAACCGATCACCATATCCCTACACCAAATTTGGTGTTGCAATAGTGCATCACTAAATTTGGTGTTGCAATTTAGTGTTGCACTGTCGCAACACCAAATTTGGTGATAATATTTTTTTAATTATTTTTATATTTAAAAAATTTATATAATATATAATCATTAAATATAATATATATTAGTAAATATTATAATACTAAATATTATAAATAAAAATTAATTTATAATAAATATTTTTCCCATAAGTATTTAATAATATTAATTATTTATTATAAATATAAATTAAAAAAATATAATAACCTATTTTAATTTTATTAAACATGGTTATAAAAATTTGATTGAATAATTATTTTATTTATTAAGCATATTTTAATTATAATTATATTTATAAATCATATCACTAATTTAAAAAAATATAATAAAAAAATAAAAATTTAATATGGATAAATATAAATGAAACATTAATTTTAAAGATAATAATTATATTCAAAATGATTACTAAATTAAAATTTTGGTCGATAATTAAATTATAAATAAATGAATAAGAAAAAAATAGAATATTCTATGAAATAATTCTTTTTGGTGTGATATATAATGTGAATGGGTTAGAGTTGAAATAGTATTTGGTGTTGAAATTTCACCATTTTGGTGTGAAAATGATACCAAATTTGGTGTTGATAGTTGGAGATGGTCTAAGGGCACCTCCAACCCATTCACTAAAATACTAGATTTGTTGTCAAACCTACACCAAACCACTCCAACCAATACACCAAAATCTATCCCAAAATGGTGTGATGAATAGTGCATCACCATATTTGGTGATGCACTATTCATGACACCGTATTTGGTGTTGAAATTTTTAATTTTTTTAATATTTAAAACTTTTTTATTATATTATACAATCAATAAAATCAAATATAATATATATTATTAAATATTATATTACTAAATATAATTAATAAAAATTAATTTATAATTATTATTTTTTCCATAATAATTATAAATACTAATTATTTATTATAAATATAAATTAAAAAATATAATAGCGTATTTTAATTTTATTAAACATAGTTATAAAGATTTAATTTAATAAAAAATTTATTTATTAAACATATTTTAATTATAATTATATTTATAAAGTATATCATTAATTTAAAAAATATATATAATAAAAATAAAGAAGCGTGCATAAAGCATATAATAATTATATTCCTGATCCACGAGTTCGAAAAAATAAATTATTTACAATAAAACAAGAAATGTACAGAAAGGATATTGAGCAAGCATTTGACGTGATTCAATCACATTTTGCAATTATTGTAGGACCTTCACGTTATCAACAGAAAAATATTTTATATGATATAATGACATCATGTATTATTATGCATAATATGATAATTAAAGATTAAACGCGATTTAAATATACCAACAATGGAACACTTAGAGTTGAAATGTACCAACCGTGGAACACTTAGAAGTGTCAACTCTAGATATTGAGCCAACAGTAGATGATAGTGCTCGATTTGAAGATTTTCTAGCTCGATATAGACAAATCAAAGACAAAAAAGCTTATATTATCATTCGAAATGTATTAATTGATCATTTATGGGAGCTGTATAATAATTCTGATCTTTAAATTTTCATAATCTTGTATGTTCAATTAAGTATTATTGTTTATTTTAAATAAAAATTAGTAATTAAGTTAATTATGTGTGATTTTAAAATATTTTTATATAGATGAGTTGGTTGTAAAATTTTTAAAAATTAACTTATTAAAATAAATAAAATATTAATTTTAAATGTAATAAATATCATGTAAAATTACAAAATTAAAATTTACGTGGATAATTAAATTTTGAATAAGACGAAATAGAATATTCTAAAAAATATTTCTTTTTAATGTGATATGGTGTTAGTGGATTGGAGTTGAAATAGTATTTGATGTTGAAATTATATCATTTTAATATAGAATTGATATCAAATATGATATTTTGGATTGGAGATGGTCTAAATGAGTAAATGTCTTATTACAATGAATGAAATTTAATAAAGTATTTTAATATTAATTAAACTCTAAAAGATATTTTAGAGGTTAAACGGTAATTTAACAAAGGACACGTAACTTTTTGAAATATCAAACGACGGACGGTACTTTAAAATTAATATAAAAAGGCATCTTTTTCAATATATTTTAATTTTGAACAAGGATAAGAAGAGTGAAAATAGGAGAGTGAAAACATAGTGAATGATGTGACATGATTTAACATGACGTGATACTTTACATGTACATGTCCGATTATCGCTTGGAAATCATCGGCGACCTTCGGCCGTCGCCCCGAATCAAATTATACCTTGGAGGGCACGGTGAACCCGTCGGAAATCGTGCATGCAAGGTGTCACATCAGTCATTATAATTTTTACTCTCTCATTTTTACTCTCCCAATCATTATTCTTTAATTTTATCCTCCTGATAAATTTAAATTGTATACATGTAATTTTTTTCTTTCCTCTCTCTTATATATGCAATCTTCTTTTTTTTCTCTCCTCCCTCCTCATTTCTCTGCCTCTCTTTCCTTTCCTCTCTCGTCTCTTATACATATAACATCTCTTCTCTTTCCTCTTCTCTCTTCTCATTTCTCTCATTTTTATATACATTTTTCTTTTTTTTTTCTCCCTTTTCTCTTTATTTTCTCTTAGATGAATACATGTATAATATGTGAAAAAAAAAATCATGCCCACATTAGGCATATCGGGCACATGCTATTTTCTCTCATTAATTTCTCATGTTATGCATGCATGCATGTATTCAAAAGAGAGAATAAAGAGAGAATGGGTAGAGAAAAGAGAATAGAAAATATATGCAAAAGATAGAGAAATAAGAAGATTGAAGAGGAAGAAAAGATGCAAGCATAAGGGAGAGAGGGTAAAAGAAAAAGAGGTTGTATGTATAAAAGTCATTTATTAAGAGGATAAAAAACGAACAATATTGAAATAATATGTTTTTTAGTTAATATTAAAATAGTATGCATCTTTTGATCAATTCAAAAAATTACGTGCATCGTTTGATAAATTATCAGAGATTAAATGTCGAGACATGTCGATTAATTAAGATGGTAAAAAATGATTCGCTCGCCCCTAGCATCTCTGTCAATCCGTCCCAGATAAATATGGAGGAGGTAAATCATAGAAGTTACTAGTTCGGATATTATAGTTAGCGTGTAGGAAGGACGATTATATTAATTTTGTTAGATTTTAACCCTAAATCTTAAAATCATAATATTTACGTATTAATCATCCACGCATCATGTGGAAATCCGAGGCTTCCAGGTTAAGCTCCTGCATCTGGCCGGCTCGGCTCGTTTATGACGTCAGACTGGGCCGGGCGGCAATAAAATATTCAATCAGCATGAAATCTAAAGAAATTATTATTATTAAAATATAAGCAAGCTAATTAAGTTCCCGTTGCCATTGTCCATCTCCTCTGTCATATGTCTCACGTTCTTCAATACGTTTATGGTACGTTTGGTTGAGAGTTATCCTGAATAATTTTAATTATCCATTCAAGATTATTAACAAAAAATTTATTTGGTTTAGATAATCAACGATTCCTAAATAATGATCAATGTCCGATATGTCAGCAAAAAGGGCATGCAATCCGGAATCGAAAAACCTTAGGGAAGTAAGTGTTGAGGCAATCTGTGATCCGGAGTGATCATGTATTTTGATGTTTGGGCAAAGGATTTAAGTTAGACTTTCTCTTGTGCACTAATATGTGTATGTGAGTATACAGGTTGTACAGGTTTACACATATTGACTTGGCTGTACAGCTTCGGTATGGTGAAGGGTTGCATGGAGACAAGCTGAAGACTTGTGTGCACCCGAGGGACCTGATATAGCAGGGATGATGAGCCAAGGGGCGCGGACTTCGAGGCGTACGTGAAGGATGGCATGGAGACAAAGAGGCTTGTGTGCATCCGAAGGACGAGGGCCGAAGATGAAGATGGCGCGAAGGCAATAGTCAAGGCTGCTGGTGAAAAGTCAGCTGAGGCAAGGGACAAGAGCCGAGGGAGGAGGACTCCAAGGGCAAGCCGGGAAGTGGACTTCAAAGGGCACACGTGAAGGGTGGCATGGAGGCAAGTTGAGGACTTGCGTGCGCATCCGAAGGACGACAGCCGGTGAAAGAGGACTTCAAGGGGCAAGCCAAAGGAGTGGACCTGAAGGCACGCGTGGAGGAGGGTCAAGAGAGTGAGTGGGAGTGCTGTTGTAAGCTGAGCAATCGACTGGGGGTTGTCCAGTCGACTGTCAAAACTCACAGTAAGTTCTGGACCCTGTACCAGTCGACTGTCATTCTAGCAGTCGACTGGTAAGTCACCAGAATTCGGACGTTGGGGCTGTCAACGATCAAATCTGAGTGGTGGCAGTCGACTGCCCTGGGACCAGTCGACTGCCAGAGGGTTTTCCAGCCCGAGTTCTATTTAAAGAGGACTCGGTTAGGGCTGGGTTTCTTGACGAAACAAGCTTGGTTAAGGCTTGTTAGTAGTCTCTAGAGTCCAAATCGTGTTAAGGTGTTGTGGCGAGGTTTCTCCACCCACAAGGAGCGAAAAGGACTAGCCGGAGGTTATCCGGGGAGTGATCCACCGACGAATTCTTGGATTAGTCACCCGTCCGGGGTGGATACCAAGTAAATCTGGTTTGTTAGCATTGCTTATTGTTGTTAGTCTTATTTTGTTTGTATTTCCGCTGCACAACTAACAACGTAGGTGAAAAGAACCGAAGAAACACTATTCACCCCCTCTAGCGTACAGAATCGATCCTACAATTGGTATCAGAGCGAAGGACCGCTCTTGATCGGACTAACCATCGAGGGAGCACACGCTAGAGGAAGAAGAACATGGAAGATAAGTTAGGGGAAAACATCTACACTTCACCGCCCTACGACCATGGAGATTTCGACTTTTGGAGGGTAAGGATCGAAACTTGGTTCGGAATGGAGTGGGCATGTAAAATTGCGTTAGAAGAGCCCTTCGAGATTCCAAAGGATAAGCACGAGAAGAGGCTTAGACCTAGGTATTGGAATCAAGATCAACAAGAACAAGCAAGGGCAAATGAAAAGGTAATGGGTATATTGATTGATATTGTGCCTAACAAAATTTTGAGTTGTGTAGGAGCATACCATAATGCATGTGAATTATGGAATAAAGTGAAAGAATATCATGAAAATCCTACACAAGTTCAAGAGCCCAAGGAGAAAAGTCAAATGGGTCAAGAAGAAGAAAAAGAAAAAGAAGTGTCAACTTCTTCAAGTGAAGAGGAGGAATTAAGTGAAAGATCATCAACCTCTCAAGAGAATAAGAGGAAGAGGTCACCACCTCAAGGATTGAGGGGGAGGAGAGACCCACTTCCATGCCGGAACAAGAGGAATCATCTACCTCATCCAAGGTTGAAGAAGAAGTCAACCCAACCTCCACCTCCACCAAAGCCAAGAAGAAGGACTATATCATATGCTTTGGGTGTAACGAAAAGGGACACTACAAGGATAAGTGTCCAAAGGGTAAGAAAAAGGAGGTAGCCCCTAAACCAATTTCAATTCTTTTTAAATCTAATATGGGGTGCAGGATTGGAGGAGCCGAAAAAGGAAAAAGAAGATTAGATGTTCACATGTGGAGAATTGGGGCACTACCACACCAAGTGCCCAAAGAAAAGTGAAATCAAGAAAATGGAGCATCTAAGAAGATGAGAGAAGGAGAAAAGAAGGAAGAGAAGAAGCTCACAACAAGGAGGGACTACAAGGGTAAGGGAAGTAATTCCTAACCCTAGGTTAAAATGTAATTTAATTTCAAGTTCCTCCTTGCATATCAAAAATCATGTTAATCATCCCTCCATGCATGCTAGTTTTCATGAAAAATGCTTAATGGTACATAACTTTGGATTTAGATATAATGATAGAACTAGGAGTAACAAGGTAGATCAAAATCCTAGGAGAAGCATGCATCATGATCAACCCAAGACCTCTAGACCTAAGGATCATGGTATTAATCCCAAGAAGGGGAGGAATGTGCCTAGAAAAATGGGCAGGTCTAGGAATGTTCAAAGTTGACCTATGGACTCTAAGGTTAAAGGTCTAGAAAGGGAAAATCAAGCCTTGAGGGCAAGACTTGATAAATTGAAAAAGACCTTAGAAAGATTCAAGGTTGGATCTAAAGGTCTAGATATGGTGTTGGGTAGTTTGAAACCCAACTATGATAGATCGGGATTGGGATACCGGTCTAAGACCTCTAAGGCCAACAAAAAGAAGTGTGCTGGGAAGGCATACAATCATGGTAAGGAGGAAAAGTCCAAGGATGACAAAGGAATGTCATCCAAAGGTAAAAAGAGTGACTTAACCAAGGACAAGGTGTCCAAGGTTAAGAAGGTCAATTTTGTAGGCCAAGAGTCACCGAGGGAACACCGGTGTGGTCTAGTGTTTCTTGAGTCACCTAGGGAGATGGCTAGGGCTAAGAGCTCAAGGGGGAGCTCTAGGAGCCTTTGGGATATATGGTGAATAGACCCTAGGAGAGGTGCTCCTAGAGGTCTAGATGGACCATGGGATGTGCCAAAAGAGTTGGAGACGGCTTGAGTCTCAACTTTTGAGTTTTGGTACATGGATTATGTGTTTCATGCATGAAAATATGACATTGGGGCCATATAACATGAAAGTTGATTTTTGATGTATAAATGTCATGTAAATCAATGCTAGGGATGCATTGTGGGTTGGCATGGGCAGAGACATCAAGAGGAAACCAACACTAGGACTTTAGGTCAAGGTTTATTGAAATTTTTGCTAGTTTTGGGTTTTGTACAAACTTGAGAATGGTGATAGATACATTTTGGAATGTATTTTTCCCAAGTAGATATGGGTACCACAAACCTCTCCACAAAATTTGGAAATTTTTGGAGATTTGTGAATTTTTGGCGCATTTCTGAACTTCGTTAGAAAAGGCTGAAATTCTGTGTTTTAGAGTATCAGTCGACTGCCATTTTGGGCAGTCGACTGGTAAAGGCTGAAATAAGTTTCAGCAGCTGGGTATGTGTCCAAATGATGCAAAACAAATGTGTGGGGGGCTAGTACACATTGTTTATGGTCATTAGGGATTAAAAGAACCAATGATTGGGATATTGTTGGGTTCTTTTTGATGTTAGGCAAAGGGGGAGAAGTGTTGGGTTTAATTTGGGAAACCAAACATACCTTTACAAGAAACCCTAGGTTTAGGGGGAGTTGAGATTAAGGGGGAGCATGGTTGCTCCATTCTTGGCGTAAGGGGAACCTTGGAGAGGTTCTTAAAAAGCCTTTGTAAGTCCAATGGAGGGGGAGCTTTGGAGAAGCTTTAAAAAGCCATTTTGGTGAAAATTCCTAACTTGGAGGGTTAGGTGTGGGGAGCCTTGGGATAGGTTTTAAAAAGCCCGTTTCGGAAAATTCCTAACCTGGAGGGTTAAGTGTAGGATGCCTTGGGATAGGATCCATGTATGCATTGCATATGCATTTATTTAGCATTATTCTTGCTATCTATTACTCTTTGTTTTCCCTAACTTAAACGTATTGCCAAACATCAAAAAGGGGAGATTGTTGAGGCAATCTGTGATCCGGAGTGATCATGTGTTTTGATGTTTGGGCAAAGGGTTTAAGTTAGGCTTTCTCTTGTGTACTAATATGTGTATGTGAGTGTGTAGGTTGTACAGGTTTACACATATTGACTTGGCTGGACGGCTTCGGTATGGTGAAGGGTTGCATGGAGACAAGCTGGAGGCTTGTGTTCACCCGAGGGACCTGATATAGCAGGGATGATGAGCCGAGGGGCGCGGACTTTGAGGCGTACGTGAAGGATGGCATGGAGACAAGCTGGAGGTTTGTGTGCATCCGAGGGACGAGGGCCAAAGATGAAGATGGCGCGAAGGCAATAGTCAAGGCTGTTGGTGAAGAGTCAGCTGAGGCAAGGGACAAGAGCCGAGGGAGGAGGACTCCAAGGGCAAGCCGGGAAGTGGACTTCAAAGGGCACACGTGAAGAGTGGCATGGAGGCAAGTCGAGGACTTGCATGCGCATCGAGGGACGACAGTCGGTGAAAGAGGACTTCAAGGGGCAAGCCAAAGAAGTGGACCTGAAGGCACGCGTGGAGGAGGGTCAAGAGAGTGAGTGAGAGTGCTGTTGTAAGCTGGCAGTCGACTGGGGGTTGTCCAGTCGACTGCCAAAACTCACAGTAGGTTCTGGACCCTGTACCAGTCGACTGCCATTCTGGCAGTCGACTGGTAAGTCACCAGAATTCGAACGTTGGGGCTGTCAACGGTCGAATCTGAGTGGTGGCAGTCGACTGCCCTGGGACCAGTCGACTGCCAGAGGGTTTTCCAGCCCGAGTTCTATTTAAAGAGGACTCGGTTAGGGCTGGGTTTCTTGACGAAACTCACTTGGGTAAAGTGAGTTAGTAGTCTTTTGTGCCCAGATCGTGTCCGAGGTATTGTGGCGAGGTTTCTCCACCCATAAGGAGCGACGAGGGTTAGCTGGAGGTTATCCGGGGAGTGATCCACCGACGGATTCTTGGATTAGTCACCCGGCCGGGGTGGATACCAAGTAAATTCTCTTTGTTAGCGTTGTTTGTTTTCTTTATTATTGTTTCCGTTGTGCAACTAACAACGCAGGTACAAGAAAGATCTGAGATTCGCTATTCACCCCCCCTCTAGCGTACCGGAAACGATCCTACAGTAAGGTTTTTCTTGATTCCCAGATTATGGAATTATCTTTCCAAAATTATCTTCCAATATTTACATTTAAGACGAAAATAACCATTACAATTTATTAACTTCCGAAAGCATTATTCGCGATCGACGACCGACAACTGTGGCCGGCGACCACCGTCGGCTGCCGGCGACCACCGTCGGCGGCTGGCGCCAACGCCGACGCCACGCCGGCGACCACGTCGACTGTCGGCGACCACCGCTGGCGACCGACGACCACCGTCGGCGGCTGCGCCGATCGCCGACTGGCGCCGATCACCGACGACCATCGCCGGCTGTCGGCGACCATCGCCTGCTGCCGGCGACGATCGCCGGCGACCACCGTTGCCGACGATCGCTGGCGACCCGGCGACCACCGCCGGCTGCCGACTGCCGGCGACCACCGCTGATCGTCGACTGCGGGTGACCATCGCTGATTGTCGGCGGCGTCGCCGGCCGTCAGTTGGCGACCACCGCCGATCGCCGACGGCGTCGCCAATCGCTAGCGCCGGCGACCACCGCCGGCTGCCGATGCCGGCGACCACCGCGATCGCGGGCTGCGGGTGACCATCGCTGATTGTCGGCGGCGTCGCCGGCCGTCGGTTGGCGACCACCGCCGATCGCCGACGGCTTCGCCGGTCGGCGACCACTGCCGATCGCCGACGGCGTCGCCGATCGCCGGTCGGCGACCACCGCCGATCGCCGACGGCGTCGCCGATCGCCGATCAACGACCACCACCGATCGCCGATCACCGATCGGCGACCACCGCCGATCGTCGACCACCACCGATCGCCGATTGGCGACCACCACCGATCGCCGGTCGGCGACCACCACCGATCGCCGGTCGGCGACCACTACCGATCGCCGATGGCGTCGCCGACCGTCGATCGGCGGTCAACGCCGATCGTCGCCAATCATCGTGGTCGACGCCGACAGTCGGCCACCGGTGTTGGACAACGACTGCCTACGTGGACACCGACGATCGACGTCGACGCCCTTAAGTCTAAATAAATAAAATTATCTAAACAAATTTTAAAGGGTAATATGGTAAAATATTATATTAAGTTATAGACTATTACCTCCAAATAAAAAAATTTTATTTGATTACATAAATTGTACCAAACAACTTCAAATTATGTTTCATTCCCCATAATCTTGGTTATGTGATTACTTGATAATGACATAACCAAAATTATATATGATAACTTGAATCAAACGCGCCCTTAATTCTTTTCTTGGCTCATTGGAATCATCATTTCTGCAGTTTGTTTGATCACGATGCAACAGCTTAGTTCACCAGATTTTGTCTCATATTATTGAAGCTGAATGGAAACTTTTGGATGGATCGAGCAGATGCAGTGAACTTGGATATTGCTCTGAGAATAGTTGTACTGGGTCACTAGATTTAGACTTTATAAGCAAGATTTTAAAGAAAAAGTGTGTTTGAATCTGTCCTGAAACATTGAATGAAAGTGATTTTGAGTGTTAGGAAGCCTTCAATTCAGCATGTGTTTTTCAATGCAAGGAATCAAGAATGTGTTTTGGCATATAAGTTAACCTAATGGAATAGGTGAGTTGATTAGTCGGTTTCACATGTCGTTATGTTTTGGCATATAAGTTAACCTAATGGAATAGGCAAGTTGATTAGTCGGTTTCACATGTCGTTAAGTCGGATGAAGGTGAATTTTTTGATGGTTATGGAACGAAGAAACTATTACTATCGTAAGCATTTTAGGTTCTTCATTCTCTTACACAGGCGGGCATGCTATACATGACCAAAACATGTTTCAAGGACGAATTGGTATCGCCGAGAACTATAAACTCATGGGAGGAAGAGAAGTTTCCCGTGTTCTCGTGGAGTATCAATGCAACCATGAGAAGGTGTGTGGGCCAGAAATGTGAGGGAGGGAGTGGCATCAAGAGCAAGGAATGGAAATGAAATGTTTGTCCTTGTTCCCTGCATCTGATGCAAGAAGGATGATGATGCATTGCATGGATGCTGCCTACCATAACAACCATTGTGTTCAAAGAACCACCTGCTCCAAGGAGACATCCAAAGGGAATCGCTAGGTCCACACCATTCCCATCCAAGCCTTTTTTTTCATCTCAGTTAACAAAAAGACATCGAAAGATATTCTTTATTTATAATTCACTCTGATCCTCGTTTGCTCACTTGCACAACTCTTAAATTTCCACTGAATATTGTGTGTTCATAAAGACCTTCTTGCAAGGGTCTCTTATAATAATCAAGTCTCCCTCATAAACATTTGAACTCTTCAATGTAAGAATTACGACCAATGAGACTAAAAACATGCTCTCTAATTCCACTGTGCAATTTGATAACATCCTTGTTTACCAGGTATATCTGATTATGAAAGAGTAAAATAACTTCAATTTGTTATTTAACAACATCCATGTTTATAAGGTATATCTGATAATGAAACAGTTGAATAACTAGTCCAATTGCTCACCTTTTCTATCTAATCGTTTCTTAATTCCTCGAACAAACAACAAAAATGCATGTTGCTTAGTACTTACATTAATACCACTCCCAAGTCTCACAACAAATATTCATTGAGAAGAAGAAAACTTCATGAAGAGTTTACCAATAAAGCGAGAGTGGTGAATGAGTAAACTATCCATGTTGTATACTCGAGTAATTCCTTTCCAATGATCCATTTTCAAAGTATGAAACTATTTGTCCTAATATTTTCAATATTGAATATAGAACTCTGAAAAGAAGAGATAAAAATTAAACACTAACATTAATCTCACTTAACATGTGATTCTCACATTATTTTTTAAGAGGAGAAAACAGAGTGGAAATAGAAAACTTGCCTCATCTTGTGACCCCTCACGTACAAATTAAGCATGAAAAAGAGTGAGTTGTGCGGAAAGCAGGAAGGAGTCATTTTGGTCTTCAAATCCTCTTTGAATTTCCAGAGTTCAATCGCAAGGCAAGCACCTGTTTAAGATTTAAAAAAAAAAAAGACTATTGAAAATTATTCGCGGATCAATTGATCAAATTATATATCAAACAAAGAACTTACTCGAGCAAGCTAACTCATCGACACGGTCCAAAATATCTTTAAAATTTTAAAAAATATGCTTTCTCAAAATTTTGTTATTGTTATTTTTTTATTATTAGATCCTCCATAATTTTGAATAGAGCTTCACGTGCGGCTTTGACGCGTGGCCCCGTACGAGTTGTACCGATCCATCCAACCTGCGTCCTCCTACTCCGAGGATATAAATTTGAGCTTTCTTGGAATCCTCTGTCCAAGCTCGCTCAGGCAGGAGAAGAACATTTCATGGAGTATTCCTTCACCGACTCCTTGCACAACTACCAGCCGCTGGAATCCCCCGCCGCCTCTGACGAGGCCTCGACATCCCTATTCCCCACTCTCACTCTCGACCTCTTCTACCCGGACGTCCCTCTGCCCTTCAGCATGAACGAGTCCGGCGAGATGCTACTGCTCGGGATGCTCGCAGGGGCCTCCGGCGAGCCACGCGAGCAGAGACCACTCCGCCTCAAGGAAGAGGAAGTAGACTCTTCACTAAACAAGACCACCGAGGCATCGGCATCGGTGCAGGCTGAAGCGGGAGCACGAGAAGCGAAGCAGAAGGCTTACCGGGGCGTGCGGAAGCGGCCGTGGGGGAAGTTTGCGGCGGAGATCAGGGACTCAAAGCGGCACGGCGTCCGGGTGTGGTTGGGGACATTCGACAGCGCGGAGGCTGCGGCGATGGCCTACGACCAAGCCGCGTTTACTATGCGCGGCGCCACTGCCGTGCTCAATTTCCCAGTGGAGCGGGTCCGGGAGTCGCTCCTCGGAATGGACCTCCTGGAGAAGGAGAAGGAGGTGTCGCCGGTGTTGGTGCTCAAGCGCCGCCACTCCATTCAGCGGAAGTCGATGATCAAGAAGGGGAACGCTAAGGAAATGAGCCGCAGCAATAGCAACAGCAGCAGCAGCGGCAGCGGAAACGTGGTGGAGTTTGAGGACCTGGGAGCAGACTACCTGGAGGAGCTTCTGAGGACGTCAGAAGTTGCTGCCAAACCCTGATGAATTCAAGATTTTCATCCTCCTTATTTTTTTTTACTGAGGCAAATCTCTGCCCTCTTCCTTGATTTCTTCCTTGCTTCCTTCTTCCATGCTTCCTTTTTCCTGATGCAACTTCTCTCATCTTTTAGATCTGTAAGGTGAAGCTTTTGTTGAAAAACACAGTATATGCATTCCATTATTACAGTAGCAATCTACACTTCAGTTCAAATCTGGTACAAACAATTACTACGGCATGATCTTTTTTTTAGAACAAAAAATAATGAAAAATAATGATATATCAGAAATAAAAAGACAGATAATTAGATGCCCCATCATTTTGGCAAAACGATGCAACAAATGCCGAACTTGCATGATTGGCAAAAGGCTACAATCATATATTATTGGCACGTTTGCATACATTGTATCTAACTGAGGAGGTAACAAGTCCCCTCTGAAGTGAGAATTCCTTGTTTCACCTGCCATTCCCTGTTTTTTTCCAAATGTATTGATTGGTTGTTCTATATTTACCAGTTTCTGAGTTGAAATATCAAGTCTTTGAAGGATGAAGTAGACCATAATGAATGTTAGGCAGTTAACTTTTTCGTGTAGAAACATTAATGCCTGATGTAGATGTATTTATCTTAAGAGAAGAAACAATACCCAAGTCTGGATCAACCTTGCCATGCATTTGCATTAAACCATCATAAAAATGCCCTTAGATTTGATCAGATGCAGATGATTATAAATATTCCAGGTTGCAAACACTGAGAATGCATGTCGAAAAAAAAAAAAAAACCTTCCACGTATCAAGGAGAGTGATAATGAAAACCTTTTGTTGTCTTTACCATGGAAAGCAAGTTGGTTGGCAGTGTCACGTACTGGTGTTCCTGTAACAGGTTCATGAATTTAAGGTATGAGGAAGGACTGCAGCGTTGCCTGCCATGATATTGATCACATTTAGTCAATAATAGCAACATAATTGAAGCCAAAGTAATCCCTATCATGACAAACTTTGTGGAAGATTCTTTAAGCGAAGCTTTGTCATGTTCTTTTATTTAAAAATCCATGAGTTGTCCCAGTGCTGAGCTGTCAAACTGAGGACTAAAATCATACAAAAGATGTATAACTTTCATTTCACATGAAACGAATTTAGTAGAGAAACAAGGATTTCAGTTTGGTTCGATTAGTGTAAAATAAAATGATGTCTTCAATTTGGCGTCTCCATTGCCTCACTTAAGGTGCTGATGTTCAATATAGCCCTGATGTTCAAATTTGATCTCTCTCATTCGATTACGTAAACAAAGAGACTTAAGAACCTAACATGGTATTTCCTTTTCCTAACTCATTGTCTTATATTAGTTTACCATGCGCAACCTAAAATTTAGTGCAAGACAAGAAAAAATCCAAAATATGAGGTGAAGTTGGATGCTAAATTTTATCTCATGCCTCCAATGATTGGTCATCCGGACTGTTCTTTTTTGTTTGATCATTTTCTTCAGGCTTTCTGAAAAACTGTCAGCCTAGATGAGGAGAAGCTTCAACAAATATATCTTTCAATCAAGATGACCAATCAGCACAGTCAGCACATCCTGTGTATGTTTGTTCTAACATAGCAAGTTGTTCTTTGTAACTTGACAAGATGAACGACTAATTCTAAAGGGGGGAATGATGAATTATTTCAACCTTAGAAATGATGGTCAATGCATTCAATGGTTTGATTTGTCATGAGATATGAGTTAAGACAATGGAAAAGAGACAGAAACAAACTAGGATAGCTTGAACTTAGATCTCGAGTCATGATACTTCTTCCCGTTCCTGTAGATCCATAGCCAGAAATACACTGAGGCATACAATTTACGTAGGTATATAAATGAAGATATATTGAACAGGTGTTAAAATTAAAGTTTCATTTTGAGGGAAGGGCAAACACCTACCTTTTGCGACTTTATTTACTTAGATCACTGAAATGGGCGGGATTGTAAATTTTTTTGCCCCCGGGGCACAACACAGACGGTGGGCGCATGACATTCTGACATAATGATTAGGGGTCTATTCCCGGGAACTGATGACCTAATGCTTCCCACTATGCGTCTTCCACATGTGTACCTGAATTTACCTCCCTCCATGGGGCTGACTCAGGGGATCACTGAGGTAGCGACCTGCCTTTTAATGAAAGGGACGGGAGAGGTGAAGGAAAGGAACCACATAAACCAATAGTGGCAATACATCTAGAAGAATTTGAACTTATCCCTCGGGTCATAATACTTGTTCCCATTCCTGTAGATCCATAGCAAGAAATACACTGAAGCATACAATTTACGTAGGTATATAAATGAAGATATACTGAGCAGGTGTTAAAATTAGAGTTTCATTTTGAGGGAAGGGCAAACACCTACCTTTAGCTAATACAGGGAAAAAGAACTTTGTTTACTTGGATCAATGAAAGGGACGGGAGAGGATGATGTTATCGAAAAGGGAATCCTAGGTGAAGTTTTGCCTCAAGTATGATCTATGCTAAAGTAATGTCTTCCGCATCCTCAAACAGGAAGCTGTTAATCAAATTGTCTCAATGTTTCTGCAAGTTTAAATCACTTGCCAAATAAAACATTAACCAGGGTTATCTTTTTTAATTTAGAATTGCCAATTGTTCATTGTTCATAACTAAGTTTGAATTAGGCATGAAATTGCTGATGCTATAGTTGCAAAGCAATTAAGTTCTTACCACGGATTAGAGATCATCTACAAATAGGTTTGAAGTTTGTTTAATATCATCTTAGAGAACTTGTCATTCGAGTTGTAGCGATTTTCTATATACATAAATGCAAATCTGAAGCATATTTCAGATCATGATATAGAGATTACATGTTAAGTATCGCAAAGTGGTTCATAGATTAAGCTAACAGTGATCTGAGGATCTTCAGATAACAAAGATAAACACATACGAAATCAAAATCTATAAACTGTAAGCTTGCAATGCAAAACTTCTCCTATAGAATCTACACTGTTTTTGATAGTAGATATCTGAAATTTCTAAAGCAACAAGAATGCAAAATTAGTTGCCGGCGACAAAACCCCCCAAAATGGTATGATATATAGAGCGAAAAGCACCATTCCAGGCCGAAATCTTCAACCTAAGAATCAATGTGAGGCCATCAATCCGGAAACCACATGAAATCCGAATAAGCCAGAAAACCCTAGATCGAGGATCTTCGTCCATTTAGAAAATTCACGCATCGAATCCGGATCGCTAGGTGATGAGCGATCGACTGCCGTTTCATGAATCGGGAAATCGAATGCGTACCTGATGAGCGAGGAATTTCAGCCACACAATGAAGTGAAATCACGGAACAATGGAGATGAAAAAGAAAAATCTCCATCGAGTCGGTCGCCGTCGAGCCACAAGCTGCTCGATCAGTTGCCTGCTCGAGATAAGCTAATCCGAAGAAATATGCGAAACCATAGTTTATGCGTTATTATACGATTAATTAATACGGCATGTCTCAAATTAATTTCTTCATCAAAACGTCGGTAAATGATGGTCGTTTTACAGCTTTCATGAAGATTTATAAAAGTTTTTGTCAACTTTGATCGGTCGTTTATAATTCGGATTCGCGAGTTGACCTAACACTTCTCCCAAGTCAAATCTTATCCGGATCATACATCACAAATATAGATCGAATTTCTTAAAATTAAAATTATCTAGTTTGATTTTCTGATTTGATTGGATATAATTTAATTTAAAAAATTTAAATGATAAATACTCATTGGAAGAATTGTCAAATCTAATATTTTCCAGCAAATTGACTGGATCGACGAAGCCAATCGATAACTTTTTCATTATTTTTTCTTTCATCGTTATTTATTTATTTATAGCTGCTGTTCCACGAGTTGAGAGTTCTTTTCTTTAATTGAAGAAGACAATTTGAATTTATTGAGTTCGTTGAAAATTTCAAACAAAATCACCTTATTGTAAAATATTTAGAGAGGAACAAGATGGTGATATTTTCTTTTGTTTAAATGGCGAAAAAAATAAACATTTTCAAAATCCGAAAGCGAATCAGTCGACGCACAGTAATACCGGCGACTCGGGCGTTGAATCGTTCACCGGGCTACCACCGCCGTCAGGTAGCGTGTGGCCGTTGTCTTCACCTTCTCGTCCCACGCCTTCGCCTGCAGTAGCAGCTTCGACAGCTTCCCTGCCACCCAAACCATATCGGGCCTCGCCTCCGCCTCCTCCGCCACGCACCTCAGCGCCACCCGCACCACCTCCTCTGCCGCCTCCACTGGGAATGAATCGCCCAACCTCCTGTCCACCCACTGCCTTATCCTCCCCCTCCTGTCCTCCACCTCCTCTGTTTCTTCCCGCATCGCCTTCCTTGCTGTCTCGACCACTGACGCATTCTCGATCGCACCGGTGTCGCGGCAGAACCGGTACCTCACCGGCTCCTCCCCGGAAATAAGCTCGAGGAGCACGACCCCGAATGCGTACACATCGGACCGCCGTGATATCGTCCCGGCGGCGAGGACCTCCGGCGCTATGTACCCCCTTGTCCCCTCAATCTTCCTTCCTCTGCTCCGATTCCTCATCAAAGCCAATGGTTCAGTGTTCGCCTCCTCCTCGTTGCTGTCGGACCCGGGAATCTCGCCGGCGAGCTCCGCGGCGCCAAAATGGCATATCTTGGCGTGCAGCCCTGGTTCTACGACGATGACGCTGGAGCTTTTCACTTGGTTGTGGACCGTCCCCTGCCCCTGACGCCTCCCGGGTGTCCCTGCCGCCGCCGCCTCGGAGTGGTGGTGGATATACTCCAATCCCTGAGCGAGGTCCGCGG
This sequence comes from Boesenbergia rotunda, assembly GCA_024364735.1. Taxonomy (NCBI): domain Eukaryota; kingdom Viridiplantae; phylum Streptophyta; class Magnoliopsida; order Zingiberales; family Zingiberaceae; genus Boesenbergia; species Boesenbergia rotunda. Next base: position 41,051 of record JAGFNQ010006835.1, on the reverse strand, counting down.
CGACTTGTATCCGTGAGAGCCAGGTGGAGAGAGGGGTAAAGCTTGGATTTTGTGGGTTCCGGAGGCAGCAGGCGAGGCTAGGGCCGGTGACGAACGCGTAAACAAGGTAGAGGTGGTCGTCGGCGTCGAGAGAGGCTCCGAGGATGTCGGCGAAACTGCCGTGGTGGCTTCGGCAGAGAGCGGCGATACGTGAAGGTAAGAAGGCGGGGTCGCCCCGGAACCGGCGACGGAGGACGACGGCATCGGCGCCCCGGAGGAGGCAGCGCCAGGAGTCGGCGAGGGGGTGAGAGGCGGGGAGAGAAACCCGCCGGTGGCGAAGAGGATCTCGTCGAACGGATAGAGAACAAAGCGGCGGCTGTCTTGCGCGGAAAGGGAGAGGCGGAGTTGGACGGCGGCGGCGGAGGAGGAGGTGGAGGAGGTGCTGGTGGAGGCAAGGACAGAGGAGGAGCCGTAGACGTAGCCGTTCGCAGACGAGGAAGAGGGGTAGATGATGGCGTCGTTGGAGACAGAAGCCGTCGGCGACAGCCTCTGCTTCGCTGCCGGCGCAACCGCGTCGACGTCTCTTCGAGTCCTGCACATTGAATCTTGTCTAGGTGATAGCAAGCTCGATCGAAAGGGTAGACTGCGTTGTGTTCATGGTCTCAGGGTGCTTCTTCCATGATCGCCATTAATGGGAATGGAGATCTGATGGGGGGGCTGTCTGCGTTTCTATATCGCTCGCCTTCGATGACCAGCCGAGACGTTGACATTCATTGATTCTCTGCTTCAACTTGCGTAGCTGCTCTGGAGCTAACGTGGTCAACGTTTGGGTGACGTCAGGATTTGAGATTGAGGAGACGAGATAGCGATGGGAGTAAGTCAAAGTTCAAAAAGTAAAGTTGCCGTTGTATCCGTGGATTTGAGATTGAGCCGTAATTGTGAGTTTGACAGGGGAAACAAACTAAATGTCAACGAGGGACAAAGTCGGCTAAGCATGGCGGCTTTTTTTTTTTATCATGCATGATTGATAAAGAAAAAATTAATATCGATTTTTCAACTTTTTCTTACACGGTCAAAAAAAAATGATTGAAAAAAACTGGACAAAAATCAAAAACACTCCTAAATCAAACGAAACATACCTCTGTTAGATATTTTCCTTCCAAAATAATTGTTACTTTTAACAACTATCATAAATATTATAATATGTAGAAGCTATTATAACATAATTCTTTATTTTCAATATTAATTTAACAGTCACAATTAGTAATTATAAAGGGTAAAAGTTATTATGTAGTTGATAAATATATAATTTCTAATATAATATTGTTTGTGGTATTGTAATTAGGGATGGTAATTTGTTTCGAATTCGAAGGAGAATTCGATATTCGTCCCGAATGAAAGAAGGTATGAAGGGACTATCGATACCTTATATCCGACTCGAATATCCAATTAAATAAAAACTATATATATATATATATATATATATATATATATATATTAAAGAATTATTTTCCTAAAATCCATTGACAATTTATGTTGATGTTAGGAATATATTATATAAATGTTTAATCTACTTTTAAATAGATATATATTTTTTTAATATGATATTAATTCTAATTAGGGTGTTAATTTGGGTGAGTCGGATCATGTTCGGGTCAGGTTGATTTTTTTTGAATTCCCAACTCGAACTTAACCCGTGTCCGAATTCAATCTAAAACTCATAATTTGAACTCAAACCTGACCAACCCAAACTCAATTCGAATAATCCGAAAAATCGATTCAAAATAACTTTTTTGGTTATTTTTCTTATAATTTTTCACTTTTATCTCAGTACTCAATTATTAACATACTAATATTTGTATTAATATTCATAAAAGTATTTTAGTTTTCAAAATAAAATTTGATTTAATCTAAAAAAACTCACTAAATCTTAAATTCGGATTAACTCAAACCCGACTAAAAAATTTTCAACCCGAAATCCTCCAACTTGAACTCGAAAATTTCCAACCCAAGCTCGATTATTTTCGGGTCGATTCTGATCGGGTTGTCGGGTTGGATTTATATTTGACACCCCTTATTCTAATGTACTTTTGTTTAGTTAGATTTAAAAAAGAAAAATTATTAGTATACAAGATATTTGATCTTTTAATGAATATGGATATTCGAATAGATATCAAATATCCAATGAATATGAGAATAAAATATATATAATCCAATTCAAATTTGATCCATTATCATCCTTAATTGTAATAATTAATTAATAACTTCTGTGATGGCTTTAAAATGATTGTTGACAAATTTTAAATATTTTAATCTTATTTTAATATAATAGTATGTCTGAGTTTAGAATTCATGATTTAAAATTTTAAAATTTAAGTATTAGTTACACCTTGGTTCCTTCATACGATGTGTATTAGTTACACCTTGGTTCCCTTCATACGATGTGGAATCGTCGTAGAGAGATTCTTAAAATGGCAGTTCTATCTTTTTTTTTAGAGTAGCTACTCGGTATTTACTATAGTGTGAAAAATTATATATTTCATACTTAATCAAATTAAATCATAAATTTATTTTAGATACATTGTAGCTGTTATTAAATAATTTTTACATGTTATCGTAGTAATTCGGTAGGTTCTACATATTGTAACAGTCAATTGATAATTGTTTCAATGTCGCCACAATAATAGTTGAGATAAAATCATTAGCAAAAAAATAAAGAAAAAATAAAAAAAAATCAAATACACTAGGTGTGCACAAGTTTACGCGGCAAAGTCCTTAGCATAAAATTTCTATATATATATATATATATATATATTCTTTTGATGATTTGTAAACTTCGGGACGCCATTTTAGTTTCGATTAATTGGAGAAAACTCCCCAATCCCAAATTGACCTTTGCATGCACTCCCCCACTTGAAAAATTCTTTGCATTCACTCCCTGGTGGATTGAGTATAAAAGAGTGAAAACTCAGAATACATTGTAAAGATTTGAGTATAAATTGTTTGAGATTAAGTACTAATTCAAGAAATTTGAGTACAAAGTTTCGGTGACCCCTCATGTGAAAATCTTGATGTGGTGAGTATAAAAAAGTGAAAACTCAGTATACATTATAAAGATTTGAGTATAAATTGTTTGAGATTGAATACTAATTTAAGAAATTTGAGTATAAAATTTCGATGACCCCTCATGTGAAAATCTTGATGTGGTGGATACAACCTCATATACTCAAATTTCTAAATTTTATACTCAAATTTTTTGAAATAATACTCAATCTAAATCAATTTATACTTAAATTTTGATAATGTATACTGAAATTTTTACTATCTACTGAAACAATTTATACTCAAATTTCTTAAATTAGTACTCAATCTCAAACAATTTATACTCAAATCTTTACAATTTATACTGAATTTTTACTATTTTATACTGATAAAAAAATAATACACAAAACTGTCTTGTCAATCCCATCAGGGAGTGCATGCAAAGAAATTTTTGATTGGGGAGTGCATGCAAAGCCAAGTTTGATGTTAGGGAGTTTTCTCAAATTTTCCCTTTTAGTTTTGCCTCCCAAAAAAAAACTTTTTACTCATGAATCTTGTCTTATAAAAAAATTGATTGAACCCGACATTTTAGGTTTAGATTACCTACAATTGTTGCAATTTTTAGGATAATTTGATTCAAAAAATGCTAATAAAATGCATAATTTTATGATACTTTTATTGTTGCTAATTTAAAATTAAAAAAATATATATTTTGGCTACGTAGAGCAACCTAATAGGAAAATGAATATCCGTGAAATTTGAATGTTTTTAATCTCAAAATAAGAAAAATAAACAATTTTTGATAGATTTGTTTTTTTTTGAAATCAATTAAAATGAATATAAGCCACCATTTTGGGAATAAGCAAAATGTAAAGGAGGCCTTTGATAATTTTGAAAATAGAGAGTTTGATTGACATTTTTGCCCAAATAAATCGTCACAAAAAATCCGTGTTAGAAGTGCTACACCGGAATTTATCGTTATGAAAGCGTGATGTAGTAATAAACCAGTCATATCGCCGCTACGGCGCTACCAAACTCGAGATATGTATAATTTAACGGCCAAGAGGCACATATCGCCGTTGCCCCCATTCCTATCCACCCAGGGCCGCCGCCGCCGCCATGGCCTTCGCCGTCTTGCACCCTCGTCCCTCACTCCTCTGCACTGGCCCTCTGCTTCCGTTCCAAGCCATCCGACGTATTTCCTTTCTCCGCCTTGCCTCTAGCTCCTCCACCTCCCCTACTGCCGAGTTCAACATCTCCTTCGGTGCCAGTCCCTCACCAGGCGTCAACGAGGCTAAACCAAGAACCCTAGTGCCAGACACTTCCCCTACTGGATCCTCGAATGCTCCCATCCCCATGCTCATTCCGTGGATTGTCCGCGGCGAGGACGGCCAGTTCACTATACAGTCCTCCCCTCCTGCCCGATTCCTCCAAGACATGGCCGAAGCCAAGATGGAGAAGAAGGTAAAGAAAAATAACGACAAGAAGAATTCTCCGGGCGCGATGACGTCTATTGCTACGGGAGCATCGCCTCCCAAGTACTCGAAGGCTGCCAGAAGATTTTACAACCAGCACATTAAACAGCAGTCGCAGCGGCTCAGTAAGGTCCTTGCTGCTTCCGGTGGTAAGTTTTTTTTGCTGTTTTAATAATTTGGCAAAGCTTTTCGATTTTGAATCTGTTTCTTTTATGGTCCTTATCGTTATGGCTTCTTGTCGTTGCCTTTGCTAGTGCCGAACCTTGATTTTCTAAAGTTGCCAGCTAAAATGATTAACTTTTCAGTGGCATCGAGAAGGAACTGTGAAGAGATAATTTTTGAAGGGAAAGTGACTGTCAATGGGTCAGTTTGCACTTCTCCACAGGTATTCTACTTAGGGTTGCCTAAGGCCACTTGCAAGCTGTAAGAGTTTGAATGCCTTTTATCTGCTCGTTATCCTTATATATATATATATATATATATATATATATATATATATATATATATATATATATATATTGTTAGAAACAGCAACAATTACTTCATATGAGGCAAACTTCTTTAAGATGTTAAAAATCAAGCTTTTTATGCTAGGTATTATTTGTTATTCTGTGTTTGTGCTGGCAAAGTCATTTTTTACATTCTTTTATGCTTATGATGCTTTTGTCTAAAGGACCATTCTTGACGGAGTGGAACCTTCATGACAGGCTATACACTACTTATTGGGCAAAAGGTCAATCTCAGATGATCAGAGTGTTGAAGCTACATTTGCTATCCACTAGTGTCCACATTTGCTACATACCTACTACATAAACTTGATAATCACTAAGACGCATGACCAGTTATCACCAATTTTAATATTTCTTTTAAGTTTACAAGTTCCGATTCACTAACCTGCTCAATCTTACTGTTACTTTGCTCTCATTTTCTGAACCATTTTCAGGAGATTATTTTTGTGTTTGGGTTCTACACATCTACCTACAACTTTTTCAGAATGGGTCAAGAATTCTTTTAGTTGCAGCTTATCACTGTCATGTCTTCCTTTTTCATTATATCTTGGTTAGTGAGTTGTCTGTCTCAAAACCATCCTCGAATGTACTGAGACTATTGATTACCATATTAAAGTGTCTTATGTTTATTCTCTTCATTCAGATTTGACTTGACAATTGTGATTGCTAGTTGCTGATAGTTACCTGAATTTTATTTTAAAGTTTATTAGACTTTTTGTCATTATCCTGTTAGATATCTTAGATATCTAGTGTGAATGGAAGAGAGGTGGTGAGACTTTAGTCCCACATTGGAACTTTCTAGTGAGTAGAAAGTGAGGAGGAGGATAAAGGGACTCCCTTGTGAGTGGGGCTTTAGTCCCACATTGGGAGTTTTAAGGCAATATGTTTGGTTTATATTGTATCACAAGCATGATAGTTGTGAACAAATGCTAGGGGAGAGGTTCTCTCACACGCGTGGGTGCGCAGGGGGGGTGCAAATCCAGGGCCCGGATTTGTACTGAACCAAGTGAACTCGTGTGCGTGCACGACCCGCGCACGTTGAATGTCCGATCGATCGGGGCAAAAATTGCCTAAGCAGATGAACCAACATTTTGTCAAATTGATTTTTGCTCAGATGTAACTGATGCATTAAATTTGATTAATGCGAAGTCAGTAACCCCCAGACGTTTTGATCTGGTCGGGTAAATGGCAGTAAGTGACGATTAATTCGTCATTTACCACTGCAGGGGGTCTGAGCCTATATAAAGGGGCTGTGACCGAGAGCAAAGGATACAGACACAGAGAAATTCTCCTCTGCTCCAACTCCACCTTGTTCCCGACCTCCGCTCTGCTGATAGCAGTCGGGTACACCCTCAGTTCGCTGCGAGCAACGAGTGCTCCGTTGTGCCCGTGGTTCGGCTGTTGTATCCTGAGAGACAGAAGTCCATCAGAGCCTCGAAGCATCGCGGAGGAGGACGAATCTGTTTCAAGGAAACTGCGCTCCGCAGGCCTCAGCAGCATCCCGGTCGGGAGACGTCCGACCACTACTCAGGAATTCTAGTTCGGGAATTCCACTTGGCGGCTCGGGAGCTCACTCGGCTATACCGCTCGGGAGGTCACTCGGCCTTCCACTCGGTAGCTCGCTCGGTCACTCGGCAATACCGCTCGGAAGCTCACTCGGCCTTCCGCTCGGGAGCTCACTCAGCCACTCGGGAGCTCGGTCGGTCACTCGACAATACCACTCGGGAGCTCACTCGGCCTTCCACTCGGGAGCTCGCTCGGTCAGTCGGCAATACCGCTCGGAAGCTCACTCGGCCTTCCGCTCGGGAGCTCACTCGGCCACTCGGGAGCTCACTCGGCCATTTCGCTCGGGAGATTGCAGACTGCAGTTTGGAGCTCGGGCCACTCAACAGAGATAAGTTGAAATTAATTTTATAATTTCAATTTAGTGTAAAATCTCGGAAACTCCTCCAACAAACTTGAAACAGATTCGTTCTGTTGAGATGGCCACGGAACGTGTTGAGGTGAAACAGACTCATCACCAGGCCCCCTCCGCCTCGATCGGGAATGTCCCGATCAACCATGGGGAAAAGCCAGAGAAGTTCACTGGGCTGAACTTCAAGAGGTGGCAGCAGAAGATGCTCTTCTATCTGACCACGCTCAATCTGGCTCGGTTCTTGACCGAGGACCCTCCCAAGCAGGCTGAGGCTGCTGAGGTGGAGGCATGGACTCATTCTGAGTACCTATGTCGAAACTACATCCTCAACTGCTTGGCCGACTCGCTGTATGCTGTGTACAACACGAAGAGAACGACCAAAGAGCTATGGGAGTCCTTGGACAAGAAGTACAAGTCGGAGGATGCTGGGGCCAAGAAGTTCATTGTGTGCCGATTCTTGGACTACAAGATGGTTGACTCTAAGACAGTGATCAACCAAGTCCAGGAGCTTCAGGTGATCTTACATGAGATCCACTCAGAAGGTATGGTTCTGAGTGAAACCTTCCAAGTAGCAGCCATCATTGAGAAGCTGCCCCCCGGCTGGAAGGATTTCAAGAACTACCTGAAGCACAAGCGGAAGGAAATGAACGTGGAGGAACTTGTTGTGCGACTTCGCATCGAAGAAGACAACAAGGGATCAGAGAGAAAGATGTTCTCTCAGGCTACTGTGAAAGCCAACGTGGTTGAGCACGGATAAAGCTCGAAACGGAAGAATTCTAAATCTTCCAAGCTGGGACCCAAAGGAGGCATCGCCAAGAAGTTCTTTGGGAAGTGCTACAACTGTGGCAAAGTGGGTCACAAATCTTCGGAATGCAAGAAACCGAAGAAGAAGCAGGTGGCCAACCTGAACGAGGGACCAGAAATGGAAGACCTCTATGCCATGGTTTCTGAATTGAACCTGGTGGGTTCAAACCCGCGGCAATGGTGGATCGATACTGGAGCCACCAGACACGTATGCTGCAATAAGGAGCTGCTCCACAACTTCGAAGAAATTAGTGGAGAGAAGCTGTTCATGGGGAACTCGGCAACCTCGGACATCATGGGCCAAGGGAAGGTGGTGCTGAAGATGACCTCAGGCAAGGACCTGACTCTCACCAATGTGCTGTATGTTCCGGAGATTCGAAAGAATCTAGTATCCGGATCACTGCTAAGCAAGCATGGCTTTCGCATTGTATTTGAGTCCGACAGAGTTGTACTGTTGAAAAAGAGAATGTTTGTAGGAAAGGGCTATGTATCTGATGGGCTTTTCAAGCTCAGTGTAATGGCCATTAGGCCTAAGATAAATAAAGGTGAAAGCTCTTCCGTTTATATGCTTGAGTCTTCTTGTTTATGGCATAGTAGACTAGGACATGTGAACTACGATGTGCTTCGTAGATTAATAAACATGCAAAGCATACCGACATTCCACCTTGACCCGAAACACAAGTGTGAGACTTGTGTTGAAGCGAAGTTGACTAGGTCATCCTTTCAACACGTTGAAAGAAGCACCGAACCACTCGGCCTAATTCACACCGACGTATGTGACCTTAAAGGCACACCGACACGTGGTGGGAATAAGTACTTCATCACTTTTGTAGATGATAACACAAAATATTGTTATGTGTATCTTCTCAAAAGCAAGGATGAAGCTATAGAGAAATTCGTTCTCTATAAGAATGAGGTTGAAAACCAACTTAATAAGAAGATTAAGGTGGTTCGAAGTGACCGAGGCGGTGAATATGTATCACCATTCGCTGAGTTGTGTGCTGAACATGGGATCAGACACGAAACAACAACTCCTTATACCCTTCAGCAGAATGGGATTGCTGAGTGAAAGAATCGAACTCTTAAGGAGATGATGAATGCTCTTCTATTGAGCTCTGGACTGCCAGACTCCATGTGGGGGGAAGCGGTGTTAACAGCTAACTACCTTTTGAATAAGGTCCCCCGGAAGAAAATAGATAAGAGCCCTTATGAGTTATGGAATGAAAGACAACCATCCTACAAATACTTGCGAGTGTGGGGGTGTCTTGCCAAAGTTTTGGTGCCTGATCCGAAAAGGGTCAAGATAGGACCAAAAACTGTTGATTGCATATTTATTGGATATGCACACAACAGCAGTGCATATCGGTTTTGTGTGTATGAGTCACAATTACCGGATATACACAAGAACTCGATAATAGAATCGAGAAATGCCTTATTCTTCGAGCATGTGTTTCCATATAAGACCCGAGAGGATGCTAGCTCCTCAAAACGGGTGGAGGTAATACCAGAGGAAGAAGAAGAGGATGATGAACCAGTGGAGGCTGCGCCTCGGCGGAGTAAGAGAGCTCGGGTGGAAAAATCTTATGGATCAGATTTTATCACTTTCATACTGGAAGGTGACCCCTAGAGCTACTCAGAAGCTGTAAACTCTTCTGAGGGACCTCACTGGAAAGAGGCAATTGCATCTTAGATAGAATCTATCTTACAAAATCACACTTGGGAACTTGTGGACCTTCCTTCGGGGAGTAAACCATTAGGATGCAAGTGGATTTTCAAGAAGAAGATAAGATCAGATGGCACAATTGACAAGTATAAGGCGAGGTTGGTAATTAAAGGTTACCGACAAAGAGAAGGCCTTGATTACTTTGATACATATTCTCCTGTGTCGAGAATAACGTCCATTAGAGTGTTGTTGGCTATTGCTGCTCTATGGAACCTGGAAATACATCAGATAGATGTAAAGACGACCTTTCTAAACGGAGATTTAGAAGAGGAAATCTATATAGAGCAACCTGAGAGGTTTTCTGTGCCAGGACAGAATAACAAGGTTTGCAAATTGGTGAAGTCTTTATACGGCTTGAAGCAAGCTCCAAAGCAGTGGCATGAAAAATTTGATAATGTTATGCGAGAAGGTGGATTCAAAATCAATGAATGTGATAAATGTGTCTACTCGAAAGCTACCGAAGATGACTTTGTCATCTTGTGCTTATATGTAGATAACATACTTATCATTGGGAGTAATGATAAGATAATCAAATCCACGAAAGACATGTTAAACTCAAGATTTGACATGAAAGACATGGGCCTAGCTGATGTGATTCTAGGAATCAAGATTCTTAGAACAGCTGAAGGACTTGTTCTTAGTCAGTCCCACTACATGGACAAGATTCTTGAGAAATTCACTGTTAGGATCGATGTCGGTACGCTAGAGGGGGGTGAATAGCGTTTCTTTGATTCTTTCAACCTACGTTGTTAGTTTGCACAGCGGAAATACAAGATAATAAAACTAACAACAAAGAACAAACGCTAACAACCTGATTTAGTTGGTATCCACCCCGGTCGGGTGACTAATCCAACAATCCTTCGGCGGATCAAATCCCGGATAACCTCCGGTTATCACGTGTCGCTCCTTGTGGGTGGAGAAACCTCACCACAACACCAAACAAAGCTCTGGACACGAAGACTACTAACTTACCCTTAACCAAGACAAGTTTCGTCAAGAAACTCAGCCACCACGACGTCCTCTTTAAATAGGACTCGGGGCTGATTTCTCGCTACCAGTCGACTGCCCCCAGGGCAGTCGACTGGTGCCATCCAAATTCGACCGTTACACCCCAACGTTCGAATTTTAGCCAGCTCACCAGCCACCTACCAGTCGACTGCCCCCAGGGCAGTCGACTGGTCCCTAGCTGAAATCCTTCCCGAGTACATTCACACAACACTCGACCCTCACGACTCGACTGACTCCTCATCCGCAGCCTCGACTGTTGCCTTCGCGCCCTCTTCATCTTCGGCCCTCGTCCCTCGGATGCGCACGCAAGCCTCCAGCTTGCATCCATGCCACCCTTCACGTACACCTTGAAGTCCGCGCCCATCAGCTCATCGTCCCTGCACTCCATGGTCCCTCAGATGCGCACGCCAGCCTCCAGCTGGCCTCCATGCCATCCTTCACCGTACTGAGGCCGTCCAGTCAGGTCCATATGCGTAACCTGTACAACCTGCACACTCAACATACGCATATTAAATACAAGGGTAAACCTAATTTAAACCCTTTGCCCAAACATCAAAACCCATGGTCACACCGGACCATCTTAGGGCCGATTGCTCCAACAATCTCCCCCTTTTTGATGTTTGGCAATTCGTTTAAGTTAGGGAAAGCAAGATAGTAGTAAATAGCAAAAATCATGCTAAATGAATGCATATGCAATGCATAACTGGATCCTATCCCAAGGCATCCTACACCTAACCCTCCAAGTTAGGAATTTTACACCTAGCCCTTCAAGCTAGGACTTTACCACCTAACCCTCCAAGTTAGGAATTTTACACCTAGCCCTTCAAGCTAGGACTTTACCACCTAACCCTCCAAGTTAGGATTTTCCAACACCTAGCCCTCCAAGCTAGGACTTTTCCCACCTAACCCTCCAAGTTAGGATTTTCTACCAAACCGGGCTTTTTAAAGCTTCTCCCAAGCTCCCCCTTACACTGGACTTATAAAGGCTTTTTAAGAACCTCTCCAAGGTTCCCCTTACGCCAAGAATGGAGTAATCATGCTCCCCCTCAAACTCAGCTCCCCCTAAAACTAGGGTTTCTAGCAAAGGTATGTTTAGTTTCCCACTTAAACCCAACATTTCTCCCCCTTTGCCATACATCAAAAAGACCCCAATAATATCCCAATTATTGATTCCCCAATGATGCTAAACACAGTATACTAAACCCCCGTACACTTGTTTCTTATCATTTGGACCAAAGTCAGCTGCTGGATACCCACACCAGCCCTGACCAGTCGACTGCCCCCAGGGCAGTCGACTGATACTCTGATTTCAGTCTTTTCTGGCCAAATTCAGAATTGCGCCAGAAATTTCACAAATCTCCAAAAATTCTCAAATTTCGTGGAGAACATTGTGGTACCCATACCTACTTGGGAAAAATACATCTACCCATGTATCTATCACCATTCCCAAGTTTGACACAAAACCCAAAAATTTCAAAATGAAAATCAAGACAACTAGGAGGCTACCTCCCCCTTTACCCATGCCTTCTCCCAATTTTCATTTTTCCCAGGTCAAGTTCTACCCAACTTAACCTCCTAGACACCACGTTGAGTCATACACAACCCAACACCCGAGTTCTTCCCCCTTTGACACTCTTGTAGCATTGCCCGAGGCAATATTTCCCTAAGTGCCAAAAAGAACTCAACAAAAGTCTAAAAACTCTAAAGTTTGCAAGCACACTTGCTAGGATATACCCTATCTTAGAAAAATATGATATCATGGAAATATCAAGTGTGCTTGACTTTTGGTACACATCTAACTTCCTTAAAAGATTTGGCATTTTGAAATTAAGTCATTATTCCTTGTGTTTGCCTCTTCTAACCCTTTCAAATTGACACAAGGAATTGTCCTCAACTCTAAGGTTCATCCATAATTCCAAGTGTTTCTGAAAAACCCTTCAGAAATCACTTATTAACACTCTGCCCAGACCCTCAGTTGACTGTCCAAATGGCAGTCAACTGCCAAAACTCACAGAGAGTTTCCGAGCTCTTACTGATACCTGATTTTCAGGTTTTCAGGCCGAAATTCAGAAATGTCCTAAAAATTCTACAAATCTCCAAAAATTCTGAAATTTTGTGGTGAGACTTGTGAAGCCAATATCCACTTGGGAAAAATACGTTTCCAGATAAATGTACTCCAGATCCCAAGATTGGCACGAAACTCCACTTATCCTAAAGTGTATCATTACAACCTTAGCCCAAAGTTCTAATTTCGACCTCATCTTGATGCTTCTTCCCATACTCATTCATAATCCATTAGTAGCATCAAGTTACATGGTATTCTCACATTAAACCCAATTTCTTTCAATTATAATACCATTTCCACTCTTTTTCTCCCTACATCCCCTTTTTAGTGCGCCAAAACTTAGAATTAAGACTTACCCAAGTCTCCCAATCCTATTTGGCACATTTCATCCAATTCCTTGGGAGAAAAACTTTTGAGATCCATTTACCATGAACCCCAAAGGCTCCTAGAGCTCCCCCTTGAGCTCTTAGCCTTAGCCACCTCCCTAGGTGACTCCATCCACACTAGGCCACACCGGTGTGCCACCGGTGACTCTTGATCTACAAAATTGACCTTTTTAACCTTGGACATCTTGTCCTTGGTTCGGTCACTCTTTTTACCCTTGGATGGCATTCCCTTGTCATCTTTGGACTTTCCCTCCTTACTAAGATTGTATGTTTTCCCAACATGCTTCTTTCCATTGCCCTTGGAGGTCTTAGATCGGTACCCCAATCCCGATCTATCATAGTTGGGTTTGATGCTACCCAACACCATGTCTAAGCCCTTAGATCCAACAGTGAATCTTTCTAGAGCTTTTTCTAATGTATCAAGCCTTGCCCTCAAGGCTTGATTTTCCCTTTCTAGGCCTTGAACCCTAGAGTCAATATGTCTACCTTGGACATTCCTAGACCTATCCACTTTCCTAGGCATATGTTTCCCTTCCTTGGGGTTAGTGCCTTTAGCCTTGGATACATAGGTCTTAGGCCTATCATGATGCATGCTTTTTCTAGAGTGGTGATCTACCTTGTTATCCTTATTCCTATCATTGTACTTAAATCCAAAGTTATGTACCATTAAGCAATTTTCATAATTTCTAGCATGCATGAATGAGTGATTTACATGATTTTTAGAATGCAAGGAAGAACTTGAGATTGAATTACATTTTGGCTTAAGGTTAGAAGTTACCTTCTTTACCTTTGGTGTTCCTTCTTGATGTGGGCTTCTTCTCTTCTTTCTTTTTTCTTTCTCCCATCTTCTCAAATTCTCCATCTTCTTTAGTTCTCCTTTCCTTGGGCACTTAGTATGAAAGTGCCCTAGCTCACCACACGTAAAGCATCGAATCCTCCTTCTTTTGTTTTGGGCTTCCTCATTCCTACAAATCATGTTAGATTTAAATTGAATGGAATTAGGTTTAGATTTTACCTCCATTTTACCTTTCGGGCACTTATCCTTGTAGTGCCCCTTTTCGTTGCAACCAAAGCATGTGATGTGCTCCTTTCTCTTGGCTTTGGTGGAGGTAGAGGTCTTTTCTTGTTCTTGTATGATTGAGGGTCTTTCCTCCCCCTCAATACTTGACGTTGATACTTCTTCTTTTTCTTCTCTAGATGAGGTGGAGGACCTCTCACTCTCTTCTTCCATTTCACTTGAGGAGGTAGATGATTCTTCTTCCTTTTTTTCCTCTTCTTGGGCTATTGAGTTTACTTCCTCGGCCTCTTCCACTAATTGATCTTGTGTAGGGTTCTTATGAATTTCTTGCAATTTGTTCCACAATTCATATGCATTTTGATATTCTCCTACACGACTCAAAATATTAGTAGGCAAAATATTAACTAAAATATTGATTGCCTTTTTATTTGCCCTAGATTGCTCTTGTTGTTCATTTGTCCAGTATCTTGGGCGAAGCCTCTTCCCGTGCTTGTCTCTCGGAATTTCAAAGGGATCTTCAATGGTCATCCTACAATCCCAATCCATTCCTAGCCAATTTTCCATCCTTGACTTCCAATGGCCGAATCCTTCATGATTGTAGGATGGTGGTGCGTTGATGTCTTCCCCCAACTTATCTTCCATATTCTTCCCTCTAGCTTTTGCTCTTCTTGGCGGTTAGTCCAATCACGAGCGGTCCTTCGCTCTGATACCAATTGTTAGGATCGATGTCGGTACGCTAGAGGGGGGTGAATAGCGTTTCTTTGATTCTTTCAACCTACGTTGTTAGTTTGCACAGCGGAAATACAAGATAATAAAACTAACAACAAAGAACAAACGCTAACAACCTAATTTAGTTGGTATCCACCCCGGTCGGGTGACTAATCCAACAATCCTTCGGCGGATCAAACCCCGGATAACCTCCGGCTATCACGTGTCGCTCCTTGTGGGTGGAGAAACCTCACCACAACACCAAACAAAGCTCTGGACACGAAGACTACTAACTTGCCCTTAACCAAGACAAGTTTCGTCAAGAAACTCAGCCACCACGACGTCCTCTTTAAATAGGACTCGGGGCTGATTTCTCGCTACCAGTCGACTGCCCCCAGGGCAGTCGACTGGTGCCATCCAAATTCGACCGTTACACCCCAACGTTCGAATTTTAGCCAGCTCACCAGCCACCTACCAGTCGACTGCCCCCAGGGCAGTCGACTGGTCCCTAGCTGAAATTCTTCCCGAGTACATTCACACAACACTCGACCCTCACGACTCGACTGACTCCTCATCCGCAGCCTCGACTGTTGCCTTCGCGCCCTCTTCATCTTCGGCCCTCGTCCCTCGGATGCGCACGCAAGCCTCCAGCTTGCATCCATGCCACCCTTCACGTACACCTTGAAGTCCGCGCCCATCAGCTCATCGTCCCTGCACTCCATGGTCCCTCAGATGCGCACGCCAGCCTCCAGCTGGCCTCCATGTCATCCTTCACCGTACTGAGGCCGTCCAGTCAGGTCCATATGCGTAACCTGTACAACCTGCACACTCAACATACGCATATTAAATACAAGGGTAAACCTAACTTAAACCCTTTGCCCAAACATCAAAACTCATGGTCACACCGGACCATCTTAGGGCCGATTGCTCCAACATTCACCAATGGTGATACTGCGTTGGCACGAACGCCGATAGATACGAGCCAACATCTATCGAAAAATCGAGGAGAAAGTATCTCTCAGGTAGAGTACGCTCGGGTGATTGGAAGTCTGATGTACTTGATGAATTGTACACGACCAGACTTAGCCTACGCAGTAAGCAAACTGAACAGATACACGAGTAATCCCGGTGTTGAGCACTGGAAAGGGATAACAAGAGTACTGAGGTACTTGAGATACACTCGTGGAAATGGACTGCACTATATGAGATATCCTGCTGTTATCGAAGGATACAGCGATGCGAGTTAGATATATGACATAAAAGACTCGAAGTCTACGAGTGGTTATGTGTTCACTCTGGGAAGTGCAGCCATTTCATGGAAATCTTCTAAACAATCCGTAATAACCAGATCCACGATGGAGTCTGAGTTTGTAGCTCTTGACAAATGTGGTGAAGAGGCTGAATGGTTATGACAATTCTTAGAAGATGTACCGAGATGGCCGAAACCCGTGCCGGCAATCTACATACATTGTGATAGTCAATCGGCAATTGGCCGGCTACAAAGCCATCTGTACAATGGTAAGTCTAGACATATACGTCGAAGACACAATACCATTAGACAACTACTCTCAACTGGAGTTATCATTGTTGACTATGTGAAGTCAAAGGATAACTTAGCGGATCCGCTAACCAAAGGGTTAAATCGAGAGTTAGTTGCAAGCTCATCAAGGAGGATGAGTTTGATGCCGATAGAAAAAGTTGGTGCAAAGGAAACCCAACTTATGCAGACTGGAGATCCCAAGAACTAGGTTCAAAGGGACAACCTAACTGCACTGACAAAAGTGTTCACTGTGAGGGAACGACTCTTTGAAACAGTGAAGGATGAAGGTTAAGCATACGGCTTTTAATGATTCAATAAAGTTATATAGAAAACTCTTAAGAAATCACCTTTGTGAGAAAGAAGTGGGGCCGCTTCGAAGAGAATTGGAGGCACAATTCTTAGAACTTCTCGCAGAATCAGGCGTGTTCATGGCCAAGAAAGAACACACTCATGAGAACTGAGGTGTATCAGGGAGAGTCCTGGGTGAGATGTGTCAATGCTTACATAAACGACAGCACAGTTCAAGGACATCGTGTCTATTGTCAGCCAGGAAGCAAACAGATCTTCACAAGGGAAGGCTCAAAGGGTGAAACCTACCTATCCTATACACGACTCAACTGTTGAATGTTATCACCATGTTTCCATTCATGTGGGGGATTGTTAGATATCTTAGATATCTAGTGTGAATGGAAGAGAGGTGGTGGAACTTTAGTCCCACATTGGAACTTTCTAGTGAGTAGAAAGTGAGGAGGAGGATAAAGGGACTCCCTTGTGAGTGGGGCTTTAGTCCCACATTGGGAGTTTTAAGGCAATATGTTTGGTTTATATTGTATCACAAGCATGATAGTTGTGAACAAATGCTAGGGGATATCTAGTGTGAATGGAAGAGAGGTGGTGGGACTTTAGTCCCACATTGGAACTTTCTAGTGAGTAGAAAGTGAGGAGGAGGATAAAGGGATTCCCTTGTGAGTGGGGCTTTAGTCCCACATTGGGAGTTTTAAGGCAATATGTTTGGTTTATATTGTATCACAAGCATGATAGTTGTGAACAAATGCTAGGGGAGAGGCTCTCTCTCACGCGTGGGTGCGCAGGGGGGGTGCAAATCCAGGGCCCGGATTTGTACTGAACCAAGTGAACTCTTGTGCGTGCACGACCCGCGCACGTTGAATGTCCGACCGGTCGGGGCAAAAATTGCCTAAGCAGATGAACCAACATTTTGTCAAATTGATTTTTGCTCAAATGTAACTGATGCATTAAATTTGATTAATGCGAGGTCAGTAACCCCCAGACGTTTTGATCTGGTCGGGTAAATGGCAGTAAATGACGATTAATTCGATATAAAGGGGCTGTGACCGAGAGCAAAGGATACAGACACAGAGAAATTCTCCTCCGCTCCAACTCCACCTTGTTCCCGACCTCCGCTCCGCTGATAGCAGTCGGGTACACCCTCAGTTCGCCGCGAGCAACGAGTGCTCCGTTGTGCCCGTGGTTCGGCTGTTGTATCCTGAGAGACAGAAGTCCATCAGAGCCTCGAAGCACCGCGGAGGAGGACGAATCTGTTTCAAGGAAACTGCGCTCCGCAGGCCTCAGCAACATCCCGGTCGGGAGACGTCCGACCACTACTCAGGAATTCTAGTTCGGGAATTCCACTCAGCGGCTCGGGAGCTCACTCGGCTATACCGCTCGGGAGCTCACTCGGCCTTCCACTCGGGAGCTCGCTCGGTCACTCGGCAATACCGCTCGGAAGCTCACTCGGCCTTCCGCTCGAGAGCTCACTCGGCCACTTGGGAGCTCGCTCGGTCACTCGGCAATACCGCTTGGGAGCTCACTCGGTCTTCCACTCGGGAGCTCGCTCGGTCAGTCGGCAATACCGCTCGGAAGCTCACTCGGCCTTCCGCTCGGGAGCTCACTCGGCCACTCGGGAGCTCACTCGGCCATTTCGCTCGGGAGATTGCAGACTGCAGTTTGGAGCTCGGGCCACTCAACAGAGATAAGTTGGAATTAATTTTATAATTTTAATTTAGTGTAAAATCTCGGAAACTCCTCCAACATATCCTTGATGATTCTCATCTTGCTTCTGATTTTCATTTGAAAGAAGACCTAATATGTGCCTCATTCATTTTTCTGAGTACCCATTGAGCTTTTTCATATGTTAACTTCACATGAGTACTAAATTGGAAACAGAGACACTAAAATATTTCATCTGACTGGTCTGCAAGTTAATATCTTATTAATTTTTGTTGTATGTTTAGACCAGGGTCGACATTGCCAAGGATTCAATATATGTTAATGGGAACCGCTTATCCAAGAGACTACCTCCTAAATTGCATTTTGCTCTCAACAAGCCAAAAGGGTATGTATATTTCTAGTTTAATTTCCTAATGTAGTTTGTATTTATGGGCATCTAACTAATTCTTGAAAACTGCAGTTATATTTGCTCAAGTGCAGATGATTCTAAATCAGTCATCTCCCTCTTCGATGATTTTTTGAGAAAATGGGTATGTGTAGTTTGATTATTCTTTTATATGGTTTGGAGCATGATACTCAAGATTATGATTTGGATTATAAGATCTCACGATCATCTATGCAAATTGGCCTAAACTATCAGGATCCTAGGTTGAATTTGAATCAGCCTAAATTCTTGTGAATTTATGATCTAATCCAATACTTCTTAAGGGTTTTTATGTTGGATCTCAATTCCAATAACGTTAACTGGATGGAATAATTAACTTTATTGTAGATATTTTACAGCTTGATATTTAATGAAAGTACCCCCCCCCCCCCCCCCCCCCCCCCCACACACACACACACACACACATTTTTCATGTCATTTCATTTGAGAAAAAAGCTACATATGAGATTCTTTTAACTTCCAACTAGAAAATATCTTTTTATAAATTTTGCAATTGTGTAATGTTTATATTAGCTGACTCCATCTAGTGGGATAAGACTTGGTTGTTTTGGTGGTTGTATAATGTTTATCTCGCTTTTGCTATAACTATAAATTATAATGGTGAAATATAGTTCTAAAACAATATTTTAATTAACTCTAAAACTCAACTCACAAGCTTGCGCTTTGATCTTACGTTCCAAAGATGGTAAACTTATAAACCCCTCGCTATTCCTAGAGAGGATCTCAATTATGGCAGCCTTCATTAGGCCTAGGATTAGTTTACTTATACAAGTTCTCATAAGCCACCACAATGTGCTGCCTTTTGATGTTCTCTTCCTTTTCCTTTCGCCTCCATTTACTTTTCACATTTCCAATTTTGCAGATTAAGTCAAATCCAGGAATACCCAAGCCAAGATTGTTCACTGTTGGACGCCTTGATGTTGCAACAACCGGCTTGATTATTGTTACTAATGACGGTACAAAAAGTTGCGGCATCATAGTTGTGTTACTCTCTTTTGTATTTATTGTTATTTATTTGAAGTTGTATAACATATTTTTACTCAGGTGATTTTGCTCAGAAGATTTCTCATCCATCTTCTGAACTAACCAAAGAGTATGTTCAACCTACATTGTCTTTTACTTTTAGACAGTACATATCTACAATTGATGTTTGGTAAAATGTTTTAAAGTGAAAAAGGTGTGGGATAGTTCAGGTGTGCTTTTTAGGTTAAAAGGATATTTTATTAGATTATGACACAATTAATTATAGTTTAGCCGATCCTACTTAGTAGGATAAAGCTTGGTTGTTGTTGTTGTTGTATGGTACAATTACTTATAGTTTGAAAATTAATACATGAAGATAATATTGAGATGTGTGGGTTCAATTCACTATAACAAAAGAAGGGATTAAATGGTAAATGTGATTAGATGTATCTCTAATAGATGATGATAAAATGAGATAGCTAAGATAGGCAAATTAAATCAATTAAAGACATGGACAAGGGACTAAAGAGAGCTCTATGTGATATAATTAAAAGACATCTAAATGACCTAGGTAACATTCTCCTAATAGTTGGGAGGTACTTCTCTGTAGCTTTATTTGCACACTTGGTGGTATAACTAGAAACGCTGTTAGGTTAATTGTCTGATGCAACTGTAGTTGTCCAAATAAGAAGTTCTTCATCAAGGTTTGTAATGGCCTAAATTTATATGCTGCCAATGATATACCATCGGCAACAATCTCACCCATAGAAAGAAAAAATGTATTGTTTATTGAATGAAATATGCAATTGCATGTGATTCTAATGCCATTACATTCCAATCGGTAAAAACCAAGTCTCCTAAGACAATGTCTAACCTATCCCGAAACAAGATATATTTTTTAAACTTAGAAACAATCTATGAAAATTTATATACGGAATTAATCAACCATTTTTAGCTTCCTCTATTTTAATCTTGGTTATTATTGCAGATATATAGCAACAATAGAAGGTAAGGTCAATAGACGGCACCTTGTAGCTTTAAGTGAGGGTGCCCAAGTTGAAGGTGTACACTGTGTACCTGATTCTGTGGAACTATTGCCAGCCCAACCTGATGCTTCAAGGCCTCGAATTCGATTAGTGGTAAATGTGCCTTCAATCTGTTGACAAAATGATTCTAAAGCAATCTTGCACTAGTGGTAGCAGGCGATTCACTCGCCCGCAATCTTGCACTAGTGCTACATGTTGATGCAGTTAATTTCTTTCGCAATAAACATATGTATATCAATTTGCTATTGTATTTTCTGCCTTTAGGTTTCAATAGGTATGAAAATAACGATGCAATGGTCTATAGGAATAGCTGTATGATTTCCTATGAATTCAAATGGAATGAAATTAAGTATTCTTATGCTTGTTACAAACTCCCAGTGAATTGAGATTCCGTAATCATTAGGAGAAACTACTTATTTTGGTACAAACTCCCATTGAATTGAGATTCCGTAATCATTAGGAGAAACTACTTATTTTACTCCAAGATTAACTTTTCGTCTATGCTATTTTTCAACGAATGTTTATGATTACTCTGTTCAAGTGTTGAATGGCTGGGCGTTCAAGGGCTGGGTAGATGGGTGGGACTTGGACAGGCTGGTAGATTTTTTATAATTGTTCAAACTATTACTTGTCTATTACTTGCATTCCTACAAATCAACCATTACAAATCAAATGAAACATTTTACTTCATTCCATGAACTACAGAAAAGTATAATTAGTCACATTCAATTTCTTGTCTATTCTAAATCGCTATTCCATTTCTTCTCTAGGAAAAGTTCTAGTCCTTCTCTTCCGTTCCTTCTCAATTTTTTAGCTTACAGAAATCTTATTTAAATGCAAGGAAATCAATATATTAATCTTCCTTACGTTTAATTTTGTCATCAATACTCTGATCTATATATGTTAATTAAGATCCTTCTTTTGAGATATCTGTTAGGTACATGAAGGGAGAAATCATGAAGTGCGAGAACTCGTAAGAAATGCAGGGTTACAGGTCTGTTTGTAATTTAGATTCTCTTGCACACTAGAAGCCTAATTGTAGAGAATGCTCAAGATACTCTGTTGTCTAATACACTATTTTTCTTATCTCGGTAGCTTTATTCGCTAAAACGTGTGCGAATAGGTGGATTCAGGCTTCCATCAGATCTCGGGTAATTTCATACTTCTTGCTACCTTTTGTTTCTAGTTTTTTCCTCGCTATTTATACTGTCAAATACCCACTTCTTATATCCCCTACCCAGTCATGAGGTATAAATCTCCATTGATGTTTTGTTTTAGGCTTGGGAAGTATGTTGAACTTAAACGATCTGACTTCAAGTTGTTTGAAGTGAAGAAGTGAACACTCCAAAGAATGCCAGAATAGCATCAGATTTAAACACATGACGCCTTGGTTTGCCTCAAATAAACTTTTAGCTATTTGACATGCGATCTCCATCTCCATGTTTGATCTTTAGTCTAGCATGACAATGGAATGAGTTGCTGGTATGACACAAAACCGTGGATCAATGTCTTCAGAGAAGATGAACACTTGGTTTCCATGCTACATTAGCGTTTGTTCATCGTGTAGTGATGAAGTGATCAACAATGAAATTCTGGTGCTAGTTCAGGAGATTCTGATTGCCAAAAGTGATTTTTTCCCCCCTTCGTAAAGCTGATGTATATGTTGAACAGAAATGCCTATGATATTGTTGTTTCTTCAGATTCAAGTATAGCATTGTAACGGAATAATTCTATAATCCAAATTATTTCACTTTAAAGTAAAATGACTGACTTTTTTATAGATTATATTTTGCTATTTTTTATTTTGTTCTTTCTGATATATGATTTTATTCATTTATCATGTGAGAGACTGAGACATTAGTTGTATTTACAACTATTGTAAATTAATGTTTATTATTATCATTTGCGTTTCCATAATTATATCATCTGATTTACTCAATAAGTTAACAA
Source organism: Boesenbergia rotunda (assembly GCA_024364735.1). NCBI lineage: Eukaryota > Viridiplantae > Streptophyta > Magnoliopsida > Zingiberales > Zingiberaceae > Boesenbergia > Boesenbergia rotunda. The sequence continues at coordinate 18,507 of JAGFNQ010006835.1, read as the reverse complement.
AAAAAAAAAAATGATGGCAGATAAATTGAATCTGGGATGATCGGCCCGGTCCCACGGAAGTTTCCCACCGGTCACCAGGGTAAATCGGGAAGTGCTCGCGGGGACAGTCTAGAAGCCCAGCGTCCCAGGGTTCGCGCCCCATTTGGAGGAAAAATTTCTGCAAAATATGTCGTAGCTGAGGATCGAACCGAGAATGCCTAGGTTAACTACTAGCGACCTTACCGCTGCACCATAGCCCCGGGGGCTACTCAATAAGTTAACAAGGAGGTGGTATTGCTTACATGTACGTTAATACTATATGTATATCTTCTCCAGGTACCTCTGATTAATCCACTATATTGAATGATTTATACTTGTATAAGTGTTATAATCTTATCTAAACCAACCTAATCAACAAATCAGAGTGGCGCAGCGGAAGCGTGATGGGCCCATAACCATAGGTCCCAGGATCGAAACCTGGCTCTGATATTGATTTGGATTTTTTGGGATTCAGTTGTGCCGCAGCGGAAGCGTGATGGGCCCACAATGGATAGGTCCCAGAATCGAAACCTGGTTCTGATATTGATTTTGGTTTTTTTGGGATTCAGTTGTCTTGATTTGTCGGCGGAATCTAAATCTAATTTCTCGTCGAAATCCAACGCCTTCACGAGGTAATCCATCAACGATGTTCTACTCTTCTTGATCCGATCGAAATCCCATTGTCTGATATTGATTTTGGTTTTTTTGGGATTCAGTTGTCTTGATTTGTCGGCGGAATCTAAATCTAATTTCTCGTCGAAATCCAACGCCTTCACGAGGTAATCCATCAACGATGTTCTACTCTTCTTGATCCGATCGAAATCCCATTGTCTGCTAAAGGCTTTTGTTTTTGATGCTCATTGATTGTTGTAGTTGCTTGGTCTTTCTCGACTCAAGGTTGGATTTACACCGACTTTTTTCCCCCTTGGATTGCGAAGAAAGCGAGTACACGATCGCTCGTTAAACGAATCTAGCAGGATGAAATAGGAGGCAGCTACTGAGGGCTCAGCTCTCCAGGGTCTGCTCTACTCCCTCATGTTTTGATCGGAAATTGTTTAAAGTTTTTAAATGTGTGAATATTATTCACATGTATCATTGGGCTTTAATCAAGTAGCCCAACCCAGCAATAAAGGATAAGAGGACGATGCCACTTCTTCTTCCTCCTCGCGCCGCAGGTTTCTTCGACGTCGGAGGGACTCCGCGATGGCAGCTCTGACATTGCCTAGCTTAAAGTTCACATTTTGTTCGAGAATACCTTCTACTTCCCAAGAAAATTTCACATTTGTACGCTCCTTTTTCTCCTCTTACCTGGCTTCTCCGCCATTGCGCTCTTCGCCTGTGGACAGACCCTCTGATATTTTCTTAAGAAGGCACAGATCCCTGCCTCGAGCATCATCCGAAGGTGATTTAACTTCTCAAGATCACATCTTTTCATGTGTGTGTGTGTGTGTTTTTAAAAAACTATTTCCCCCCTTCCAATGAATTCCTTCTATGCTAATTTATGAAATATGGTTGTGGGGAGAGAGATAATTTGGCAACTTTTAGTTCAAGCATCGTCAATGGATACTTAGAATCATAATGATTCGAGAAAAAAAAATGAAGAAATAGTTTTCTCATCTAAAGGATGTATGTTTACTCTTTAGTACAGTTCAACTTTCTGTTGCACTTTTTCTGATCCAACTTTTAGTTCGTTAATACTTACCTCTCCGTTACCTTATCGAGTTTTCTTGTAATTACTTCTGGGTCGCCTCGCTTGAGCACATGAGTGGTACCATTGGAGTTCTCTAATTTGCCATAGCCTGTTGGATTTTGTGCTCACCATGAACTGGGTGAATCTAGAGTAATATATAGACAACTTTGGCGTACTTCTCTTCTCCCTTGCAACCCAAATGATGCTGACTTTGCATGCCATGTTGACATTTTTTCGTTATGGCAGTAGCACCCAAGGCAAACCCAATGACATATTGCACAACCTTCTCATGTATTAACAAATTTTAGAAACAACTATGTATGACATTTACATCCATATCTGTGTCACATGATCGTAACCGAGTCCAAGTAACGTAGAAAGTCCTTTTTTAAGTCAGTGATCCCATAGGTTAGAATGAAGGCAAACTAAAATTTAAAGTAACATAGCTACTCGCCATATGTGGACAGTCATGTACAACCGAGAAACCACATTTCCAAGACAAGGTGAGATGGACTGTAAACCATGCTCAAACAACAATTCAATTGAGAACCTAAGATTTCTTGAAAACTACTGAACTTTCCATGGAACCATGGAGGTGACACGCTTGTTGTAGTTCATTCAAAGAAAACTATGAGGTATTTTAAAATAATATCTCTGAGGTGGTAAACTGTCTTCTCTCTTAAAGAAATATTTCTTGCCCTATCATTTTCCATTTCACTGAGGAGCTAATGGCATTTCATGATTTACTTATATGCATGTGTACAGTAACAATATTTTTTTAGCCTTGCAGGTATTCCAGCTGAATTGGCTGAAGATTCTAAATTTGTTCCCTTAAATGCTGATGACCCCATCTATGGCCCCCCGGTGAGCTTCCAGCAGATGCAGTCATCAATAAATACATCGAGCTTTATAGTCACCATTGTTTATCATTTGCATTGGTTACCCTGTCCTGCTAGATTCTATTATGTGAAATATAATTAATAAACTTTTTTTTTGTGAAAATTCCTGTGGGTTCATCATCTTCCTCGTGAACACGTACAAATACAAGAAAACTATTGATTGGACACAGCCAGTTACTGAACAATATACAAGACAAGGGTGGTTTTTTGATGACCTTTTCTTTTAATTCAATTATCAACAAAAAAAGATTTTTGATAAGGGAATAATCAACATGCTGTGATCAAGATACTTCTGGAATGTGATATCTCTCTCTTAAACATAGCATTTGGATAGCTGATCCTATTAATTTGATTAAGCATGAACAAGAGTCTTTGTTATCACCTGAAATTTTTTTGGAGTTATTTATCCAGGTTGTTGATAGTGTATATTACCTTTACTACTGACAGCACTCACCCCATTGTTATTTTTTGATGTTTATATGTTTTGGATAATCAAATGAAGTATCTGATAACTGACTTATTTCTAGCCAAGTAAAAAAAAAAATTCTGTTTTCTATGATGTGAATATGTTGCAAAAGTTGGCACTTGACAGCTGACATAATATCAGTTACCTCCCTTAATTTTGAATTATATTCAACACTAGATTCAAATGCATGCTCTGGTAATCTCATTGGTTATCTTAATTTTATAATGTCTTAATACTTTGAGTAGATTTTTTTTATGTCTAGGCTTTGCTGCTGGTGGGATTTGAAGCGGATGAAAAGGAAAAGGTATTCCTCCCGTCTCTCTTTGAAACTCAAGTATCATGCGAGAAATGGATGGAAATGTTAGTTGTACTTATTGTAAGATTTAATTAATAATTACCTTTTTGCATAAATGGCTCTCGTTTATGTTTAATATTATTTTCCCCGCTTGAGCCTATTTAGAGTGTCATCTTTGTCATCATTTACATGGTAAATTGATCTTAATTTCCTGTTATCTTTTACTGGTACAGATTCAAATGTTTCTAAAAGAGCTTGATGGGGACTTTTTAAAGGTAATTCTTTGCAACATTAACTTTTCTTTCTTCTGTGTTTGTAGGTGTTATTTATTAAAATCTCGACCGTTGCAATTTCCATTTTCAATGAGTAAGAGATGCCAATAATTAATATTTCTTCAATCAAGCAGATCACACAGCAGCGCTCAAGTTCAATTATCCTCCACTAACTTCAAATATAGGATTTTTTGTGTGCTTATAACCAATGTTTAAAATTTCGACACGTGCCGATGTTTCGGTCCCAGACCGGAACGATACGGTTTCGGTATCGTATTGTGTCGTGCCGATATGGTTTTGGTATTTTTTATCTATATAATAATTATTAGATAAACATATATTTATTGTGTATAATTTTAAAAAAAGTTGTATATTGATTTGATATAAGTTTTCAATTATTGAACAATTTAATACTGTTAAGAAAACAATTAAATATAACTTTCTTTAAAGAAAATTGATCTATCAATAACTCGAATTAAAATTGATACCTTACAATATGTTACCTTACTAATACCAAAAGGAGTGACCTGAATCAAATGAAAACATTGGTTTTTGTAGCATTCTGCTTAAATCAATTCCATGGTTCTGTAACGCCCAAATTAAATAAGCATCCCATAACATGCAATATTGATATTGATTTCTCCACATGTCTATCAGCTTATCTCGATTCATTACTGGAAGTTGGACTTGAACTGACACCATTGAAATCGGAACAGGTACAGGCACAGGATAAGGATAAATATCTGCCTCTGAACTCTGGTATGATGGATCACCATATGATGCATCAGAGTTATAATAAGAAGGCTGAGACTATGATGAACTTCGATCAGAATCAATCTCAGCAAAACTCTGTTGCATATCTCGATAATTGTGAGCTTTCTTTTGTTTGTCATCCTTATTTCGACATTGATATTGAATAGTTCTAGCTCCATGATCATCATTTTGAGTTACATGTGTGTAATCTGCCTCACATGTCCATGGCTCCGGTGCTAGAGTAGGGGGAACATAATTTTTACCACTAGATGCATCGCCACTATCATCATTTGCATGAATATTTGCACTGCTATTAACATCACTATTCACTAGCCTCATCTCGAACTTCTCGTCGGACTACAGTATCAGAAGGTGATGATGTTTCATCACTGTCATCATGTTCTTGCTCATCAATTGCATAATTCTCAATTGATCCCTTCTAAAAGCAGGAGGTTTGACTTTTTTTTTCTTTTTAGTAAAAACGGCAGGAGTTTTGCCTTTATCTATGAACTTTGGTTGGGTTTGGAATGTTTGAGAATGCCTTGATCGAGATCCAGAAAATCGAAATTCTTGATCAAAAGCTTCATCATAATCTTCTCCCTCCCTGATATCTCCTTTAGCTTGTATTGTTTCAGTCTGTTGAGTAAGAAATTGAGATGGTCGTGGTGGGTCTCTGCTTCATCAAGTAATGGATTTTCAGCCTCAACAGCGCTCCACCAATCCATCATTGGATCATTCTCATTATGGACAAATCCAATATCAAATGGGTCTACATCACCAGACTCTTGTTCTTCATTTTCTTCTGTTATTGCTCTTAATTGAAGACGCATCTTATAATGAACATAGACCATCTTCTCCAATCGACGATAAGAAAGACGATTTCTTACTTTTGTATGAATGAGGGAGAAAGTTAACCAATTTCTTTTACAACCACTTGAAGATGTCTGTGAGAGAATTCATACTGCAATCTTTTTCAAATTTGGAGCTGATCCTCCATATTGTAACCACCACTTAGCGGTAAGATAAATAAGAACAAAATTAAAATAATATTTATATTTGCTGACAATAATTAATAATATTTTTTACTATATTTACCTGCATCCATTTTATATCTGCATGACACTGCAATAGGATCACTAAAAGAACCATATGCCTCTTAAAATAATCGGCTTTCATTAATAGTCTCAGCAATTGATTCTCTATTTGTTTGTAGTCTTGATATTACATGTCTGAGGGCTTGTAATAAATCATCATTTGTGCCAAGATTATAACAGTATTGATATGCCGGATTGAGATAATAACCTACAATAATTAAACATATATAAATATGCAATTATTAATAATAATATTAGAAATTCTTTATTAAAAAATATGTACCTGCTAAATGAATATATTTTCCCATTTGATTGTCCCATCTTGTAGTGATTATATCAATGAAATATTGATATTTGGTTGCTAATTGAAGACGTCTCTTAATTTCCTCTTTTGCTTCATGAATTAGGTGGTAAACGTTGCCCATTTGTGGCTTCCTGTCCATATCGACTTTACGTAGAATAACGTACAAAGGTTCTATTGCTAGAAGAATATCTGCAATATAGTCTCAAAATCTAACAGATATAATAATTTTTTGCACCTCTTTACCTTCGGTTGTGTTAGAATATCGAGAGGCTTCCCAATCCTCAGAAGAGAACATGACTTTCAATCCAACTTTTTTTTGATTCGACGATTTTAACAGGAGAAAGTGAGTGGCAAACCTAGTCGCTCCTGGTCGTAGAATCTCACCATTAATAAATTTCCTCATTAATTCATGAACCCAATGATGATTATAGAGGAATTTTGTTAAAGATTGACCTTTTTCACTACCTTCTTCACTATATCGAGTTTACCAATATCTCGCATCATCAAATCGATACAGTGTGCTGCGCATAGTGTCCAAAATAAAGTTTGATATTTTTGCTCCAATAACTCTCCAGCACTCTTAAAGTTGGCACCATTATCTGTAATTACCTGCACTATATAATCTACACCTATCTCTTGAACTACACTATCCATCAAATGATATATGTAGGGTGCATCATGAAAATCTGTAGTTGCATTAATAGATTTATGAAATATTACCTTTCTATTGCAGTATAGTAGAAAGTTGATAATGCTCATCCGTGTAGGTCCTGTCCAGCCATCACACATCAACATAACCCCATATAAGCTCTATTGCTTTTTGCATGATAGGATCCAAGTTTTGATCTCCTCCACTTGTTCATCTAAATATGAACCAGCAATTTCATATGCAGTCGGAGGTTGAATACCAGGACCAGATTTTTGGATGTTAGACACCATGCTACGGTAGTATGTGTTGTTTGCTGCATTAGGAGGAATATGATTAAAATGAAAAAATTTTGCAATACTTTTACCGATTGATTTCTTCTTCTCTTTTGTGTATGCATCATCAATCCTAGTCTGTTTGCTAGCTTGGTCTGGAAATGCCAGTGGATCAATATCAGCAATATCAACTGCACGTCTTCGTCCCATAGAAGGAAAAAACTGACCAATACCACTTTGTGTTGAAGTAATACGAACACTTGCACTCCTTCCTAATGTCGTTGCAGTAGTTGAGTCACTTCTACTAGTACCAGCTGAGTCACTTCTATGTCGTATATTTTGCTCATAGTCATATTGAGTTCGAGAGGCACTGAGAGTTGCTAAAAAATCTTCATCGTTTGGAACTTCACCATGACCTTCAAATTCATCATAAATTGGCTCTCTAGAGATTCGATTATCAACAAGATCACGTTGTCGTTGTTGTTTATACTTTAATGCTTTTTGACCTTCAAGTTCCTCTTTCATTGCACGACGAACTTCTTGAGAAACTTTTGGACAATTCGGAACATCTGAATATCCACCAGCAAGATGTTGTTTTAGGCGTGTGACCCCACCACCCCGTCCAATCATATCGCAATGCAAACATTGCCAATGGAATCGATTCTCTAATTGGCGTGCGTGTCTTCAAGCTGGATCAGATTGTTGTTTTAGTGCCATTACCTATGTATTATAAAAAATTAAGAATAATTCACATTTCTAGTTCAAATTAGTCATCATTTAATAATGTCAAGAATATTTTTATCATTATAAACAAACAAATTAAATATATAAAAGACAATTTCATGAAAGTAATCTTCTATAACACATTTTTATAAAGTAAACTTGGAACAATGATATTAATTATTTAAATAATATATATTTAAAATGATAAAAATATTAAAATATTAATTAAATAATAAAACAGTAGACATAATAAGTAATTATCATATTATAAAATGAAATTGTTTGAAATTTTTTAGATTTTATTTAGGTTTTTTAATTTTTTTTGAATTTTAAAATAATATTTAAAATAGAAAAATAAATTCAGAAAATTCATTAATTAAATCTATTTAATTTTTTAAATTTAGGAAGGAAATGTTAGATTTAAATAAATAATTTTATTATTATTTTTTTAAAATCTCATTTACGTGAGCTTTTTCGCCTCCGCCGAGCCAAAACTGGCCGCCCCGCCGGAGATCCGTCGGAGATGGAGGAGTCGCGCGTCCAACGGCTCCAGCACTATCCGGCGAAGATTCCGGCAACGCCGGAGACTTCCGACGACCCTCCGGCAACGCCGGGAGTCCCGCAATGCCTCCGACCCGTCAAAGATCCGTCGAAGATGGAGGAGTCGCGCGTCCAACGGCTCCAGCACCGTCCGGCGAAGCTTCCGACGACGCCGGGGAGTCCCGTGATGCCTCTGGCGTAGCTGCACAGATTGTTTCATCATACCTGTCGTCGCCGCCGCCGCCTGTAGCTCGCTTCGCTGCTGTCTCCGACTCCTCGCGTTGCTGCTGCTCACCACCGGCACTCTTTCGTCCTCTTATAGCCATTTTTTCTTGCGAGACAGGCTAGCGCACGACGCACGGGATTCCTTCTGTCGCGCGTGTCGTGCACGTTTGCTGTTGCGTGATTCCATTTGTTGTGCGCTGTTGCGCGATTCTCGCTGTCACCGCATGACGCACGCCGTGACGCCTCGAAATCGCTAGCTTCCTCAAGCCGGTTTCGGCGCACCAGCGGAACGGTAATTTCTGTTGGTGCCGCCTGAAACCAAACGGCACCGCAAACCTTGCTTATAACATGTTTATTCTAAACGTTTGTCTGTGGTGTCAACTCCTTGATATTTGATAATATTACCAGTGAACGTGAATAAAGAATCAACAGAAGAGTAGCATCAAACCTCTCCTTTTTTCCCAATTGCAATCCATCAAATTAAACTAAATGTACCTGCATATAAAGGACAAAAGGAAAGGGTTTTCTTGAAGGATTCCTTCCCCTCGCGGCCTTTGGAAAATACTTCATCTGATTGCCTGGCCCAAAAGTCCAGGAAAGTGGAGTTGTAGGATTGGATTTGAATCGTGATCTTTTTCTGTGGCTCATTGCACTCATCCAATCATTCATTTCTTATTGTTGGTGACAGGTTATTTATTGCACAGAGAATATGATCGAGAAGACAGTATGGGATGCAATGCACACTGAGCAAGCCCACTTAGATGATGTGAAGGTGATCCACCATGATTCTTCATATCCAGTTCTCATTTCTAAATGCATGTTGCGAGCAAGCAGCCAATGTCCTGTTAGTATGCAAATCTTTAGACCTAAAAGATGGAGCTATTGTTATAAACTTAAGAATATTTTACCCTCGACTTTCATAATTCTTGCTGAGGTAGTCCTACATTATCTAGTACTACATCTACTAGATCTATTGGACATGTCGTAAGTTTTGGAATTGAATATTAATCAAACAAACATAGTCACTTCTCTGAACCCTATAAAGTCTATATTTGCTGAACATGATCCTTACGGATCAAGATTTTTTAGCTTACTACTTATCACAATGTCAATATTCTCTTCATCAATACATGATCCAACATTCCCGATTACCTGATGATGGAGATTGCACTTGTAACTTTCTTCATTAACCTTTCTCTCTCAACTGCAGATTGCTAAATCTTTGCCCAGATTGTGCATTTTATCAGGATTAAGTGGAGAGGAGATGATAATGTTCATCGATGCATTTCCAGAAACTGGTACCCATTCCAATGCTCAAAAACTGCTCCATATTTGTTGCTTCTTGTCGAAATTATTTCAGTCGAAAATCTGAAATGAGTTCCAAGACTCGACAATTTATTTACCCTACGAAAAAGATTAGAGAGTAGAGAAACCTCTAGCACATTTCACTTATCCAAAAACGTTTGCATTTGCTCCATACTTCATCATCCTCACATTTGGCTGTTTCTCCAGGGTTGCAACCAGCTGTTTTTGCAGCACTTGTTCCAAACAGTGCCGATAAGCTTCTCCGAGAAGTGATCGATGAAATAATCGGGGATCACGAAATGCTGGTTTTTTACTATTCCTTTTTCTTTTCTTTTTCCTCATGTAAACATCTAAAATTTGCATAACTGCATTCATGTTTCCTTACATTTCAGGTTGGGAAGCAGTCCGACTGAGTTTTCCCTGCAAGAGAAGTTTCAGGCTGTGTAGATGTAAGGATTCAAAACCTAATGTAATACTTCTTTAGTTCAATTCAAATTTGCATTGTAGTTGTTTTACAATCTTAATATAATTATTTTTTAAAAGATTCTTAACATAATTGTTTATTAATAACCAAAATCCAATGTATTTTTTTTATGATCATCAGTGTTTTTGGATCCCTACAAGTGAGTAGGCTTGTGCTGGTGTTAGCTGAACAAGGATCTGACTCTAAAACAAAAGATATAGAGGATCCAGTAAATAATAGAAATCTGAAAAAAATGTTATTGCCAATAAATGAAAAAAACAAAGACAATATTTGACATTTATTACGGCAAGATAAATAAGAAAAATAATGAGCGGGTTAAATCAAGAAAAATTGAATAAGAATCCATCTTTTCCTAATAGCATATTCCAATATGTTTTCGATTTCTGAATATTCCAACACTCCTTTTTAAGTTGGAGCATGAATATTTGAAATGTACAACTTGCACATTTAAAATTGAAAGGATGACTTTCCAATTGATTTAATAAAGATATACACAATTTGAGCATTTGATAGCGTAAAAGTAGATGACAATTCATTTTAATATATTTTGTTTGCTCATTTCAATATATTTGTTTATTTGTCTTCCAAAAAATAAGAGAGGAACCCAGAAAAATATAATATCTAGATATGGACCACCTTGTAGTAGGATAGCTTTCTCAATCAACGTCACAATAATCCATTAAATTAAGGTTATTTTTGCATGAAAGAGAAATATCTTATCCAAATATTGCCTTTAGATATCTTAGAATTGATGATGACACATAATCACGGGAAATGATGTTAGGATGGGTTTGATTCAAATTATTAAATATAATCTTAATTATATAATTATCAAATAATAACATAATTAAAATAATGGAGAATGAAATATAATTTAAAGTTGTTTGATTTAATTTAAGTAATTAAATAAAATTTTATTTGTTTGGAGATAATAGTCTATGACATAATATAACATTTTATCATATTACCCTTTAGTTAAATTTAAATATAATAATATTATATGCTTATAAATTTAAAATAAAAAAGTAAGATGATATTATATACATACTCGTATCCTCGATCGCAGGCCGTCGGCGGTGGTCGTCGGTCGTCGGCGGTGGTCGTCGGTCGTCGGCTGTCGTTGTTAGTTGTCGACCATGAATAATGGTCGGCCACCGCCGGCGGTCGTCGGCCTTCTGCCGTCGTTATTGGTCGACGGCGGCAAATAATGGTCGCCGGCTATCGTTGTCGGTCGTCGATCACCGGCGGCGGTCGTCGATCACCGGCGACGGTCGCCGATAGGCGGCGGTCACCGATAGGTGGCCAGCGGTCACCAGCCGTCGACACCGGCCGCCGTTGCCGATGGTTGTCCGTGAATAATGTCTCTTTTGCTAAAGTAAATATTGTAGAATAATTCTGGAAAGATAAGTTTCATAATCATGGAAGCAAAAAAAACCTTACTTTCCTAAGATTTTTCGATTCCGGGTTGCATGCCCCTTTTGCTGACGTGCCGGACGTCGACTATTACTTGGGAATCACTGATTATCTAAACCAAATAAGATTTTTATTGATAATCTTAAATGAATAATTAAGATTATCAAAGATAATCCTCAACCAAATACACCCTTAATATCATAAGCACTTTTAAAAGTTTTCTCTGACCATTTTTCGAATAAAAATTCTTGAAAAAAATTAAAATACGTTTTAGGAATAAATGTGGCTACATTATATCGCACCAAAATTAAACATGAGATCCACTTGATGAGATGGGTCCGCTTTCAGTTGACCTATGGAGCAAAATATATATTAAAAATAATAAACTGATTAAATCAAGGAAAATGGAAATGATTGATGGTAATCAAATTCAATCTTTTCCGAGTAGCATATTGTTTCCGATTTCTCAATATTTTTCAACACTGACCCACTGGATTAACCTTGTCCCTGAGCTGTTTTTTTATAGATTTTCTATATAAAAATTTTGGTTTCCCCTTTTTCTACTCAAAATGGATTTAAAAGCAAAAAAAAGCAATTGATAAATAGAATTATAATTTATTTCTTCAATCAATCATTGCCTTTTTTATAATCATAAATAAATAGATTTTTTTTTCATTAATGTCCCGTACAAAAGATCATTTTTCAATTGCATTAATATATTAATTTGTGGTGGCACTTAATATATTAATCTGTGGTCCTTGAATGGCAAGTCTAATTAAGAGAAATAAATGAACTGTCTTACATATTAATATTTTAGTTTGAGTTTATATGTTTGGAAATATAAATGATTTTAACTCGATATAATTAGTAAACACGTTTGAGTTTATTCTCCTTGCCCTCTATTAGCAACTTTGAAAAAACTTATCAGATGAGATATCCACATTAAGACATGTTGCCTGTTTGAATCATTTATTCTAATGCAACTGCGCTCATGTTAGGGATTGTAATTTTTCTTATGAGTTCGAATTTTACGGGGAAAATTTGAAACCGGACATATTTAGAGAATATTTTTGGATATAGATTTGAGTTCAGAAATTTTTTAAATCTCCATATTTGAATGGGATGGATATGAGTATGATATCCGCATTTTTAAACATATCCGATATAACACAATGGGACATCATTTCAAATCAAATTCAATATACTCATAAAAATATGATTAATATATTAATATAAATTGAAAATAAACTTATAAAGATGCTATAAATTTTATCTCATTATAACGTCTACCACAATAATATTTACTGACCAATATCAACATGATGCTAACTCATCAATATCATCAATAGATTTCTAGAACTCGCTTGATTCAAAAAATATTATTAAATTTTTAAAATTTTGAATTATATATGTCTATCAACCAATTTCATAGTGAATATTCAACTTGTAAAGATTTAATAAAATTTAACATGAATTTATTATAATATTTGAATAATGATAGTCACTAATCAATATGCAACTTGGTTAGAAGATGAACCAGCTCAGCCGAACGATTACCAGTGGCACGATCAATTCACACCACTCATCGCGACCGCACACTGAATTTCCCTTCCTATCTTAAGAACTGATCGCATTTGTCCTCCTCCCCTCTCTCTTTATACCTTTCTCTGCTACTCCACTGCGGGCCATCGCGGTGCCATCAGCGGCGGAGCACTCGACGTGTCTGCCTTTTCCGGCGATTCGGATCCACATCCCCATTGCCGACGGAATCGTCGCTCTCGCTCCGATCGCTTCTTGCGCTGCCGGAGATGTTGCCGTACGCGACGCTGGGGGATGCGGAGGCGGCGCTGGGGCGGAGTCTGACCTTCGCCGAGGACATCTGGTTCCGCTACTCCGCTCGTATGCCCGACAACCTCTTATTTTACCACAACATCATCTTCCTCTTCGTCATCTTCTCCCTCGCGCCGCTCCCGCTCGCTCTCATCGAACTCGGCTTCCCTGCCTCCGTCTCCTCTTTCAAGATCCAGCCCAAGATCCGCCTCCCGCCGACCTCCTTCTTCCAGTGCTATAAGGATGTCATGCGGGTGTTCCTCCTCGTCGTCGGCCCGCTCCAGCTCTCCTCCTACCCCACCATCAAGGTCCCTTCTTGATTTCTTAGGGTTGCATTGCAGTTTGATCTATTTTCCAGGGAGGAAAAACCTCTTTATTAGTTCCATAACAAGTACCTTACTTTTTTTTTTTTTGCATTTTTCAATTTGTAATATTTTCTGTTGATCTACTTTTCTATTACATAGCTGGATAAAAGCATCATTCTTTTAGTTTCAACCCACTTTCTTGAAGATTTTTGTTCTATCTTTACTAAAAGAGTTATTTGTAGTTTGTGGGGATAAGGACTGGGCTTCCTCTTCCGTCACTGTGGGAAGTGGCTTTGCAACTCTTGGTTTACTTCTTGGTGGAGGATTATGGCAACTATTGGATTCACCGACTAATGCACGGCAAATGGGGGTACGAGAAGATACACCATGTCCACCATGAATTCACAGCGCCTATTGGCTTTGCAGCACCCTATGCTCATTGGGCGGAGGTGCTGCTCCTTGGGATCCCCTCCTTTGCAGGGCCCGCTATCGTTCCTTGCCACATGATCACCTTCTGGCTTTGGATTGCCCTCCGCCAGCTTGAAGCGATTGAGACCCACAGCGGGTATGGTTCTCATCACACATCTTTCCTGTAATGAATTAAGATTGTCTACTACATTTTCTACCTGGCTCTGATCCATTAGATCTGTGTAATTATGCTGCAAGATTTCACAGTAGAATGAGAGACATGTGAGAAGGTGACTTCTTTGAGTCATTTGATTAGATCTGAGTCCTTTATTTGCTAGTACTTCCCCCATGTTGATTTTTTCACATTGCCGTAGGAAGTTTGCCATCTGGATTTCGTGTTGGAAAATAAATAGAATTAATTGGGATCCATAAAAAGACAATGAATCTGTCAAGATCTACAGCTTCAAGCATCACCTCTTGTCCATCTCTCAATGCAACCTATTATTTGAAATTTCAGTTGGCTAATGGTTGCGTACTGTCATTGGTTGTGGAAAGTGTTGAATGAATGCTACAGGAGAAGTTTCAGTTCATAAGCTTTCTTCATATGATTTAGTGGCTACTGTAAAAAGGAGTGACACCTATTATTTGAAATTTCAGTTGGCTAATGGTTGCGTACTGTCGTTGGTTGTGGAAAGTGTTGAATGAATGCTACAAGAGAGTTTCAGTTCATAAGCTTTCTTCATATGATTTTGTGGCCACTGTAAAAAGGAGTGACAGAATATGACCGATGTGACCTTTACAGATGTTGACCATTTGCAGTTCTGAAAATCTAGCTAACTAACCTACTCTTTAGTGAAATATAAGAATTATGCATACACGTGTTAGTTGAACATGACATTGATGTGCATAGATTCTTAGAAATTTCAAATAAGGTGAATAAAAAGATAAGCAGATTATGCTGATTATCATGGATTTATTTTAGACCAGCACTGTAAGAAAATTAGGATCTTTAATAGACTAATGGTTGATTTGTTAAGTAGATCAGTAGAACAAAACTGATAACAGATCAGTTATATACAGTCAAGAATTAAGCAAACGGAGTATATTAGAAGTTTTTATTACATTTTTTACAACATTTGTGAATAGTTGTGCATTAAATTGTCACTTCGTTTCTACCCAACCGATTCATGTTTAGATTTTGAGACATCCTTTCTTGCATTGTGAATGATTGCCATGACTTACTAATTAAACCCATTTTTTGGAGCATGCTAATCATGTGCGTAATCTTTGCTTGAACATCGCATTCTACATTCTAAAAAATCCTTCTCAAAGCTCACTGACATAGCAAATCAGCCTCTATTAAATATTCATGCACACTTGTGCAAAATTTCGTATTAGTTACTAGCCACTTCTGTTTCATGTCATGTTTTGAATGTTTTATTTTTATTTCTTTACTCACAGGAGTGTTTCTAATTTCTTCCTTCGCTTTTCTCTTATAGGACAATTATTTTATCCTCATGCCATTTGAAAAGAGTAATGATTGATAGAGTGAATTTGGGAGAGTGAATGGAAGAGTGAATGACGACCAATTATTGTATACACGTCCGATCGACGATCGGACACCACCGGCGACCTCTGATTATCGTCCCGAATCAAACTATACCTTGGGAGGACGGTGAACTCGTCAGGATGGCCGGCAACGGTGAACCCATCGAAATCGACGGTCAATGATGCGAGATCGCAATTGTGGCGATCCCCGACGGGTTCACCGTGCCCCCCAGGGTATAGTTTGGTTCGGGGCGGCGGCCGAAGGCCGCCGGTGGTGTCCGATCGTCGATCGGACGTGTATACAATAACTGCCACGTCATTCACTCTCCCATTCACTCTCCCAAATTCACTCTCTCTATCATCACTCATTTGAAAATAGGCCAATCACAAGAATTCGCCAATTTATAATATTTAATCTTCTCTTCCTCTTTCCTTATTGTGCATGTGTCTTGAACTCAACAAAAAAATTATTAGTATTCCTTGACAAAACATTTGTTGATTTTTCAAAATCACCTTCATCAAGTTGAGAAATTAGTACCCAGAAATCTCACCTTCCACGAAGCACATCATATTCCCTACCAAACTGCAAGCAAACACTGATCTTGCTGAATGCCTCTATGAACAGATATGACTTCCCTTGGACACCGACCAAATTTATTCCCTTCTATGGAGGAGCAGAGTACCATGATTACCATCACTATGTAGGAGGGCAGAGCCAAAGCAACTTCGCTTCTGTATTTACCTACTGTGACTATATTTATGGCACAGATAAGGTCAGTGATTCCCCTGGTGTCTTCCGTTCAAATGAAATAGTATCCTCAAATTTAAAAGTAAATGAGGTTTGAGCCACAACTTCCTTTTTATGGTTTGCAGGGATACAGATATCACAAGGCACTGCTAGCAAAGGTACTCCCCTACAAAATTTTGGGTTTAACTATTATCATCTTTGCATTTGATATTTGATACTTTAGTATTTTGTTAACTTTCTTTTATAGGATTACTTTTTTATAAAGGATAGAGAAGCCAAGACAGCAAGAGAATTTTGTTTGTATAAAAAAGAGCACCTATATTATCGATATTGTTGATTTGTTGTGCTGGGCGTCGACTGTGCGGGCCCATGGTGTGCGCCCGCCCAGGGTATCGGCGCCCCTTGTATTATAGTTCTATATTTAAATAGAATTGAAATAAAAAGCCTATTTGTCTGGTTGTATTTCATGCAAAAGTAGTTCGATTATGGTGCTAATTCCAAGTTTTTCTGCCTGATTGTTTGTACGAACAGTTGAAGGAGCAGCCAAGGAACAGCGACAAAATTGGACAAACCGACGGCTTCAAGGACAGTGTAAAATCCGATTAGGCACAGGTCTCTTGCATGATGCTGACCTATCTGCTCCTTTCAAGTTTCTACCCCATCAGCCTGTCACTTCTTTTAGCAGCTAATCATATAAGTGGGATTCAAGAACTCAGAGAATGGCTAGCCAATTTATAGGTAGTCGTTCTTTGTGAAGACATACTGTGTCTCTTTCGTTTGTGATCTTGGAACTGGATGACCTTTTTGTTGCTATATCATCTACATAATTCCATTGAGGCCATGACTTGGCTTCCCGCTGGTGTCCTCGACTTTGCAGATTTAAAATTCATGATCGGGTTTAATTTCATATGCTGATAGTTCGGGAGCTGTTGTGTTTTTTGAATTTACTTAGTCGGCGAAATGTGACATTGAATCATCTATCTTAGGATTTGTTGGTAGTAACCAAAATTTAAAAATATTAATTACTCGTTAACAAATTATTTTACATCTTTATCATTTTAAGTTTTAATTTTATAAATATGTCCTTATGAACCTCAAAATGTATGCCACTTTGAAATATAATTACGGCAGTTTAACTACGCAATTTTAATTGATATTTCTGAGATTTATATACGTACATGATATCGTGTTTATGATAAATGTAGATTATATCATTATCTCCCTATAGTTTCATCGAGTAGACATTTACCCCTAATCCTTCTTCCTCCCGTTTATTTTGGTTCCTTTCCCTCAAAATAATATAATGAAACTACAGTATGTAACATGTGCAACCGTTAAAGTTTCTTCTAAATGAGATACAGAACCCTGGATGTTAAATTTCAACTAGCCGCTATGTACACTTTCCGATTTATCCTAACCACTAATAAGAAACTTTCTTAAAACCGAACCGATCGTCTGAGATTGAAAATATCTCGTCAATCATTTTCTTTCCCTGACCTATCGATCCAAAATAATCTGTGCGCATTAAGATTAACAAGCAAGCTACATCATACCAACAATATGTTTAATGCAGTCACAGAACAACACAAATGGAATCCAAATCAAATATGTAAATGATACGATCCGTTGATCTGGTACACTACAGAGAATGACAGTTCTCAGAACACAGAAATGAAATCGACAGTCTGCAAATTAAAGTTTCTTCGATCAACTAGTCTCGAGCAAGTTAACAAAGATACTGACATTTCCATATGGAAAAGTTCATCTTATAGGCTGGTATATCAATACCTACGAAAACCACGGTCCATGAACCTTCCTGACGGGCACTCGTAGGCCATGTGCCCCCTCCCGCCGCAATTGTGGCAGATCATCAGAGGACCCATGCAGTCCCGACTCATGTGGCCAACCTGGTTGCAGGTCCGACAGATGACATCTCGGAATCCACCACGGAAACCGCCACCCAAGCCACCGCCACCGAAGCTGCCACCCAAGCCACCAAGTGTTCCCGACTTTGGGCATTGCCTGGCCACATGCCCTGCGACATTGCAGAGATTGCAGACTGGTTCGTTCGGGCAATCGCGAGCAAGGTGCCCTGTCTTCCTGCAATTGTTGCACGCTTTCTCATTCGTGCAGTCTGCTGCTAGGTGTCCCTGTTTGTAGCAATTATTACAAAGCCTCAGGTCACCAGGAGGCAGCTGTGGCATGGAGCAATCTCCTAGCGAGGTGACCAGACTTGCCGCATGTGTGGCAGATGCCCTCGTTGGGA
>JAGFNQ010006834.1:0-42229 GCA_024364735.1 Boesenbergia rotunda | reverse complement strand
AAAACCGGGGTGTTGGTACATAGGTTTTTAGGAAAAACACCCTTTGAACTTTGGAATGGAAGGGTACCCCAAGTCCACTATTTTAGGGTCTTTGGATGTAAAGTTTACATCTTAAACACCAAAGACGACCTAAGAAAATTTGAGTCAAAAGCCGATGAAGGAATTCTAGTAGGATACTCTTTGACTAGTAGGGGCTATAGAGTGTACAAGAAGAGGACAAAAGTGATTGAGGAGTCTTCTAATGTCAAATTTGATGAAACCGCTAGTACCTACCCTAGAAAGGCTTCTATTGATAAGGATATAGAAGAGGTCTAACCCCTTGTCCAAAGATTGCAAGACCTACATTTGGAGGGCAATGATAAAGGGGGAGTAAGAAACACCCTAGAGGATGAGGAAGAAGGAGTAAATGAACCTACAACCTCTAGGCCCTTGAGACATCACCATGATCATCCTATTGACCAAATTGTGGGTGATGTCACTCAAGGAGTAAGGACTAGATCATACTTTAGGGACCAAACGAGTCAAATAGCTCTAATCTCCCAATTAGAACCCAAGACCATTGATGAAGCATTGGGAGATATTGATTGGATTTTGGTCATGCAAGAAGAGCTAAACCAATTTGAGAGGAGTGAAGTTTGGGAGTTAGTTCCTAGGCCCACTGATAGTACCATTGTAACCACTAGATGGGTCTTTATGAAGAAACTAGATAACCAAGGTAAAATCACTAGGAACAAGGCTAGATTGGTAGCTAGGGGGTTTAAACAAGTTGAGGGATTAGATTATGATGAGACCTATGCCCCCGTAGCTAGGTTAGAATCAATTAGAATTCTACTAGCCTATGCCGCTCACATGGGTTTCACACTTCACCAAATGGATGTGAAGTCGGCATTTCTAAATGGAATCATTAAGGAAGAAGTCTATATAGAACAACCCCCCGGGTTTGAGAACCCCAACTATCCATGACATGTATTCAAATTAAGGAAAGCCTTATATGGATTGAAACAAGCTCCCCGGGCTTGGTATGAGAGGCTTTCCTCATTTCTAGTGTCTAAGGGGTTTAGGAGAGGAACAATTGACCCTACATTGTACCTAAAATCTAAGGATAAGGACATATTTATTGCCCAAGTCTATGTTGACGATATCATTTTTGGGTCAACAAATAATGACTTCCTACAAGAATTCATCAAATGTATGGAAGATGAATTTGAGATGAGTCTTGTAGGAGAGTTAACCTTTTTCTTAGGCCTTCAAGTTAAGCAAATGAATGAAGGTACACATGTATTTCAAACCAAATATGCTAAGGAGATGTTAAAGAAATTTGGTTTAGAAAATGCTAAGGAAACATCTACTCCCATAGGAACTAATGTGAAAATGGATAGTGACATTGAAGGGAAAATGGTAGACCCTAAACAATATAGGAGCATGATTGGTAGCCTCCTATACCTAACCGCTAGTAGACCCGATATACTTTTTACGATAGGTATGTGTGTAAGGTACCAATCTTGTGCCAAAGAGTCCCACTTGGTAGTAGTCAAGAGGATCCTAAGGTATGTGAAAGGTACCCTCAATGTCGAACTTTGGTATCCTAGAACCCCTAGTGTTGATCTAATTGGATACACCGACTCAGACTATGCGGGGTGTAAGCTAGATAGGAAGAGTACAAGTGGAGGTTGTCAATTCCTTGGATCTTCCTTAGTTAGTTGGAGTAGTAGGATACAACCATGTGTTGCCCTATCAACAACGGAAGCAGAATATGTGGCAATGGGTGGATGTCTTTCCCAACTCCTTTGGATCATGCACACCTTAGAGGATTATGAGCTACATTACACTAACGTCAAAGTCTTGTGTGATAATGTAAGCACAATTAATTTAATCAAAAATCCGGTTCACCATTCTAGAACAAAACACATTAAATTGAAACATCACTTCATTAGAGACCATGTGGCAAGGGGAGACATAGAATTACACTATGTTGAATCAAAGTCGAACCTAGCCAACATTTTTACCAAGCCTCTTCCTGAATCGGAGTTTACATCCTTAAGAAGAGGACTTGGAATGTGTTTTGTGGAAGTATAGGATGAACTTGGAGACATTAGTTTTGAAAAAGGGTGTTTGATCCATTAGGGTGATACATTTGGCTCACTTGTGCTTGTGGCACATTGTTGAACCATTAAAAATATCAAAATACCAAAACTAGACCAACTATGGGGGAGGCAAGTGTTTAATCAATAGACACCTTGCTAAAAATCATAGTTGGACATTTTAAAACCTTGAAAACAATTTTATGTTCTACATACTGTGCCATGCTTCTAAAAGTTATATATTTGCAAAATTGGTTTTAAAGGTTGATACAAAATGTAGCTATTTTCAAAACTTTTGGGATTTTATCAAAATTCATGCATGATTGAAATTTTATATGGTTTAATATTTTTTCCTGATAGAGTATAGCATTTCAAACATGTATGCAAAATTTTACAATTTTTGAAATTTTCTAGAATTTTCTGGGAGTTTCTGAAATTCGACAGAAAACCTGAAAAATCAGACTGATAGCGTATCAGTCGACTGCCTTATGGGCAGTCGACTGGCACGCCTGTTTTTCCGCAACTGTAAAAAATTTCATAAATCAATAATTCTCGCATTTGATGTCATGGGTTTTGGTTGCTTGAGGCAATCATTTTGATGGTGTCAAAAGGGGAGAATGGATGGTTTAAGTTAGAATTTTGGCTTAAAATAGATGATTTTAGGTATTTTGTCCAACTTAGACCTTGAAAGGCTAAAACTTGGGAGAAGACATGGATTTAGGGGGAGGTACCTCTATTAGATTATGATATGTCTTAAATTTTAACATTGGTGTAGTTAAGTGGAAACTTAACTTGGATTTAGATTAGAATTGAAAAATGGGGAGAAGACATAGATTAAGGGGGAGGTTGCCTCTTAGGGTTACTATGTCTTATACTTTTTCAATTGGCATCTATTGTTGTTGCTTTCGCTACTGCTATTTATCTCTAACTTAAACATATTGCCACGTATCAAAAAGGGGGAGATTGTTGAGGCAATCGACCCTTAAATGATTGGAAGATCATGGTTTTGATGTGTGGGCGAATAGGTTTAAAGTTAGAGTGTTATGTTGTATTTGATTCGTGTGATTGAGTTTGCAGGACATGGAGAATCACACTTGGTGGACCTATCCAAGGGACGAAAGCCGAGGGACGAGAGCTCCAAGGGAAAGCCGGGAAGTGGACTTCAAAGGACACACGTGAAGGGTGGCATGGAGGCAAACCAAGGGAATGCTTGCGTGCGCATCCGAGGGATGATAGCCAGAGGAAGAGGACTTCAAGGGGTGAGCCAAGGGAGCAGATCTGAAGGCACACGCGAATGAGAAGGTTTGGAGTGGCTGGAGCTGAGATGGGAGGCAGGGAAGTCGACTGGCCCAGAGGCAGTCAACTGCCAAACCCCACAGAAAGTTCGCAGTTTCGGATCAGTTGACTGGCCTTGGGGCAGTCGACTGGTATACCCTAAAACTAGCCATTGGCCAGCATTTATTACTGGGCCAGTCGACTACCCATGGGGTAGTCAACTGGTGCGGGTCTGGACAGACTGCGAATCTGTCCATTTCACCTATAAAAGGAGCTCCTCGTTACACGTGTATGTACAGTTCCGTACAGTAACGAAGTGCTGCCAATTGTCGAGTGATCGTTGCTTCCTCCATCACATTTCTGCATCTGTAAAAAGGAAGCTTTTGCTGTAAAGGTTTCTCCACCTCAAGGAGACTTTTCGATAGTGAAAAGTGGTACTCGTAGCGTGGATCTTTGGATTAGTCACCCATCTGGGTGGATACCAAGTAAAAGAACACTGTTAGCATTGTTATTTCTTTTGCATATTATTTCCGCTGCGCTAACATCTTTGTAGAGATCAAAACGATCCGCGAAAGTGCATTCACCTCCCCCCTTTGCACGCCTACATCGATCTTTCATAAGGAACATGCTTGGAGAGTTAGATCTAGTCCTAACCATGAACCCATGGCGGTGGCCGAAAGTTACCAAGGGCCTTTGGTGCTTCAAAAATTCCACCACTCACCATACCCTCTTTATTTATCTTGAGGAAGCATTAGGAAACATGAATGAGGTTTTAACATCATCCTAACCCTAAAACCTACCTTGGCCAAAAGTTGTAGGAGTCAAGTTCATGGTTTTCCCAACATGGAACCCAACAAAACTTCATATCATGATAACCATCAAGGAAAAACCATTATACCACAGGTGAGAGAGTCTTACCATGGTTTATCTTGATTATAACCTTGAATAGAGAAGCAAAAAGAGAACCTCCTTGACCTTAGACCACCCCTAGTCCTTGTAGTCTTGTAGGAAGCCCTTGGATCTTGAAGAATAAGTCTTCTTGTGAAGCTTCTCCAAGGGGAAACCCCTTTGTAGGTTTTCAGCTAGGAGGAAGAAGAGGGAGAGAAGGAGCTTTGGTGGAAGAAGAAAATAATAACTTAAGTGATAAGTTGTCTCTTCCCTTCCCCTCTCTTTTATACTAAGTGAAGGGGGCAAATGAAGGGGCATGGTGCCTCTTCTCATGGTGACCCTTCCCTTCCTTAAACCTTAACTAAAATTCTCTTCATTCCCTAATAGCACTCCCTTGCTAGGTGAATTGGTTTGTACATGCATGGTGATACACTAGGTCTAAGGTTCAATCCTTCGTGCATGCACTTTTTTTTATTACTTTTATAATTATTTTTTTCCAAGGCCGATATAAGAGCCCACTAAGACTCATGTTAATATTTCTACTAAATATCTATTTCCATTCTTGATAAAAAATTTTTACCTAAGGTCCCTTAATTGCTATAGTATTAGAAGGGCCCATGTAAGGCTCATACTACTTCCTAATCTATATCAAAAATCATGGATAATCATGCTAAGATTCATACTAGTGTCCCTATGCTCCTTGAGACTCTATCTAGGCATGATCAATATTTTTTTAAAGAAAATATTGAGAAAATTTTCCGAGTCGTTACAATCCCCCATACCTCATGAAAGTTCGTCCTCGAACTTAGAATAGCTCCGGGTACTTCCGTCTCATCTCGTCCTCGCGTTCCCAGGTAGCTTCCTCGAACCTTTGACTTTGCCATAGGACCTTGACTAAGGGTACCTCCTCGTTCCTTAGCTTTTTGACTTCCCGATCCAAGATCTGGATAGGTCGGCTTTCAAAACATAGATCCTCCTGAACTTGTACTGTCTGCGGCTCGATCACTTGATCTGTGTTTGGAATACACTTCTTGAGCATTGGCACATGTAACACGGTATGGATAGCGGACATCTCCTGAGGCAGCTCTAGCTCATATGCCACCTTGCCGACTCTTTTCAGAATCGGGTACAGTCCCACATAACGCGGACTTAGTTTTCCTTTCTTCCCAAATCTCGTTACCCCTTTCATAGGGGCCACTTTGAGGAATACCAAATCTCCAACATCAAATTCCAGTGGCCTACACCGGACATCCGCATAATTTTACTGCCAGCTCTGAGCAACTTTTATCCGTTGTCGAATGTTCTATATAGCTTGGGTGGTGTCATCGATGAGATCCGTCTTGAGCCCCATTTCCTTCTTTTCACCACCCTCATACCAACAAATTTGAGACCTACATCTCCTCCCGTACAAAGCTTCATAAGGTGTCATTCCGATAGTAGCTTGGTAGCTATTATTGTAAGCGAATTCCGCTAAACATAGATATCGGCACCAACTCCCCTTGAAATCCAGGACACAAGCCCGCAACATGTCCTCTAGTACTTGATTCACTCGTTCAGTTTGCCCGTCAGTCTGAGGGTGAAAAGTGGTACTGAATTGTAGTTTAGTGCCGAGAGACTTCTGGACGCACTCCCAAAAATGTGAGGTAAAGTGACCATCCCTATCTGAGATGATAGTCTTGGGAACTCCATGAAGTCTGATTATCTCCTTAGCATATAATTGAGCAAATTGTTCAATCGAATAAGTCATCTTGATTGCTAGAAAATGAGCAGACTTCGTCAACCGGTCCACGATTACCCATATCGCATCATATCCGTTTGTAGTCCTGGGAAGTCCTGAAATGAAATCCATAGAGATACCTTCCCATTTCCATTCCGGAATTGGAAGTGGCTGCAGAACTCCTCCGGGTCGCAGGTGTTCTACCTTCACTCGTTGGCAGGTCAGGCAAGTGCTGACATGCAGAGCCACATCTCTCTTCATACCGGACTACCATAATTTCTCCTTCAGATCTTGATACATTTTGGTGGATCCCGGATGCAGCGAATAAGGGGTTTCGTGAGCTTCTGCTAAAATTTCTCTCCGCAGCTCCGGAACATTAGGGATACATAGACGATCCCTAAAGTATAGTACTCCCCCGTCGGCGATACGAAAACCATCGTCCTTTCCTTCCAGGATCTCCTGTTTGATTCTCTGAAGACTCAGATCGCCATTTTGTTTTTCCAATATGTCCTCGAACAGCGTCGGTGCTATTGTCATGGTAGAAAGCCGTCCGGAGATAACCTCAATCCCAAAATTCATTATTTCTCTTTCGAGTGGGTGGGGTAATATAGATATGGACATCAAGGTGACACTCGACTTCCGGATGAGTGCATCGTCCACTTTGTTTGCCTTCCCTGGATGGTAGAAGATCTCGCAGTCGTAGTCCTTCACCAACTCAAGCCATCGGCGTTGTCTCATATTTAGGTCTTTCTGAGTGAATAAATATCGCAGACTTTGGTGGTCTGTATAAATCCTACACTGTGCTCCATATAGATAATGCCTCCATATCTTAAGAGCGAAGACCACCGCTGCCAGTTCTAGATCATGAGTGGGGTAGTTCTGTTCATGTTCTTTGAGTTGCCTAGAGGCGTAGGCAATGACTTACCACTATGCATAAGTACAGCTCCAAGTCCCAGTTTGGAGGCATCATTGTATATGTCGAAACTCTGGTTACTTTTCGGAAGGGTAAGAATTAGAGCACTCGTAAGTCTCCTTTTTAGCTCCAAGAAACTCCTCTCGCAGTTTTCGCTTCGGATCTACTTTACTTATCTTAACCATTTTACTACAATTTACCTATTCATCAACATTAATCCTCGTCATTATATATATATATATATATATATTTCTCTCCATTGCTTTATATTCTATAAAATTTATTTAAAGTCTTCTCACTATACTACTAAATCTCTTTCTCGATGTTCGTACACTTTAAATTTATGTAGTCTTCTTGCTCTGCTGTTAAACATTTTACCATCATTATGCTTATTATTTATATAGACATCTGAAGTGACTTTACCAATCATACATGTTACTCTGCCCTCTAGCCATGCTTCTCTTCATAAAAGACAAGTAAGGCTAATTATAAGTTTTTGTTATTCCTACCCGCATATCAAATTCTAACATAATTGATTTCATAAAAATAAAGTAAAGTATCATTCATATTTACATATCCTAAAAGTATTTTCTATCATAAGGTATCATTCATAATTGCATATTCTAGAATCATAAAAGAAAATAAGGTATGCATAGAGATACTTACATGGAAGCTGCAGGAAGAAGGCTTGATATGTGTGTAGTGAGATGGCGAACTGCTCTGATACCCACCTGTAACGCCCGTCTTTTTTTTTTTCCCACACCTAACGGTGAGGCGAGAGACGGCGTTACGCTAACATACATATAGGCACATGAACATCGTAATGCAGCGGAATAATTTAAAACTTTTATACATACATGCACCTAACACTTGAATGTTGTAGTCATGTCTTATACTATCATTCATAAACATAGCAACAAGGTAACTTACCATGTTAACATCATACATAACATCATGATATAAAAATCACATAAAGCATCCATAAGCATCATAGGTAGTAAGTTATTCTTCAGACATAACTATCATAAATATAGCATGAAACTTAAGAAGAGAGTGCAAAACATAAGCCATGAGACAAAATATAAATATGAGAATCTTTTTCTTTTATCCTTGCCATGTCACTACCACACACATACTTTTGCCCCTCCTGCTGCTTCCCTTAATATCCTCTTGCTTGATCTGCAGTATAAGACCATAAAACTATAAGCACATAGGCTTAGTAAGACCCTTCCCTACTCACTAAAATCATACGTCACATAAAATATAAGCATAGGAACATTTAACATGACATGATTCTTAACATAAAACGTAAGCGTATGAAACATTTAACATGGCATGATTCCTAGCATAAAACATAAACATAATAAATATTCGACATGTCATGGTTCTTAATCATAAAACATAAACATAATGAACATTTAACATGGCATGGTTCTTAATCATAAAACATAAACATAATGAACATTTAACATGACATGGTTCTTAATTAGAAAACATGAACATAATAAACATGGTTCTTAATCATAAAACATAAACATAATGAACATTTAACATGGCATGGTTCTTAATCATAAAACATAAACATAATGAATATTTAACATGACATGGTTCTTAATCATAAAACATGAACATAAAAAACATGGTTCTTAATCATAAAACATAAACATAATGAACATTTAACATGACATGGTTCTTAATAATAAAACATAAACATAATGAACATTTAACATGGCATGGTTCTTAATCATAAAACATGAACATAATAAACATGGTTCTTAATCATAAAACATAAACATAATAAACATTATTTAAATGGATGCATACATGAAGGGATGNGACAAGTCTTTTAGTATACTTCTAACAGTCTCCCACTTATACTCAAAGACTCTACTGTCCTCATACTTCCATACATCTGACTCCCATATCCTCCACATGCCGATCAAAACCTCTCGCCGGAAGGGCCTTAGTGAAAGGATCCGCCAGGTTGTCCTCCGATGCAATCTTGGCGACAACTACTTCTCCTCGCTTTACGATTTCTCATATCAGGTGGTACTTACGCTCTATGTGTTTACTCGCTTTATGGGCTCATGGTTCCTTCGAGTTTGCAACTGCACCATGATGGACCCAAATATAGCTGTCACGAATGTGGGTCTCAAATTTAGAAATTTATAAAACTGAAAACCCTTTGGCTAACAAAATAGAAACGTAGTAGAGGGGCCACAGGTCGTATTTTTCCTAGGGCTAGTTTAGGATGTTTGATTCAAGCTCGAATTTATGTGTCGTCAAATATTTTGGGTTTCAAGTAAGAACTGGGGTTTTGGTTTGTAATTAAGAATGAAAAGGCAGGTAAAAATTGAACTTAACTAAGCAAATGTGATTGTAAGAACTACTCTTTAACTAATTGACAATTAAACATACAACTTGAAATGATAATATTGGAATTCAAAGCTAGAATTAAGTCCAAGTACACGGTAACTAAAGGAATTTAAGAATTAAAATTAAATGCAAGTAATTGTGTCTCACGGTAAGTTGGAAGAAATTGAAACAAGTAAAGCTTACGCGAAACAGAGCTAATTTTATGCTGGAACCCTTCCTGATCGGTCAACAGTCCGATCAGGTACACGTCTGATCGGTCGACAGACCGATCAGATGATGACTGGATCGATCACAACGACCGATCAGTAGTTGAAAGCTGCTGGAAACTGCGACAATGAAAATTTCAGAAACGAAAAATTACAGAGATCTAACACCAGAACCTCCCTCAATCCAATATCTTTCTCGCCGTCACACGAGAACCGGCTATAAACCCCCTAGCTCGAAAAATCGATAGAGAAGTTGCTTCCCAGTTCAGTGTTCCGTCAAACAATGCTCTCTGTGAATTTCTCTTCCGATCTCCTCCTTCTTGATCAACCGAGTTGCGAATGTGATTCAGGAATGCTCCAACTCCTCAAAGAACCCCTCTGAAGGCATTAAGAACTCCGGGTGATGAAGACCGGCGATCGAACAGTAGTGGATGAGAAGAAACAGAGTTTTGGCTGAAACCCTCAACCGACTCCTCCAGCGACGAGATTGGTTTCGAACCTCACTGGAATCCTTCCTCTATAACTCGAGAATTGGAGATGAGTTGCTCAGGTGTGGCCGCGCGTCCCGATGAAGATGAATGATGAAGAAATGCAAGAATGAAGAACAGTGGCTGAGCACACGACGACCCAAATTCTGAGGGATTTTTGGTTTAAATACTTTGAAACCAACGGCTGAGATTGTCTTGGCTAAATCTAACGGTTGGATCTTCTCTTATTGAACCCTAAACTTCTAGATCTCAATCTGAAGGTTAGATCTACCTCTCCTCAGCTGGGATTAATCAGGTCTGCCCTGGATGGCCCAGATCTACTTGCCTTCCAAATGGACGACTCACGATTTTCCAAAGCTTGATCGTCTTGATCTGAGCCTGATTCTGACCCAACCTTGACCCAACTTGACCTAGGTCCAAGTTCCTTCAGTCTACAAAGATCAAATTCAAATTAGCTATCAAAATATCTCAAAATTGCGAAGATTTGCAATTAACCCCAAAATAGAATTAATACATGGAACCTAGGGTAAGTTAAAGATTAATCATGTAAAATATGGGTCAAACATGGATTTTAGAGCCTGAAATGATCAACAAAATAGTAGTTATCAACTCCCCCACACTTAAACTTGGGCGTCTCGCATAAGCTAACTAAATATGTACCCCCTTAAATTATTCTCAATCATATTCAGAAACAATTGAAAAGAAATTACCTAGAGTTGTTGATTCTCAAAAATCTAAGCTCAATGGACTAGAAACTTGTCCTTAAATCAACAACTTAGCATATTCATTCTTCATGATTCATTGAGATGAACTAAACTCATAAGCCTCTCAAGGAAGTATTTAGTGGCTCTCTTCCTACATTCTACATTTGTGGTGAAGTGGAGCTCACTCAAACACAACATGGTTCTTGTACTACCATAAGCTTGCTTGTTATCTACTCTCCACCACTATTCCTGATTCGGATCCACATCTACAAAAGTTTATTAGAACACGTTCAATGAATATGAAATGACAAGAATGAAATTAAGGTTTAGAAAATGGAAAAGTTAAAGAAGTGGAAGACTTGGATGCTCAAAAATGTTTCTAATGCACTTTGCCCTCGTTTATGGTCTTCTCGGTGAAATAAAAGTTGTGGCGGGTAGGTACTAGCTGATTTGGAGGAAGAATATGACTGAATTATGTATTCTCTGCTGTGCCAACTCCACTGATCGATTTGGAGACCGATCAGTCTTTGACTGATCGGTCTGGAGTTCGGTCTGAGCTACTCCCGATCATACTGTATTGCCTCTGATCAGTCCCTGGAACAGACTGGCTGCTCCCTGATCGGTCACTAGACCGATCAGATGCTGATCAGTAGCCAAACTGGTTCTGCATCTTAAACTGCTTCATGCCTTATTTCTCCCATTCAATCCCATATCTTAAATCCACTAGATTCTTATTCATGACTTCCAATTCAGAAATCTATCCACCTTTTGGCACTTCATGTTCATCCTTCTTCTCTCTTTTTTTTTCTTACTTTTTCCTCTTCTTTATTTTTCCAATTTTCTATTTTTTCCCTTTTTTTTCTCAGCTGCTTCCACAGCAGCTTTTCTTCTCCTTTCTCTTCTCTTTTTTTTTTCTTCTTCACCTCCTTACAATGCTTCATCAACTTGAAATACCAAATAAAGCTTAGGAATGTAGATACTTCAATTGTTACCTTCCCTAGCCACATCTTGCAACTCCTTCTTGATACAAAACTCAATTCAAATTGGCACCCCTTTTTGCTACAACCGCAGAAAAAAATTTCTTGAAATGCATCCTTGATACAAAATAATTCCAAAACACTAGCCACCTCCCCCACACTTGAGCTTTTGTCCGTCTCGGGCAAGGTAACATCAAGAACCATCCCAAACAAACAAGTTCATGGAGAAGTATGGTTAAGAGCAGAACAAATAGGAAGAAAATAGAATAGATCATGTATCAACAAGGATTATTATAAAAGCTTATATGAAAAGGAAAAACAAAGTGATTAGCCTCTATAGATGTGGTCCAATCATAGAAGTATGCTTCTGAAAGAACCTAAGCAAGTTCTAAAGCACAATTACATGTGTGTATCACAAAAATCAGGCTAAATCCTCACTAGGTAGCAATAATTCATCTCAAGTCATCAATCTAGAATCTATCACCAAGTAGTACTCAAGCATCCAAGAATTTCATCCATTAGCTCAAATCCTAAGTTTTAACAACCAAATTTAATTTGTTTTCAAGAGATTCTAAAATGATATAGAGACAACTTAGAGGCATACATTTATTTCAACTCATTAAGAAAAAGTGCCAAAAGAACTAACATGGTATTTACAATGGCTATTTATTCAATCTAACTACCTAAGCATTCATTATCAAGTTCTCAAATGCTTCTAGTCTAATCTCCTCAAGTTCTTGGAGTTGAAATTTTCTCTCTTCTCCCACCTTGGTAGCATCAAAGTTACAAGTCTTTACCACCCAATATGCTTTGTGCTCTATTTCCATGGGAAGATGACAAGCTTTTCCATACACTAGGCGGTAAGGAGACATTCCAATGGGGGTCTTGTATGTCGTTCTATAGGCCCACAGTGCATCATCAAGCCTCTTGCTCCAGTCTTTCCTATTGGGCCCAACGGTCTTTTTCAAAATTTATTTGATCTCTCCACTAGAAATTTCAGCCTGTCCATTTGTTTGGGGATGGTAGGATGTAGAAACTTTGTGTACAACTCCATACTTGCCAAGTAGAGCCCTCATGTGTTTGTTGCAAAAATGAGATCCTTGGTCACTGATTATGACCCTTGGAATTCCAAACCTGCAAAAAATATGTGACCTGACAAAGCTAACAACAACACAAGAATCATCAGTCTGGGAGGGAATGTCCTCCACCCATTTAGAAACATAATCTACAGCAAGCAAAATATATAGATAACCACATGATTCAGGAAAAGGTCCCATAAAATCTATTCCCTAAACATCAAAAATCTCACCGAAAAGTATAGTGTGTTGGGGCATCTCATTTCTAGCGCTTATGTTCCCAGTTCTCTGACATCTATCACAATTCTTATAAAACATATATGCATCATGAAATAGGGTGGGTCAATACAATCCACACTCTAACACCATCGTAGCTGTTCTTTGGGGTCCAAAATGCCCCCACAAGCTGATGAATGGCAAAATGTAAGGACAGAAGAAAACTCATGGTCTGGTATGCATCTCTTAATTATTTGATTATTACAAAACTTCCATAAATACATGTCATCCCACACATAGAATCTTGCATCACTTTTGAGTTTATCTTTTTGAGCCTTAGAAAAATGTGTAGGAAAGACACGTGCTACTAAAAAGTTAACCAGGTCTGCATTCCAAGGCGACTCTCCATGTATCGCAAGAGGATGCTCATCTCTAAAATCATCGTCAATAGGGGTAGGAGGTCCGTCTCTCTCAATTATGCTCAAGTGATCTGCAACTAGGTTCTCTTTGCCACTCCTGTCTCTGATCTCTAGGTCAAATTCTTGGAGCAGGAGCATCCATCTGATTAGTCTTGGCTTAGCATCTGGCTTTTTCAACAAGTATTTCAGAGCTGCATGATCAGAAAAAATAATAACATGTGAGCACAAAAGATAAGATCTAAATCAATCCAAAGCAAAAACAATGGCAATAAGCTCCTTTTCAGTGGTGGTGTAATTTGCTTAGGTGACATCTAGGGTCTTGGAGGCATAGCACAGCTCTGTGCTAGAACAATGGCAATAAGCTCCTTTCCATCCACCCTCTGTGCTAGAACAGCTCCCACTGCAAAGTTAGATGCATCACACATTAATTCAAAGGGTAAATCCCAGTCAAGTGATCTAATAATAGGAGCAGAGGTAAGAGCCTCCCTGAGTCTGTGGAAAGCTTCTTTGCACTTATCATCAAAATAAAAATCAACATCTTTTTGCAACAGTCTTGTCAGGGGCCGAGCAATATCGCTGAAGTCTCTAATGAATCTTCGATAGAATCCTGCATGTCCAAGAAAAGCACGAACATCCCGTACACATACGGGGTAAGATAAAGAAGATATAACACTAATATTTGCAGGATCTACCTCTATACCTCTTCTAGAGACTATGTGTCCTTGTACAATTGCATGCTCTACCATAAAGTGACATTTTTCAAAATTAAGCACAAGGTTAATTTCAATGCATCTGTGTAAAACCCGAGACAAGTTATCTAAACATGAATCAAATGACGTGTCAAAAACTGAAAAGTCATCCATAAAGATCTCCATGCAATGCTCTAACAACTCACCAAATATACTTATCATGCATCGCTAAAACGTTCCTGGTGCGTTGTAGAGTCCAAATGGCATCCGTCTGTAAGCAAATGTGCCGAAGGGACAAGTGAAGGTAGTCTTCTCTTGATCCTCTGGGTCTATGCAGATCTGGAAATAGCCTGAGTACCCATCCAAGAAGCAGTAATGGGACTTCCCTACAAGTCCCTCAAGCATCTGATCAATAAAGGTCAAAGGGAAGTGATCTTTCCTCGTGACTTTGTTTAACTTCCTATAGTCAATGCATACTCTCCATGAATTTCTGACTCTGGTGGGCACTAGTTCGTTACTTTTATTTTCCGCCACTGTAACTCTATATTTCTTGGGCACCACATGTATGGGACTAACCCACTGACTATCAGAAATAGGGTAAATGATACCTGCCTATAGTAGTGGAGTCACCTCTTTCTTAACAACATCCAAAATGAGTGGATTAAGTCTCTTTTGTGGCTGCCTCACTGGTTTAATATTTTCTTCCAAGAATATCCTGTGCATGCAGATAGCTGGGCTAATACTTGGTATATCTAATATAAGTCCACCCAATAGCTTTCTTGTGTTGCCTCAGGACTTGCAGTAATTTTGCTTCTTTCTCTGAATCTAGGTACTGGCCAATAATGATAGGAAAAGTCTGCTCCTCTCCTAGATAAGCATATCTCAAATGATCGGGCAAAGACTTGAGCTTAATCTGGGCCTGCTCAGTGGGTATGAGTGATCCTTGGGGCTCTGTGCAATCCCTACACTATCATATCTGAGCTTTGAATCTTCTGAAATCTCAATAGAAATAGGTGATCCTTGGGGCTCTGTGCAATCCCCTACACCTAGAAAATCCCCTCCAGCTGGAAGTGAATCGGAAACAACCTCTGAATCATCCTCCTCAACCGTAAGTATATCCTCAGCCTCCTCTGAAATGACATCCCCTCTGGAAAAATCATGTGAACCTCCCTCAACCACTGAATCTGTATCAACCAATTCATCTAGAATGTCAATGCTCATAATAGAGTGATCTTCTCTTGGGTACTTCATGGCATTGAAAATACTGAACTGGACTACTGTGTCTCCCACATCCATGGACAGTGTACCAGCATAAACATTGATCTTCATCCTGGCAGTCTTCAAAAAGGGCCTCCCAAGGATGAGTGTGTTGGGACCGGGTGCATGTCGACAAGGATACGAGTTCGTAAAATTTAAAATTTTTACGTGCAGCGGAAGAGTTTGCATAAAATAATTTCCTAAATTATTTTAACTTCGTATCTAGCATGCAACCTTATAGTGTATCGACATAATCATAAAATAAAAGTTTGCGAAAAAGTAAACTAATTTACTTTTGTACCTTGCGTAACTCGAAGAAAGGGACGAGATCCAACCGTAGCGTCCCTTGGAAGCTTCGCCTCTATTCACGTCCACGCCGAGTTCTCTTCGGGATGACTTCGCAAAGTCACGAGTTTTGTGCCGACGAGAACTACTAGATTCTCGGAAGGCACAACTAGAAGGATAAGAGAAGATAATGAAAAACTAACCAACGAAGTAACGGAATCAAATTCCGGGAAGAGAGGAATCGCTATCCGCTTCTTCTTCTTCGCGTTCGGGTTCTCCTTCTTCTTCTTGAAGCTCACGCCAACCTCAACTAAGGGAGGAGTTGCGCCGGCCCTAAGTCACCAAGTGGGCGCCGACCCTAGGCTCCAAGTGGGCGCCGGCCCTAGGCAAGAGAGGGAGAGGGAGAAGAGAAGAGAAGAGATTAAGAGAGAGAGGGAGAGCTCTATGATTCAATTACTTGAATTGGAATTAAGGGCTAGCCTTTGGTTCCTTTATATAGTAGCAACTCCTTTGCTAAGTCTCCCTCTAAACCGAATTAACGGAATTAGTTATAAGAAATTTATCTTATAAATTTTCTTATTGCTTATTCCGTTTAAGCCTAGTCTTATTATAACCATTTATAATAAAACAAATTAGTTATCATAAGAAATTTATTCTATAAATTTTCTTATGAATTTTATTATAACTAACTTTATAATAAAACTAATTATTTATCATAAGAAATTTATCCTATAAATTCTTATGAATTAATTCCGTTTAAACCAAGTCTTTATTATAAACTAATTTATAATAAAAACTAATTCTTCTTCTCTTTAAATTATGGAATAAATTTTATAAGAAATTTATAAACTTTCTTATTATGGAAAAATCAATTCATAATTGATTTTATAAAATTAAAATAAACCCAATTCATGGATTATTTTAATCTTCCATAAAAGAATAAATTTCTATAAATTTATTTATATAAATTTCTTTATACAAATTTATTTATCCATAATTCATAAAATAAATCGTGCTTGATTTATCTTATTAATTAAACCAAATAAATTGATTTAATTCCCTTTAATGGCCGGCCACCACAAGGAGGGTTAATACCCTCTTTGGCCGGCCAAAACCGACCCGAACCGATCGCGAATTAAACTCATTTAATTCGCCCAAAAAGCCTTCAAAAGACTTAGCCATTTTAGTTTCCATTGCGCCTCTGATTAACTCAGATTCGACTTATTTCTCTTGATCGGAAAATCCAATTTTCAACTCGTTTTAAATCCCTCGGATTACTCGTAGTGCGTGTGACTAAATAGGCTTTCGATTTATGTTGGTCGTCTATAATTAACTAATTATAGAACGATCATGAGTGGCACCTAGTAGTACATCATGATCCCCAATTAATCGAAAGATCAACGGTTTGACCTCAGAAGAAATTATTCTGAAACCCTTCAGCAGCTCTAATGAATCGTGCCCCATTCCCTTCACCACCTTATACCCACTTGGTTCAGGACACGGTCAATGGTGTCAGTCCCCACTAGGCTGACTACGTCACGCCTAGCCCAAGTAATGTCTTACTCGTCCTTTGGATTTCTAATTACTCTCATGTATTTTAGAGACTCTCACTCTAAACATGATATTCTCTGGCCAGAGGCTTTGAGTAACAATCCGACGATAGGCCTGGGTATACATCTCCTCGCAAGGAGTGGTGAATCCTTTGTAGGCTGTTCAAACATCTTCGGGCACTTCGGCTTATACCCGATCATCCTGGGTCCACACCTCCTTGGAGATGCTTGCTTAAGATGTCAAAATATAAGTCTCCATGACCAAGATGACTTGAACACCGCAAGTCAAAGGAACATCGCACTTAAGCCGCTGTAAGATCTTCATTGACATATCTACATGTAGATTCCCATATGAAGTCTTACAGCTAGTCACTCCAATGAACTAGTTCCCTTAACTAGCATCCATGTTTATCTCCGGACATCCCAATGTCACCAGCCAGTGAGAATCAGCTGATTAGAGAATAACCCATGCTAGTCTCAACAGAATTGATAGTGTCCGTTTTTATCAATTCATCGACTAGGGATATTTTCAATACTTCACATTTGCGCATTTAGAGATAATCACTAGTTGTGATCTCATCACAAATTCTCTTATGCTGTGAGTTGTATTCCAGACATTCAGTAGATGAGTTTAAGATCTCAATCAAATACACAAGCATGTATACTCAAATAGTGAATTATCATTTATTAATATAAATATTTTACAATCATAAGGCGATTGCCTTAGGACACTTCTCTCATATCACTAACAAACTCCCACTTGGCCTAATGTCAATCGCTACGGTATCCAATACCACAGGCTCTAACATGACCCTCAAACTTGCTTTGAGGCAAGCCCTTAGTTAAAGGATCCGCTATATTCCTTTCAGTGGGAACTCTCTCAATTTGTATGTCATTCCTACTTATAATCTCTCTGATCAGATGATAGCGGCGAAGCACGTGTTTGGATCGCTGATGAGACCTTGGTTCCTTTGCTTGTGCAATAGCTCCATTGTTGTCACAGTAAACCGGCACTGCATCATCAATGGTTGGAACCACACCAAGTTCGGAGACAAACTTCTTGATCCAGACTGCTTCCTTTGCTGCTTCCGAAGCTGCGATATATTCCGCTTCCGTGGTGGAATCCGCTACAGTGTCTTGTTTGGAACTTTTCCAACTTACTGCGTCTCCATTCAAAGTAAATACGTATCCAGACTACGATTTGGAGTCATCCTTATCTGTCTGGAAACTGGCATCTGTATACCCACGTATTACCAAATCTCCTTCTCCATATATTAGGAACACATCCTTAGTTCTTCATAAGTACTTAAGGATTGTCTTAACAGCCGCCCAGTGATCCATTCCTGGATCTGACTGGTATCTGCTTGTGACGCTCAAAGCATACGATACATCAGGCCTAGTACATAACATAGCATACATGATAGATCCTATCGCGGATGCATAGGGAATCTTATTCATGCAAATCCTCTCGTCTTCTGTGCGCGGACACATAGACTTTGAAAGGTTGATCCCATGCCTAATGGGAAGGTAACCTTTCTTGGATTCCGACATGCTAAACCTTTTTAGCACTCGGTCTATATATGTAGACTGCGAAAGACCAAGCAACCGTTTTGATCTATCTCTATAGATTCTAATCCCAAGGATATAGGTTGCTTCTCCCAGGTCTTTCATGGAGAAAGTTTTGGATAACCAAATTTTAACTGTCTGTAAGACTGAAATATCGTTTCCTATAAGTAAGATGTCGTCGACATATAATACTAGGAATACGACTGCACTCCCACTAACCTTCTTGTACACACAGGGTTCGTCAGGATTTTGTGAGAAATCAAACTTTTGATTGTCTCATCAAAACGGATGTTCCAGCTCCTAGATGCTTGCTTCAGTCCATATATGGATCGTCGAAGCTTGCATACCTTGGTTTTATCAACCGATGTGAAACCTTCAGGCTGTATCATGTATACGTCCTCAAGCAGGTTTCCGTTAAGGAAAGCTGTTTTCACATCCATTTGCCATATCTCATAATCATAATGAGCTGCTATGGCTAGGAGCATCCGAATGGATTTAAGCATAGCTACTGGCGAATAGGTTTCGTCATAATCAATTCCTTGTTTTGACGATATCCTTTGCCACTAATCTAGCCTTAAAGGTAACAACATTACCTTCCATGTCGGTTTTCTTCTTGAAAACCCACTTGCACCCTATGGGTTTAATCCCTTCAGGTGGGTTAACCAAGTCCCATACTTGATTTTCGTACATGGAATCCATTTCCGACTTCATGGCTTCAAGCCATTTGTCCCTTTCTGAACTTTTCAGAACATCTTCATAACTGATAGGTTCGTCATCGCCAATGAGAACACGTCGTTCGATTCACTTATGAGAAATCCGTATCTCTCTGGAATGTTGCGTGTCCTATCAGACCTACGAAGAGGTGGTGTAGTTTTAGGTTCAACTGATAGCTCATCATTATGATTATTGGTTGTGGGTCTAGACTAGGTGTCTCTGTAATGTCTATTGGAGTTTCTTGAACTTCATCAAGTTCAATGCCACTCCCACTGTTTTCTTGTAAAAGAAATTCTTTTTCTAGAAATACAGCATGCCTTGAAACAAACACCTTTTGTTCCAAGGGATGATAGAATTGGTAACCCTTCGTTTCCTTAGGGTATCCAATAAATAGACATTTATCAGACTTAGCATCCAATTTGTCTGATACATCCGCTTCACATAAGCAGGACAACCCCATATCTTAAGGTGAGTTAAGTGAGGTTTCTTACTATTCCAATCTCATATGGAGTAGTAGAGACTACCTTGGTCGGGACTCTGTTTAGAAATAAACAGCTGTCTTAAGTGCATAGCCCCAAAAGGATTTTGGAAGAGTTGCATGATTCATCATCGACCTAACCATGTCCATCAAGGTTCGGTTGCGCCTCTCAGATACACCATTATGCTGTGGTGTATATGGCGGAGTCCATTGGGACAATATCCCATTGTCCCTTAGATAATCTTGAAACTCTTGACTTAAGTATTCACCACCCCGATCGGATCGAAGTATTTTAATACTTTTGCCAAGCTGTTTCTCTACTTCATTTCTGAACTCTTTGAATTTCTCAAAGGCTTCAGATTTGTGTTTCATCAAGAACACATACCCGAATCGTGAGTGATCATCGATAAAGGTGATGAAGTAGCTATAGCCTCCTTGTGCATGAGTTGACATTGGTCCACATACATCAGTATGTATTAGACCAAGAAACTCTCCCACTGGATTACCTTTTCCGAAAAGGGTAATTTGGTCATCTTGCCTTTTAAGCATGATTCGCATGTATCAAATGAACCGGGTTCAAATAATTCCAAAATTCCACATCGGTGTAATTCGGTCATGCGTTTCTTACTTACATGGCCAAGACGGCAATGTCAAGTGTAGGAGTCTATTCGATTATCTATTCGAGCACGTTTATTGCTAACTTCGATATTGAAAACGTCACTAGATAAATCTAACGTGTAGATACCTTTGCACAAAGTTCCATTCCTATAAAGAACGCCATTTAAAGTTATGTAACAACAATTGTTACTAAAAGTTAAATGATAACCCTTTTCATTCAAACATGAAATAGATACAATGTTCTTTATTAACGAAGGAACAAATAACAATTATCCAATTCTAAGACACGTCCAGTGGGAGCTTTAGCAAATATGTTCCGATGGCAACAGCAGCAATCTTTGCTCCGTTTCCAACTCGCAAATTCGCTTCTCCTTTGACGAGTCTTCTTCTATTCCTTAGCCCTGTATGTCATTACATATATGTGAGCTACACCCAGTATCAAGTACCCAGGTATTGAGGAAATAGAGTGACATTCAATAACGAAGATACTGAAGAGGATGGGGCATCGGATGCCTTCTTCTTCAAGGACTCAAGATAAACTTGCAGTTTCTTCGCCAGTGACCCTCCTTGCCACAATGATGGCAAGTGCCTTTTGGGTTCTTTTCAGTCTTTTTGGCCTTTTTCTTCTTCCCTTATTCTGTTCTTTGGCCTTCCTCTTAGAACCTTTCTTCGAGGAACCAACTAACAGAACGTCTTTTGATCCTGCTTTACAGAAGGCTCTACAGTCTTCAGCAGGTTGACAACTCAGGAATGGTAGTTTCAGCTTGTTCATCCGATAGTTCATCACAAATTGTGAATAACTTTTGGGCAAACAATGCAGAATTAAGTCAATACTTAGTTCATGATCATTGCAAAACCGAGTGTGTTAGTCGCTCAATTACCCCAACATCTTTAACACAAACTGGAGGCAGAAGTGCCTTCTGCATCTTAGAGTGAAGAGGAGTCTGGAGACTTCGAACCTTTCGATCTCGCCTGCTCTTCAACAACTCATAAGATGGAAGATGATGGTATAAGCATCCATATGCTCATGCTGCTTTTGCACTCAGGTACCATAGAGGCTAGCATGATGCAACTGCAAGTTCAGAATCGGTCACATGTTTCTGATAGGCCACTAACTGGTCTGGAGTTGCACTCTGGAGGATGGTTGGGAAGTGATCTTCAAGACATAAGCAAGCTTTCTGCCTTGAGGACTATCCTCAGGTTTCGAAGCCAGTCCATGAAGTTGGCCCAGTCAGTTTATTGGTGTCCAAAATGGAACGCAAATTCAGAGAAGACATGATCGAGTGATTAACCTAGAAATACAAATTGAGCTTATGTGAGAAGAATGATTAAAGAATGTATCAATATACATAAATTAAATCCTATTTATTTTTCAAATTGAATAACCCTTTTTATCAATTCGGGAGATCGTAGGAACATCTCCAAATAGGTTGATATCCAACCATAGTAAGAACAACCATGGCTGTGGCCATCAAGTTATTCTTAGCTATGAAGGTAGGTAATTATACCGATTACACATCACATATATGTAACTATCACTTATGCTATCAACTAATTGAATGTTTGCATAAATCATTGGGTTGTTAACTCATTAACAAGTATGCAACATTATACATAGCACCCAACTGCACCTCTCATTACATCGACCTTGGCTGTGGCACAACAAATCGATGTTCCAAGCTTAAGGCTGACCCATTAATCAAGAAATAGTTTTAATATGGTTGGGGCACATTCAACCGCTTAGTCAGGCTTGGATGTGTCCAACAACCAAAACTAATGATTGACCTCTGACTCCAACTATATTATTCATAAACTAATTCTATGGTTTGAACATGTTGAGGTTCAAGTCGGGCATGGATGTGTCCATCAACCCAAACGAGAAACAAAACTCCGATTCTAACCATATTAATGGAAGGTGTTGGCCTTAATATTTTGTAAGGGGTTTTTGGGTCTCATCCTTTCCTTTCTAAGCACATTCATGACATAGAATTATGTCATGACTAACGATTTCCTTAATTAAGTATGTATGTGACTTAAGTTATCAAGTCTCATTAATTGAATTAGGAACCGGATTGCCTAATTCCAATTTCATACTTAATTAAAGGAATTGTTTTGGGAAACAATTTCCTAAATTGTCATAATCAATTTCGGAAATAATATGTTTTAAGACTTTGATTTCTCTAAATCAAATCTTATTAAATTAAGAGACAAATCTCTTAATTCAACTACATATTATTTTCATGAAAATCTCATTTAAGAAAACTCTATAGAAAACCATTTTCCTAATTAATTTTGGAGACAACAATATGTAAGAGCATCACCTCTTCAAACATATTTTATTCATGGATTTAATTAATTACAACAAATCGTTTTCTAAGGGTGGCTCCCCGAGGCTCAGATACCCAAAGAAAAGTAATGTGTTGTAAATCCAATTGGACGGCTCCCCGATGCTCAATCCAAATCAAACATGACAATTTCAATTAAAAATTGGGAAATTAAATTACAACAACTAACTTTAAATTGGACGGCTCCCCGAGGCTCAATCCAAAATAAAGAATTTTGTTGTCAATTTAAAAACCAATTCAAATTTAATTGTCAATTAACTGTCCATGAATTTGTCTAGACATTCTTAAAAGAAAGTGCCCAAAATTGTGAGATTTCAAAAATAGGTTTTCAGAATAATTGTAAGTTTCTGGTACAAAGAAAACTTACATATTACCAAAATTGGAAATTTTCTAAAATTAGAAAAATTTCCAAAATTGGAAAGTTTCCAAAGATGGGAAGTTTTCACAATTATTATAAAATTTCAGAAACTAGAAAATTTCGAAAGTTTGAGAAATTTCATGAGGATTTCCAAACTTAGAAATTCCTAAATCTAAAATTTATTATAATTTGAAAGTTTCCATAATTGAAAATTTTTTCCAAAATTGAGATCGTGACAAAGTTTTCCGCAAAACAATTATACGATTATGTCGAACACTAACCTCGCTCTGATACCACTGTTGGGACCGGGTGCATGTCAACAAGGATACGAGTTCGTAAAATTTTAAATTTTTACGTGCAGCGGAAGAGTTAGCATAAAATAATTTCCTAAATTATTTTAATCTCGTATCTAGCATGCAACCTTATGGTGTGTGGACATAATCATAAAATAAAACTTTGCGGAAAAGTAAACTAATTTACATTATACCTCTCGTAACTCAAAGTAAGGGACGAGATCCAACCGTAGCGTCCCTTGGAAGCTTCGCCTCTATTCGCGTCCACGCCGAGTTTTCTTCGGGATGACTTCGCAAAGTCACGAGTTTTGTGCCGACGAGAACTACTAGATTCTCGAAAGGCACAACTAGAAGAACAAGAGAAAAGATAGGAAACTAACTAATAAGTTAACGGAATCAAAATTCTGAGAAGGAGGGAGATGAGATCCGCTTCTTCTTCTTCTTGTTTGGCTTCTCCTTGGTGATCCTTGCTCACGCCAACCACTTGGAGGGATGAGGGTGCGCCGGCCCTAACTTGGACAAGGGGAGCCAGCCCTAATCTTCAAGGAGGGCGCCGGCCCTAAGGGGAAGAGAGGGAGAAGAGAATAAGAGAGAGAGAGGGAGAGAGTTAATCTCTTGATCTCTATTTCGATTAGAACTAAGGGCTTGCCTTTGGTTCCTTTATATAGTAGCATCTCCCTTTTTATTATGGAATAAATTTTATAAGAAATTTATAAACTTTCTTATTATGGAAAAATCAATTCATAATTGATTTTATAAAATTAAAATAAACCATTTCATGGATCATTTTAATTTCCATAAAAAGAATAAATTTCTATAAATTTATTTATATAAATTTCTTTACACAAATTTATTTATCCATAATTCATAAAACAAATCGCGCTAGATTTACTTTATTAATTAAATCAAAATTAATTGGTTTTCTCCCCAATAGGTGGCCGGCCACTTCAAGGAGGTTTGGCACCCTCTTTGGCCGGCCAAACCAACCCGAACCGTTCGCGAATTAAACTCATTTAATTCGCCCAATAAGCCTTCAAAAGACTTAGCCATTTTAGCTTCCATTGCGCCTCTGATAAATTCAGATTCGACTTATTTCTCTTGATCGAAAAATCTAATTTTCAACTCGTTTTAAATCCCTCGGATTA
This sequence comes from Boesenbergia rotunda, assembly GCA_024364735.1. Classification (NCBI taxonomy): domain Eukaryota; kingdom Viridiplantae; phylum Streptophyta; class Magnoliopsida; order Zingiberales; family Zingiberaceae; genus Boesenbergia; species Boesenbergia rotunda. The sequence goes on along the minus strand of JAGFNQ010006834.1, from coordinate 17,595 downwards.
CTCGTAGTGCGTGTGACTAAATAGGCTTTCGATTTATGTTGGCCGTCTATAATTAACCAATTATAGAACGATCATGAGTGGCACCTAGTAGTACATCATGATCCCCAATTAATCGAAAGATCAACGGTTTGACCTCAGAAGAAAATATTCTGAAACCCTTCAGCAGCTCTAATGAATCGTGTCTCATTCCCTTCACCATCTTATACCAACTTGGTTCAGGACACGGTTTATTTGTGTCAGTCCCCACTAGGCTGACTACGTCACACCTAGCCCAAGTAATGTCTTTCTCGTCCTTTGGATTTCTAATTACTCTCATGTATTTTAGAGACTCGCACTCTAAACATGATATACTCTGGCCAGAGGTTTTGAGTAACAATCCGACGATAGGCCTGGGTATACATCTCCTCGCAAGGAGTGGTGAATCCTTTGTAGGCTGTTCAAACATCTTCGGGCACTTCGGCTTATACCCAATCATCCTGGGTCCACACCTCCTTGGAGATGCTTGCTTAAGATGTTAAAGTATAAGTCTCCATGACCAAGATGACTTGAACACCGCAAGTCAAAGGAACATCGCACTTAAGCCGCAGTAAGAACTTTATTGACATATCTAGATAGATAACCATATGAAGTCTTACAGCTAGTCACTCCAATGAACTAGTTCACTTAACTAGCATCCATGTTTATCTCCGGACATCCCAATGTCACCAGCCAGTGAGAATCAGCTGATTAGAGAATAACTCATGCTAGTCTCAACAGAATTGATAGTGTCCGTATTTATCAATTCATCGACTAGGGATATTTTCAATACTTCACATTTGCACATTTAGAGATAATCGCTAGTTGTGATCCCATCACAAATTCTCTTATGCTGTGAGTTGTATTGCAGACATTCAGTAGATGAGTTTAAGATCCCAATCAAATACACAAGCATGTATACTCAAATAGTGAATTATCATTTATTAAAAAATAAATGTTTACAATCATAAGGCGATTGCCTTAGGACACTTCTCTCATATCACTAACAGATCTAACACCAGAACCTCCCTCAATCCAATATCTTTCTCGCCGTCACACGAGAACCAGCTACGAACCCCCTAGCTCGACAAATCGATAGAGAAGTTGCTTCCCAGTTCAGTGTTCCGTCAAACAATGCTCTCGCTGAATTTCTCTTCCGATCTCCTCCTTCTCGATCAGCCGAGTTGCGGATGTGATTCAGGAATGCTCCAAGCTCCTCAAAGAACCCCTCTGAAGGTTTTGCGAACTCCGGGTGATGATGACCGGCGATCGAACAGTAGTGGATGAGAAGAAACAGAGTTTCAGCTGAAACCCTCAACCGACTCCTCCAGCGACGAGATTGGCTTCGAACCTCACCGGAATCCTTCCTCTATAACTCGAGAATTGGAGATGAGTTGCTCTGGTGTGGCCGCGCGTCCCGATGAAGATGAACGAGGAAGAAACGCAAGAACGAAGAACAGTGGCTGAGCACGCGACGACCAAAATTCTGAGGGATTTTTGGCTTAAATACTTTGAAACCAACAGCTGAGATTGTCTTGGCTAAATCCAACGGTTGGATCTTCTCTGATTGAACCCTAAACTTCCAGATCTCAATCTGAAGGTCAGATCTACCTCTCCTCAGCTGGGATCAATCAGGTCTGCCCTAGATGGCCCAGATCTATTTGCCTTCCAAATGGACGGCTCACGGGTTTCCAAAGCTTGATCGCCTTGATCTGAGCCTAATCTGACCCAACCTTGACCCAACTTGACCTAGGTCCAAGTTCCTCCAGCCTACAAAGATCAGATTCAAATTAGCTATCAAAACATCTCAAAATTCTGAAGATTTGCAATTAAACCCAAAATAGAATTAATACATGGAACCTTGGGTAAGTTCAAGATTAATCATGTAACATATGGGTCAAACATGGATTTTAGAGCCTGAAATGATCATCAAAATAGCAGTTATCAAATCCCCCACACATAAACTTGGGAGTCTTTCACAAGCTAACTAAATGTGTACCCCCTTAAATTATTCTCAATAATATTCAGAAATAATTGAAAAGAAATTACATAGGGTTGTTGATTCTTAAAAATCTAAGCTCAATGGACTAGAAACTTGCCTTAAATCAACAACTTAGCATATTCATTCTTTATGATTCATTGAGATGAACTAAACTCATAAGCCTCTCAAGGAAGTATTTAGTGGCTCTCTTCCTACATTCTACATTTGTGGTGAAGTGGAGCTCACTCAAACACAACATGGTTCTTGTACTACCATAAGCTTGCTTGTTATCTACTCTCCACCACTATTCCTGATTCGGATCCACATCTACAAAAGTTTATTAGAACACGTTAAATGAATATGAAATGACAAGAATGAAATTAAGGTTTAGAAAATGGAAAAGTTAAAGAAGTGGAAGACTTGGATGCTCAAAAATGTTTCTTATGCACTTTGCCCTCGTTTATGGTCTTCTCGGTGAAATAAAAGTTGTGGCGGGTAGGTACTAGCTGATTTGGAGGAAGAATATGACTGAATTTTGTATTCTCTGCTGTGCCAACTCCACTGATCGATTTGGAGACCGATCAGTCTTTGACTGATCGGTCTGGAGTTCGGTCTGAGCTACTCCCGATCATACTGTATTGCCTCTGATCGGTCCCTGGAACGGACTGGCTGCTCCCTGATCGGTCACTAGACCGATCAGATGCTGATCAGTAGCCAAAACTGGTTCTGCATCTTAAACTGCTTCATGCCTTATTTCTCCCATTCAATCCCATATCTTAAATCCACTAGCTTCTTATTCATGACTTCCAATTCAGAAATCTATCCACCTTTTGGCACTTCATGTTCATCCTTCTTCTCTCTTTTTTTGTCTTACTTTTCCCTCTTCTTTATTTTTCCAGTTTTCTGTTTTTTCCCTTTTTTTTCTCAGCTGCTTCCACAGCAGCTTTTCTTCTCCTTTCTCTTCTCTTTTTTTTTCTTCTTCACCTCCTTACAATGCTTCATCAACTTGAAATACCAAATAAAGCTTAGGAATGTAGATACTTCAATTGTTACCTTCCCTAGCCACTTCTTGCAACTCCTTCTTGATACAAAACTCAATTCAAATTGGCACCCCTTTTTGCTACAACCGCAGAAAAAAATTTCTTGAAATGCATCCTTGATACAAAATAATTCCAAAACACTAGCCACCTCCCCCACACTTGAGCTTTTGTCCGTCTCGAGCAAGGTAACATCAAGAACCATCCCAAACAAACAAGTCCATGGAGACGTATGGTTAAGAGCAGAACAATTAGGAAGAAAATAGAATAGATCATGTATCAACAAGGATTATTATAAAAGCTGATATGAAAAGGAAAAACAAAGTTATTAGCCTCTATAGATGTGGTCCAATCATAGAAGTATGGTTCTGAAAGAACGTAAGCAAGTTCTAAAGAATAATTACATGTGTGTATCACAAAAATCAGGCTAAATCCTCACTAGGTAGCAATAATTCATCTCAAGTCATCAATCTAGAATCCATCACCAAGTAGTACTCAAGCATCTAAGAATTTCATCCATAAGCTCAAATCCTAAGTTTTAACAATCAAATTTAATTTGTTTTCAAGAGATTCTAAAATGATATAGAGACAACTTAGAGGGATACATTTATTTCTACTCATTAAGAAAAAGTGTCAAAAGAACTAACATGGTATTTACAATGGCTATTTATTCAATCTAACTACCTAAGCATTCATTATCAACAACTCACTTCAAAAAGAAAGATTTGCTTCTAGAAAACATGAAAATGATATATACAATGAAATGAAAGTGCAAGAATAGTAAACTCCCCTTAAATTGGGTAGATAGCGTCGTTAATGTCCGGTCCATCCACCTCTAGCTCCTTTAATTCTTCAAAGTACATTTTGAGCCGGTGGCCATTGACTTTACAAATGAGATTATTGGCTTCATCCTTGATTTTACAAACACCATAGGGGAAAATGTTAGTCACAACAAATGGTCCTTCCCATCTTGACCTCAACTTACCCTTAATCAATTTGAGCCTAGACTTGTACAATAAAACCTTGTCGCCAATTTGGAAGTTTTTCTTCAGGATGTGCTTGTCATGAAAAACCTTAGTCTTTTCCTTGTAGATCCTTGAGTTCTCAAATGCTTCTAGTCTAATCTCCTCAAGTTCTTGGAGTTGAAGTTTTCTCACTTCTCCCACCTTGGTAGAATCAAAGTTACAAGCCTTTACCGCCCAATATGCTTTGTGCTCTATTTCCATGGGAAGATGACAAGATTTTCCATACACTAGGCGGTAAGGAGACATTCCAATGGGGGTCTTGTATGCCGTTCTATAGGCCCACAGTGCATCATCAAGCCTCTTGCACCAGTCTTTCATATTGGGCCCAACGGTCTTTTTCAAAATTGATTTGAACTCTCTATTAGAAATTTCGGCCTGTCCATTTGTTTGGGGATGGTAGGATGTAGAAACTTTGTGCACAACCCCATACTTGCCAAGTAGAGCCCTCATGTGTTTGTTGCAAAAATGAGATCCTTGGTCACTGATTATGACCCTTGGAAATCCAAACCTGCAAAAAATATGTGACCTGACAAAGCTAACAACAACACAAGAATCATCAGTCTTGGAGGGAATGGCCTCCACCCATTTAGAAACATAATCTACAGCAAGCAAAAATATATAGATAACCACATGATGCAGGAAAAGGTCCCATAAAATCTATTCCCCAAACATCAAAAATCTCACAGAAAAGTATAGTATGTTGGGGCATCTCATTTCTAGCGCTTATGTTCCCAGTTCTCTGACATCTATCATAATTCTTATAAAACAAATATTCATCATGAAATAGGGTGGGCTAATACAATCCACACTCTAACACCTTCGTAGCTGTTCTTTGGGGTCCAAAATGCCCCCCCCCCCACAAGCTGATGAATTGCAAAATGTAAGGACAGAAGAAAACTCATGGTCTGGTACGCATCTCCTGTTGGGACCGGATGCATGCCGACGCGGACACGTATTGTAATTGTTACATAATTACATGCAGCAGAAACAAAAGCATGAATAATTTCTTAAATTATTCTAACACATATCCTAAGCATGCAATGTGTTTACATAATCGTAATATAAAATTTTTACAGAAAAAGAAAATTACTCTACGAATTACCTTGCGTAACTTGGAAGAAGGGACGAGATCCAACCGTTAGCGTCCGTTGAAAGCTCCGCCTCTATTTGTATCCACGCCGAGTATCGCCGGGATGACTTCGCTAAGCCACGAGTTTCGTGTTCACGAGAACTACTAGATTCTCCGTGAACACGACGAAAACTGAGAGAGTAATCAAATCGAAAGACTCACCACTAAGGTTGGCCGGATTCACAATTCCGGCGAGAAGGAGGGAGATGACTTGCGCCCAATCCCAAGGTGATGATGGTCGAAGAGGAAGATCATCCCAAGGAAGAACTTCGTCACCTTGGTGCTTCTCCTTGTGCTCACGGCAAGAAGAGGGAGGGGATGCCTATAGCCGGCCAAGAGAGAGGGAGAGAAGAAGAGGAGAGATCCCAAGCAATTCTTGGATTGATACTTCCATGGCACCCCTTGGGTCCTTTATATAGTGAGAGGTTTCTTAATTCCCAAGCAAACCTCTCCTTGATTATGGAATAATTTCTCAATCAATCCATAATCAAGGCTCTCATGATCAAGCTTATTCTTCTTGATTATGGAATAATTTCTCAATCAATCCATAATCAAGGCTCTCTTTCTTTTGGCATGATTATATAAAATTTATAAACCAACCATTCGTACATTATATAAAAATTTATAAAACAAACCAACCATTGGTTTACTATAAAAATTTATATATATAAAATTTATATAACCTTTTATAAAATAAACCAACCTTTGGTCTATTTTATAAAACAAACCAAAATAGCCTTATCCACTTGTGGTGGCCAAAATTTATACAAAAGAGGATTCATCTCAAGTGGTCGGCCAAGTTTTCATCCAAACCATAGGTCCATGGTTCAAAACCCACCAATGGATTAAATTTTGTCATCTTTGATTTATTATAAATTTTTATAAAACAAACCAAACCTTTGGTTTATTTTAATTCATGATAAAATAATCCCACGGATTATTTTAAGCTTATAATAAACCATACCACCTTGGATCAAATCCCTTAATGAATTAAACTTATTTAATTCACCCATTAAGTCTTTAAAAGACTTAGCCATTCTATGCTTCCGATGCGTCTGAAATAAATTCAGTTTTGACTATTGTTTGGACTTACCAAAAATAGTCTATCTCGATTGGAGAATCCAATTCTCAACTCGTTTTAAATCCTTCGAATTACTCGTTATGCGTGTGACCAAATAGGCTTTCAATTTATGTTGGTCGTCCATAATTAACTAATTAATTATAGAACGATCATGAGTGGCACCTAGTAGTACATCATGATCCCCAATTAATTGAAAGATTAACGGTTGACCTCAGAAATGATTCTGAAACCCTTCAGCAGCTATAATAAATCGTGCCCCATTCCCTTCACCATCTTATACCCACTTGGTTCAGGACATGGTATGTGTGTCAGTCCTCACTAGGCTGACTACATCACACCTAGCCCAAGTAACGTTTCCTCGTCCTATGGATTCTAATTACTCTCATGTATTTAAGAGATTCATACTCTGAACGTGTCATGCTCTGGCCAGAGGCTTCGAGTAACAATCCGACGATAGGCCACATCTCCTCGCAAGGAATGGTGAATCCTTTGTAGGCTGTTCAAACATCTTCGGGCACTTCGGCTTATACCCAATCATCCTGGGTCCACACCTCCTTGGAGATGCTTGCTTAGGATGTCAAAGTATAAGTCTCCATGACCAAGATGACTTGAACACCGCAAGTCAAAGGAACATCGCACTTAAGCTGCAGTAAGAACTTCATTGACATATCTATATGTAGACTACCATATGAAGTTTTACAGCCAGCCACTCCAATGAACTAGTTCCCTTAACTAGCATTCATGTTTATTTCTGGACATCTCAATGTCACCAGCCAGTGAGAATCAGCTGATTAGAGAATAACCCATGCTAGTCTCAACAGAATTGATAATGTCCGTATTTATCAATTCATCGACTAGGGACAATTTCAATACTTCACAATTGCACATGTAGAGATAATCACTAGTTGTGAATTCATCACAAATTCTCTCATGCTGTGAATTGTATTGCAGACATTCAGTAAATGAGTTTAAGATCTTAATCAAATAATCATGTATACTCAAATAGTGAATATTCATTTATTAAAATAAATGATTACAATCATAAGGCGATTGCGTTAGGAAACTTCTCTCATATCACTAACAAACTCCCACTTGGCCTAATGCTAATCGCTACGGTACCCAATACCACAGGCTCTAACATGACCCTCAAAATTACTTTGAGGCAAAGCCTTAGTTAAAGGATCCGCTAAATTCCTTTCAGTGAGAATTTTCTCAATTTGTATATCTTTCCTACTTATAATCTCTCTGATTAGATGATAACGGCGAAGCTCAAGTTTGGATCACAATGAGACCTTGGTTCCATTGCTTGTGCAATCACTCCATTGTTGTCGCAGTAAACCGGAATTGCTTCAACAATGGTTGGAACCACACCGAGTTCAGTGGCGAACCTTTTGATCCAAACTACTTCCTTTGCTGCTTCCAAAGCTGCAATGTTTTCTGCCTTAATGGCAGTATCCGCTACTATGTCTTTCTTGGAACCATTCCAACTTATTGCGTTTCTTATTCAAGGTGAATAAATATTCAGACTCAGACCTGGAATCATCCGTATCTGTCTGAAAACTGGCATCTGTATACCCACGTATTACCATATCACCTTCTCCATATATTAGGAACACATCCTTAGTTCTTCTTGTTGGTGCAGGAAGCACCATATCGAACCTTGTTGTGATATTGGCAAAGGATTCAAAGTTAAGTTTATTTGTGATCTAATAAAGTTACTCAAGTGTGAAGAGACAAAGCCCTAGCGAAGGACTGCTAGGCACTGGAGAAGGAATGCCAGGGTAAAAAGCCCTAGCAAAGGACTGCTAGGCACCTGGCGAAGGACTGCCAGGATACAAAGCCCTAGCGAAGGACTGCTAGGCACCTGGCGAAGGACTGCCAGTATCCAAGCCCTAGCGAAGGACTGCTAGGCACCTGGCGAAGGACTGCCAGTATCCAAGCCCTAGCGAAGGACTGCTAGGCAACTGGCGAAGGACTGCCAGTATCCAAGCCCTAGCGAAGGACAGCTTGGGACTGAAACCCTAGCGAAGGAATGCTAGGCACTGGGCGAAGGACAGCTCGGTGTCCAAGACCTAGTAAAGGACCGCAAGGCAAAAGTCCAACCAGAGGAACGGTTGGCATCAGGTAAATTCTTCCGAGAGGAGTAGGTGAGGACGTGTTCCCCGTCGAGGGAACAGTAGGCGTCAGTTCGACCTAGGGCTCCATTTTGGAAGCCCAAAGTCAGAACCAAGACAGCTAAGGCTGTATAAAATAATATAATACTGCTTTTTGGACTAACCCTGGATGCAAGACCGAAGGACAGAGTATCTGCAGCTCAGAGAGCCTCAAAGGAGTGAGGCAGAAGCTGAGCAGGGTGCCCCGGATGTTCCGGGCGCCCCCAAGGTCAACCCAAGTTAGCAGGAGCGAAAACACGCCTCGACAGTTATATGTCGGGGCGCCCCGGATGCTCCGGGCGCCCCACCTGTCGCGGGAGCCCCGCTTGTCGCGTGCGCCCCCAGTGCCAGATGCCGAAGCACACCCTCGCGAAGCCAAGAGGATGAAGATTTGACCCGGTCAATGCGGGCGCCCCGGTCAAAACGGATCTCGAATCTGAAGGGATCAGACGCTGACCGAGCTATTGACGGATCGACCGCCACGTGGGGGGGCGCCCCCGACGTCCCGGGCGCCCCCAGGCCCTATATAAAGGGCCCTCGACCCCAAGCTTCATACAACACTTTCAATCAACGCTTCTACGCGCCTCGCTCCGGAAACCTCCCAACTCGAGCCGATGACGCCCCGCTGCTCCGAAAAAGACAACCTACATCGGACGTCGGTAAAAGAAGAGCCTCTTTTTAATTGTTAAGTTTACTGTGCTGTATTTGTAAATCAATCTTTGTAAACTATTATTGCGCCTCATATAGAATTGCCCAAAGTAAACGGTCAACGACCGTGGGCCTTGGAGTAGGAGTCGACCTAGGCTCCGAACTAAGTAAAAAATTACTGTGTTTGCGTTTGATTGTTTTATTCCGCTGCGTAACTGCTCTAATCCTAAAACCCGAACGATTTCCGATATTCACCCCCCCTCTATCGGTTCTCTCGATCCAACAAGTGGTATCAGAGCGGGGTAGTTCAAATTTGGTGCAACCACCAGTTTCAAAGTTTTTCGGATTTACAAAATTTTTAATCTTATTTCTTTTAATTCTAGTTAATCAACACCACTCGATCTTTTTCGCCTTTTATTTTAAAATAAAAAATATCTGTAGGTGGGGCGTCCAATCTCCGCCTTAGTAATAGAGAAAACCCTGGCATCCGCCATAGTTGGTGGGGCCTCCAATCTCCCTTGGCTCATCGGGGTATCTTCTAGCTTGGCTTGCATATAATGTAGTTTTGCTGGTGCACCCTGGTACGGAACAAGCTGTTGGGGAGGTGTCTGGTTCTTGGTAGGACAGTAAGAGGCTATGTGCCCTTCCACCCCGCAAATGAAACACCGGTTTGTACCTTTGCGGCATTCCCCGGGATGCATTTTCCCGCATGTAGCACATAGGGGAAACCTGAACTGTTTATTTGTCGGGCCCCCTTGGGGGTCGTCCCATGGCTGCCGTTTACCACCCTGATTTCCTTTCCCATTAGCGTTGGTACTCTGAGGTTTTTGGCCTCTCTCATTTAATGCCTTCCTTTGCTGATTGATATTGTTCAGGTAATGCTCGGTGAGTAGAGCACTACTAAACAGCTCCTCGGTGGTCTGTGGCCTGTTAACTCCGCCGGCCACGTTCAGGGCTATTTCGGGCCGCAACATCTTCAACATAAGTCGGACCCTTTCTTTCTCAGTGCGGACCAGCTCAGGGCATAGACGAGCCAGGCGATTAAACTTCTTCACGGCTTCATTGACCGAGAGGTTGCCCTGTCGGAACTCCGTGAACTCGTCGTAGTGCTTGTTTGTGACACGCATATTGAAGAATTCTTCGAAGAACTCTGATTCGAAGTCTATCCACATCATCTGGTTCACCTGTCTCTTAGCCTTTACCCTTTCCCACCACATTCTGGCATCTCCAGAAAGGCAGAATGATGCACATTTGATCTTCTCTTGTTCAGGCCAGTCCAGCAGCTCCATTGTACTTTCTACGGTCTTGAACCACGCTTGAGCGTCCCACGGTTCACCGATACCTGAGAAATTTTCTGGCTTCAGCCTCAACCACTGGATCAGATAAGCCTCTTGTCGCGCTACAGTGGTCGAGCCTGACGGAGGGGTTTGCATAACCGTAGGTGCGACAGGTATAGCAGTCTGGTTCGCCGGAGGAGTAGTAGAATTTTCTTGTTGGTTCATCAGGGTATTAATGGTTTGCTGTTGCTCGGTGACTTGACGCTGAAGTTGGGTCACTAATTGCATCAGGTCAGGCGAGGGGGTAGTCTCATTAAGTCTATTACTCTGCCTTCTAGCCATGCTTTCCTTCATAAAGGATAATATGAGTTATTGTTATACCTCCCCCATATTAAATTCTAAATTATTTAATTACTACCTATTACTACCTATATATATATATATATATATATATATATATATATATATATATATATATATATATATATATATATTTATATAAATACAAGAAAGTATCATTCATGTTCACATATCTTACCAGTACTTGCCATTATCTATCATAAGACATCATTCATACTTGCATACTCTAGAAGCATAACATATCATAAGAGTGCTTACTATCATAAAATATACCGAAAGGTACTTACTTGGAAGCAGTAGGAAGGAGGCTTGATGTGTGTGTAGTGAGATGGCAATGGCTCTGATACCAACCTGTAACGCCCGCCTTTTTCCCACACCTCGTGGTGTGGTGAGAAAGGCGGCGTTACGCTCAACATTACATGTACTTAGACAATATCTTAATGCAGCGGAATCATCATTTTTTTTTCTAAACATGCTATTAACCATACAACTAATACATGACATATTTATACGTGCCTAAACTTGTCATTCATAACTTATATGCATAGCATCATAACTTAACCGTTTCATAACTTATTATCATTTCATAGGTAGCATATATTATCCATAAATGTAGTATTATGAGTCTTGAGTCACCCATTAGTCATAACCCTAAACCATAACATAAAATTTAAGAAACATTCCCAAGGCATGCATTATGTATGAATATAGAATCCTTTGCCAAGTCACTGCCACACACACACATGCTTCTGCCTCCCCTGCGGCTTCCCTTAATAGCTTCTTGGTTGATCTGCGGTATAAGGAAAATAAAACTATAAGCACATAGGCTTAGTAAAACCCCTTTCCTACTCACTAAAACCATTCGTTGCTTCAACATAAATATATCAAACATCTGACATAACATAACTTCGAGCATAAACATAAGCATAGTCATACATGGCATAAATGAACATACATGAACATGACTTAATATATCAAGCAACGTATACATGACATAAAGCATACCTACATGAACATAAAACATACTTATACATGGCATAATTCTTAGCATACATGAACATAAGGCATTACTTATACATGACATGATTCTTAGCATACATGAACATAATGCATTACTTATACATGACATGATTCTTAGCATACATAAACATAATGCATACTTATTCATGACATAAAATATGAGCATAAATACAAGCATATAATATACTTACCTTGGCGCGATGCATAACATAGATGTATGAATGAGTCTAATGCATTTACTACATAAGGATGCTTAGTTTTGAAATTATACTTTTCAATGCTTAACATAATATCATTGGGGTCCCCGGCTTGTACCACATACATACTTCATAGCGCGCATCCCTAAGTAAATACAAGGTAGCTAGCCTCGACCTACTAGGGTAAGGACAGCATAGTCGGTAGTCCTAGAACCGGGGCGTTCTTAAGGTGCCCATCCCTGTTGCACAGCTTCGGTAGTGCCAGAACCGTGGACAGCATAGTCGGTAGTCCAGAACCGGGGCGTTCTTAAGGTACACATCCCTTGGACCCTTACTTCGGTCCGGTACAAGCCTTATGCATGAAAATAAACATGCATGCTTCATCATTCATACTTGTCATTCATACTTATCATTCATACTTATTTCATATCATCGTTATGCCTTCATCATTCATACTTATCATTCATACTTATCATTCATAATTAAGGCATAACCATCATCTTTATTCATGCTTATCATTCTTATAACATAGAACATACATACATAATCATGTTTCCAGTCATAATCCTATCCGAGTTCATAAAGCTTGCATGATCATGATACAAAATAAACATACATCTCATACAAGATACATTTTATCTTACATACATGATCCTAGTATCCATCATAAGATATGAATGGTAAGCTACATTTAAAACCTAACACATACTACTAGGGTTCATAGCATTCATCACAAGACATGCATATACCTTTATGAGTCATAATTTCATTATAAGCATTTATCAACATACATGCATTATTCTCTTTATCATAATATACTCCTACATAAATTTCCTGTATTCATGGTATATGATCTAAATATTCATGATTAAAATCAACCATACAAGTCATGTCACATAACACATAAATTAAGGTTTTAGTCATATGGAAGCCCTTACATCATGCTTAACCATGTACTAGCATCATGGGAACTTATAAATATGCATTTTTGAAATCTTAACCCAACCCAAACCCTAGGGTTGGGTCTTGGCCGAAAGTCTCAAGGACCATGGGTCCATGGAAATTTGCCTAGATCATGATTACATCTCTTATCTACATATCATGCCATAGAAAAATTATTTGAATCCTTGATTGGACTTAACTCCAAGTCCTAGACCTAAAACAAGAGTTGGTCGAAAACCCTAGAAGGGTAACAAGCCCATGGAAGAGTTCATTTAACACCATTCTTACCCATAAGGTATCATAAGAATCATATTAATCATGCTTGGAAAGGTTGGAGTTTCCCCTAGCCTCTTGACCTTGATGTGGCCGAACATATAAGGGTATCAAACCCTTAGAAAATTCATGTAAGTCACTATTTTCTTCCATACTACATCATAGTAAGACACACTAAGCCTACTTGAGGGATTAAAATAAATCCCTAGCCCTACACTTGGTGTGGCCGAAACCCTAGATGGGTTTTAGGGCCTCAAAAATTTCCCTAAATTTCAATCTATGCCTTACATCTTATCATGAAACATTTAAGAGCACAAAAAGGAATTTACATCATCCCTAGGCCTAAACCAATGGCCTTGGCCGAAACCCTAGGCTCCAAATCATGTGTTCTTTTTTTTTCCTCCAACTTACATGTAAACAATATCTAAATCTTATTCAACATCAAGAACAATCATACCACAGGTGAGAAGGTTTTACCTTCCTTGATCTCGCTTACAAACATCGAATAGAAGATAACAAGAGAACCTTCTTGTCTCTAAACTTTCCTTAGTCCTTGTATCCTTGTAGGGGCTTTAGATCTTCAAGATGGGGTCCTTGGTGGAACTTTTCTCAAGGGGGAGAGAACCTTGAATTTTCGGCCAAAGCAAGGAGGAAGAAGAAAATGAAGAAGAGGAGGGAAGTTGTAACTTCCTTTCTATTTATATCATTTTGAAAAGGGGTGAGTAAAGAGGCATGGTGCCTCTTCCCTTGGTGACTCTTCATTTCCTACACCTTCACTAATATCCACTTCATTCCCTCATAGCACTCCCTTGCTAGTTGAATTGGTTAGTGCATGCTTGGTTATACAAGAGGTCCAAGGTTCAATTCTTGGTGCATGCACTAATTTTCTATTTTATTTTTTTAATTTATTTCCTATCATTTTCGAAAATTCCTTAAAAATTCCCCCATAATTATGTTAATATTTTTCATTACAATCCCTCTATTTTTTATATTAAATTTTTCCTAAAACCACCCATAATAATGGCACTAGAAAACCCCTATAAGGCCCCTTAGTATTTTAGTTTCTCAATTTAAATAAGAGAACCTTGATTTCTAGGCTAAGGTTCGTACTAATATTTCTAGATCCTTCGGAAAATTGTCTAGACCTGCTTAATATTTTAAAGAAAATATTAAGAGAATTTTCCGGGTCGTTACAACAGTAGGCGTCGGTTTAACCTAGGGCTCCATTTTGGAAGCCCAAAGTCATAACCAAGACAGCTAAGGCTGTATAAAATAATATAATACTGCTTTTTGGACTAACCCTGGATGCAGGACCGAAGGACTGAGTATCTGGAGCTCAGAGAGCCTCAAAGGAGTGAGGCAGAAGCTGAGCAGGATGCCCCGGAAGTTCCGGGCGCCCCCAAGGTCAACCCAAGTTAGCAGGAGCGAAAACACGCCTCGATAGTTATATGTCGGGGCGCCCCGGATGCTCCAGGCGCCCCGCCTGTCGCGGGCGCCCCCAGTGCCAGCTGCCGAAGCACACCCTCGCGAAGCCAAGAGGATGAAGATTTGACCCGGTCATGCGGCGCCCGAGCGCCCGGCGCCCCGGTCAAACGGATCTCGAATCTGAAGGATCAGACGCTGACCGAGCTATTGACGGATGACCGCCACGTGGGGGGGCACCCCGACGTCCGGGCGCCCCCAGGCCCTATATAAAGGGCCCTCGACCCCAAGCTTCATACAACACTTTCAATCAACGCTTCTACGCTCTTCTGCTCTCGCGCCTCGCTCCGGAAACCTCCCAACTCGAGCCGACGACGTCCCGCTGCTCCGAAAAAGACAGCCTACATCGGACGTCGGTAAAAGAAGAGTCTCTTTTTAATTGTTAAGTTTACTGTGCTGTATTTGTAAATCAATCTTTGTAAACTACTATTGCGCCTTATATAGAATTGTCCAAAGTAAACGGTCAACGACCGTGGGCCTTGGAGTAGGAGTCGACCTAGGCTCCGAACCAAGTAAAAAATTACTGTGTTTGCCTTTGATTGTTTTATTCCGCTGCGTAACTGCTCTAATCCTAAAATTCGAACGATTTCTGATATTCACCCCCCCCCTCTATCGGTTCTCTCGATCCAACACTTCTTAAGTACTTGAGGATTATCTTGACAGCCGCCCAATGATCCATTCCTGGATCAGACTGGTATCTGCTTGTGACGCTCAGGGCATACGATACATCGGGCCTAGTACATAACATAGCATACATGATAGATCCTATCGCGGATGCATAAGGAATCTTACTCATGCAAATCCTCTCGTCTTCTGTGCGCGAACACATAGACTTTGAAAGGTTGATCCCATGCCTGATGGGAAGGTAACCTTTCTTGGATTCCGACATGCTAAACCTTTCTAGCACTCGGTCTATATATGTAGACTGCGAAAGACCAAGCAACCGTTTTGATCTATCGCTATAGATTCTAATCCCAAGGATATAGGTTGCTTCTCCCAGGTCTTTCATGAAGAAAGTTTTGGACAACCAAATTTTAACTGACTGTAAGACTGATATATCGTTTCCTATAAGTAATATGTCATCGACATATAACACTAGGAATACGACTGCACTCCCACTAACCTTCTTGTACACACAAGGTTCGTCAGGATTTTGTGAGAAATCAAACTCTTTGATTGTCTCATCAAAACGGATGTTCCAGCTCCTGGATGCTTGCTTTAGTCCATATATGGATCGTCGAAGCTTGCATACTTTGGTTTTATTAACCGATGTGAAACCTTCAGGTTGTTTCATGTATACATCCTCAAGCAGGTTTCCATTAAGGAAAGCTGTTTTCACATCCATTTGCCATATCTCATAATCATAATGAGCTGCTATGGCTAGGAGCATCCGAATGGATTTAAGCATAGCTACTGGCGAATATGTTTCGTCATAATCAATTCCTTGTTTCTGACGATATCCTTTTGCCACTAATCTAGCCTTAATGGTAACAACATTACCTTCCATGTCGATTTCTTCTTGAAAACCCACTTGCACCCTATGGGCTTAATCCCTTCAGGTGGGTTAACCAAGTCCCATACTTGATTTTTGTACATGAAATCCATTTCCGACTTAATGGCTTCAAGCCATTTATCCCTTTCTGAATTTTCAGAACATCTTCATAACTAATAGGTTCGTCATCGTTAATGAGTAACATGTCATTCGATTCACTTATGAGAAATCCGTATCTCTCTGGAATATTGCGTGTCCTATCAGACCTACGAAGAAGTGGTGTTGTTTTAGGTTCAACTGATAGCTCATCATTATGAGTTATTGGTTGTGGGTCTAGACTAGGTGTCTCTGTAATGTCTATTGGAGTTTCTTGAACTTCTTCAAGTTCAATGCTACTCCCACTGTTTTCTTGTAAAAGAAATTCTTTTTCCAGAAATACAGCATGCCTTGAAACAAACACCTTTTGTTCCAAGGGATGATAGAATTGGTAACCCTTCGTTTCCTTAGGGTATCCAATAAATAGACATTTATCAGACTTAGCATCCAATTTGTCTGATACAGTCCGCTTCACATAAGCAGGACAACCCCATATCTTAAGGTGAGTTAAATGAGGTTTCTTACTATTCCACGTCTCATATGGAGTAGTAGAGACAACCTTGGTCGGGACTCTGTTAAGCAAGTAAACAGCTGTCTTAAGCGCATAGCCCAAAAGGATTTTGGAAGAGTTGCATGATTCATCATAGATCTAACCATGTCCATCAAGGTTCGGTTACGCCTCTCAGATACACCATTATGCTGTGGTGTATATGGCGGAGTCCATTGAGACAATATCCCATTGTCCCTAAGATAATCTTGAAACTTTTAACTTAAGTATTCACCACCCCGATCGGATCGAAGTATCTTAATACTTTTGCCAAGCTGTTTCTCTACTTCACTTCTGAACTCTTTGAATTTCTCAAATGCATCTTTGTGTTTCATTAAGAACACATACCCGAATCGTGAGTGATCATCGATAAAGGTAATGAAGTAGCTATAACTCCTTGTGCAAGAGTTGACATTGGTCCACATACATCAGTATGTATTAGACCAAGCAATTCTCCCACTGGTTTACCTTTCCGGAAAAGGGTAATTTGGTCATCTTGCCTTTTAAGCATGATTCGCATGTATCAATGAACCGGGTTCAAATGATTCCAGAATTCCACATCGGTGTAATTTGGTCATGCGTTTCTTACTTACATGGCCAAGACGACAATGCACGTTAGGAGTCTATTTGATTATCTATTCGAGCACGTTTGTTGCTAACTTCGATATTGAAAACGTCACCGGATAAATCTAACGTGTAGATACCATTGTATAAAGTTCCGGTCCCATAAAGAACACCATTTAAGTTATGTAACAGCAATTGTTACTAAAAGTTAAATGATAACCCTTTTCATTCAAGCATGAAATAGATACAATGTTCTTTATTAACGAAGGAACAAAA
>JAGFNQ010006833.1:0-45690 GCA_024364735.1 Boesenbergia rotunda | reverse complement strand
CCAAAAAAAATAAGAGGGATCAAGGTCGGCCAGTGAGACGATGGGGGATAAGCTTCATCGTCGAGAGGGAAACAGCCCGGATCACCAGCTAAGGCCCCTAAATGACCGCTCAGTGATAAAGGAGGTAGGGGTGCAGGGACGACAAACACAATTGCAACTCGGAGATCAAAAGGCAAAGGATGGGCTCAAGCTAGTGGATCAGGACACTATCAATTATTTATTTTAATTGACTATCTATTAGAGAAGCTTCAATATAGGTTTGTTTTTTTCTCTCATTGTGGGGATCTAGCTCATATGGTAGAGCGCTCGCTTCGCATGTGAGAGGCACAGGGTTTGATTCCCCGGACCTCCATAAAACTCTATTCTCGCCCCCCCCCCCCCAGAGATTGCTCTAGTCACTGTGTCGTTTGCTTTTTTTCTCTCTCATACTAAGAGATTGTCGTTTGCTTTTTTTCTCTCTCATACTCAGAGATGCAAACGAGGGGGCCCAAGCTAGTGCATGAGGACACTATCAATTATTTATTTTAATTGTGTAACGCCCGAAAATTCTCAGATCTAATTTTAGAAATATCCTAGAATTTATGGATATTTTTATAGAATTTTCCATGGATAAATAAGGTAAAAATGAATAAAAATAAAATGCACAAAGCTTAAGTGGAATTCGACCCCTAGACCTTTACAATAATAGGAGAATAGGCCAAGTGGGATGAGTTTATTTTCATCACAATAGATTAGAGAGAAAGATAGACAAGGTGAAGTTAGTTGAATTTTTCCCATAAATATAAAGGGAACTTAAGAGTTTTTTTAATTGAAACTTTTCCTCACCTTGTCGCCGCCAAACCCTCTCCCTCCCATGGCGATTCCTTCCTCCCTCTCCCGAGGCTTCTTCCTCCCTCACTCACGGTAAAGCAAGGAGGAGTCCAAGGCTTGTGTTAGGTGGATTTAAGAAGGAGGGCACGCTAGGGGATCTTGTTCTTCGTTGGAACCTCTCCGAGACTCCAAGGACCTTCCCTCTCCCTAAACCCGACACCCTAGAGTTGTAAGAACAAGTGCAGGATGTAAGTACCCCTCACCTGTGGTATAAGTAGCTTCGTTAGTATGATTGATTGTCCTAGTTTATCTAATTGCAAGTTTATGCCCATATGTGCAGATTAACTTCCTCTACCGATTTTAAGGGCACCACTAGATGGGCTGGACGTGCTTCCCCCTTTAGTTTGGGGTTTAGACGCACCGTCGAGTGCCTAGGAAGTGTCCTTAAATGAAAAAGGAGAGTTTTTAGGCACACAAGGTGCTCGAGAAAATGTTAAGAAACTCTAATATGAGTTTTAACATTTTATGAGGTTAGCTACTCTTGCTTTATGTTTATAGACCCTAGTTCGTCCATTGGGTGGGCTTCTAGATCACCCCTAGGCTATAGATCGCCTAGTAGATGCAAGGTTAAAGAAAAAAATATTTATGAAAGTATTTTACTTTTTATGGCATGTGCTTGGACTCTAGTTCGTCCATGGGTGGGCTCCTAGTTGCCCCTAGGCTCCTGGTTTGCCTAGTAGTAGTACCCTAATGGTTTCGGGATTAGCTACCTCGGATCTATTTAGGGATGCGCGCATTAGCATCACATTGTCGGGCCCACAACAACATGATTATTATTTTCACTTATTATATGTACAAATTTCAAAAGTTCAGTAATAGCTCTAAGTGAAAACAGTTTTAAGATTATACTTAGTTCAGTCAGATTCTATGAAAGCTATGTGAATTTAGTTATAAGAATATGATTTAGTTCATGTGCTTAGTATGATGAGTATGCCATGATATTTGTTTAGATTATATGTTTTAGCAAGAATGAATGACAAGCATGATATATTTTTCCTATATGTGTTTTTAAAAGCATGAGTTTTGAAATATGCATTGTTTTGTGAGTAGGATGGTACTTACTAAGTCTTATGCTTATAGTTTCATTTTTCCTTATACTGCAGATAAAGGCAAAGGAAAAATAGAGTAGCGGAAGCGACAAGGATGATGGTGGAGTGTGTGATGGTGGAAACTTGGAATGAAAGAACCTTGGGAACTTGCATTAAGAGGACATGTTATTAAGAATGTTAAATGAATTAGTTCCTTGTCAAGTTTAACATTTTCCGCATCTTAAATACCCTTGTTATGTTATTAGCATTATGCTAGTATGAGTTGATATCGTGCCGTGATGTCATGCCTAGCTTTTACATGTGATATGTTGAGTGATACTTTTCAAATGCATGTTAACTAGTAGTAAAATGCATGGTCTAAGGCTATAGAATCATTTCTGATATTATAGCGCTACTATTGATGCATCTAGGCAGAAATAATGCTTAGTTTTAGTAGTAAGTTGATACAAAGTTTATGTTTCTAAATTTATGCTTAGAAGTAGTTGAAGTATGCCTTAATATCATGAAAACATGTAGAATATGGCCTAGAATAATTGTATACCTGTTAGTAGGCTCAAATATGAGTTTGTGGTGTTTTTGGTACAAAGTTGATTGACCTTAGCACGTTTTTGGAATCTGAAACTTCAGATTTCAGAGCTGCCAGTCGACTGCTACAGTTACCAGTCGACTGAGACCAGTAGAAAAATGGCACAGAAAGTTTCGTCGACTGCACCAGTCGACTGGAAAGATATCAGTCGATTGGTGCCAATTTAAAATAGAATGTGATGTAGAGCTGCTGGTTAATGCTTCAGTTATGCATCGTTGAGGTTGGAGGATCAAATCCCGGCCAAGCTAATAAAATTAAAACTTAACTTTTGTTTTATTTTGGCTGGTTAGTAGTTCCAACATGATTATGATTTACCGCAGCATACTTGAGTTATGAATTGTTAGTTCAGTACATACCAAAATAAGAATTTTTAAATTCTCTCAGTTGGTTTATGATCAGTAATCAGTTAGTCAGTTAGTAGCGATCCGCCTTAAAGCATAATACCAGAAGGCGGGTCGTTACAAATTGACTACCTATTAGAGAAGCTTCAATAGAAGTTTGTTTTTTTCCTCTAGTTGTGGGGGTCTAACTTATATGGTAGAGTGCACACTTTGCATGCGAGATGTAAGGGGTTTGATTCCCCGGATCTCCATAAAACTCTATTCCCCCACCCCCCTAGAGATTGCTCCAGTCACTGTGTCGTTCGCTTTTTTTCTCTCTCATGCTCACCCACCAACTCAGAGATGCAAACGAGGGGGCCCAAGCTAGTGGATGAGGACACTATCAATTATTTATTCTAATTGACTATCTATTAGAGAAGCTTCAATATTGGTTTGTTTTTTTTCTCACTGTGGGGGTCTAGCTCATATGGTAGAGTGCTCGCTTCGCATGCGAGAGGCACGAGGTTCGATTCCTCGTACCTCCATAAAATCCTATTCTCCCCCCCCCCCTCTAGAGATTGCTCCAGTCTTTGTGTCGTTTGCATGTTTTCTCTCTCATACTCACCCACCAACTCAAGGGGGCCCAAGCTAGTAGATGAGAACACTATCAATTATTTATTCTAATTGACTACCTATTAGAGAAGCTTCAATAGAAGTTTATTTTTTTCCTCTCATTGTGGGGGTCTAGCTCATATGGTAGAGCGCTCGCTTTGCATGCGAGATGCACGGGGTTCGATTCCCCGGACCTCCATAAAATTCTATTCTTTCTCCCCCCCCCCCCCCCCCCCCCCCACCCTTGCGTAGAGATTGCTCCAGTCTCTGTGTCGTTTGTTTTATTTCTCACTCATGCTCACCCACAAGCCTCTACCCTCATCTCAAAACTAACTTGATCGTCGGAAGAGTCATGTTTACCATGTTGTGCGCCTGTTGATGCAAGACGACTCGTAGAATTTTGGGATCGTCGTAGATGAACACATTGCAACTCGGAGATCAAAAGGCAAAGGATGGGCTCAAGCTAGTGGATGAGGACACTATCAATTATTTATTCTAATTGACTATCTATTAGAGAGGCTTCAATATAGGTTTGTTTTTTTTCACTGTGGGGGTCTAGCTCATATGGTAGAGTGCTCGCTTTGCATGCGAGAGGCACGGGGTTCGATTCCCCGGACCTCCATAAAATTCTATTCCCCCCCTGCATAGAGATTGCTCCAGTCTGTGTGTTGTTTGTTTTTTCTCTCTCCCATGCTCACCCACAAGCCTCTCCCCTCATCTCAAAACTAACTTGATCGTCGGAAGAGTCATGTTTACCATGTTGTGCGCCTGTTGATGCAAGACAACTCGTAGAATTTTTGGATTTGACCAATCGGACGACGAACACAATTGCAACTCGGAGATCAAAAGGCAAAGGATGGGCTCAAGCTAGTGGATGAGGACACTATCAATTATTTATTCTAGTTGACTATCTATTAGAGAAGCTTCAATATAGGTTTTTTTTTCTCATTGTGGGGGTTTAGCTCATATGGTAGAGCCCTCGCTTCGTATGCGAGAGGCACGGGGTTTGATTCCCCGGACTTCCATAAAACCCTATTCTCCCCTTTAGAGATTGCTCTAGTCTCTCTTGTTTGCTCTTCTTCTCTCTTGTGCTCACCCACGAGTCTCTCCCCTCAAATCAAAACTAACTTGATCATCAGAAGAGTCATATTTACCATGTTGTGCGCCTGTTGACCCATAGAACTTTGGGTTTCGACCAATCGGATGACGGACACAATTGCCACTCGAAGATCGAAAGGCAAAGGAGGGTCTCAAGCTAGTGGATGAGGACACTATTAATTATTTATTCTAATTGACTATCTATTAGAAAAGCTCTCTTCAATGGAGATTGTATTTTTTCCTCTCTCTATGGGGGTCTATGTAAAAAAGGTGAAACGCTCGCCCTCAGCGCCCCGCCAGCCAGCCCCAGGACTAACATGGAGGAGGTAAATCACGGTTATCATTGGTGTGGTAAGGCACCTGGGGTCGAGGGAATTAATGCCAGCAGACCAGGGTTTTATCCCCGTGCGCAACTAGCGACCCTCGAACCCGAGACCTCCATGTAAATGGCCAGGCGCCTTACCATCTGATTCAGCCCGTGGGGGGCTCTCTGAGGGGGTCTAGCTCATATGGTAGAGCGCTCGCTTCGCATGTGAGAGGCACGGGGTTTGATTCCTCGGTCCTCCATAAAACTCTATTTTTAATCCGTTCTTCTATTTCCATCTCTTATATCCCATTTGGAAAGTTTTTAAGTGATGGAATTGAATTGAATTCCATCAAGAATTAAATTCCGACGGGAATTGAATTGAATTCTTATGTTTGGAATGAGCCGGAATCTAAAACTAAATGAATTTGATTGCTTTTATTATTTTACCTTTCGTTGATAGCTTAAGAATCAAACATTATATTTATGTGAGGTTATTTTAGTATTTTCATTTGTTGAAATTCAGGGGGCACTTGGTATATATTTGGCAATAGGAATGGTAATGAGTTTTGATTGAGGGATTTATGGGTTTAGTGATAACCTAGTGGGGGTTGGGTTATGAAATCATGGATATCATATCCTTATTTTGATTCCGATTCCCGTATACCAAGCATCATAAATGGGAATGAAAGAGATTTCATTCTCATTCCCACCTTCTAAACCCGGTTGCCAAGCGCCCCCTCAATTCCCATACCAAATCACACCTATTCGGGTCTGATTTCAATTCCTTAGTTTTGATGGATTTTACTTCCCATGAGAATTCAATTCATTCACTTAAGTTGCTTCCAAATCATGAAATTCAATTTAATTCCTTGATGGAATTGAATTCCATGGGTTTCCAAATAGGGTGTTATGCTCTCGGGTTTATGATGCAGTAGATGTGTGATTAGTTGTCATTCTAGAAATTCGCTGTTCGATCTCCAGCTACGACATATTTTGCAGTATTTTTTCTCCAAATGGGACGCGAATCCTGGGACGTTAGGCTTCTAAATCGCCTGCCGCGAACATTTCTCGATTTATCCTAACGGCTAATATAAAATTTTCGTAAGATCGATTCGGTTGTCCGAGGTTCGTCCTTAAAAAGGTATTCCTTATTTTCATTATAAGTTCATATTGGAAGAATATAAAAAAGACATCCATTTTATTTTTCATCTATAAAAGTATAGTCTAATAAATGTTGATCAAAATGATTATAGTATTAATCAAAATTGTTCCAATATTAATTAAACATTCTCCAATTTAATTAAAATTATTTCAATTTGATTAAAATTGGTCTAATTGAATTATAATAATTTTTGTTAAAATTTTTATAGTAGTGGATATAAAATTTAGAATGAAGTATATTTTTTTAAAGTACTCTTTTCATAATAAGCAACTTTTATATTTTCTCTTATTTTTTATCTTTCGTCAATTGATGCTGACGTGGCACCTATTTAACGTCATCGAGTATTAATTAATTCCTAATTTCTTATTATTTAATAATTTTAGTGTATCTTTAATTAGCTATTTGTTAACCTGTCTTCTTTGAATTTTCATTGGTATATATTCTTTAAAAAATTACAGTTGAAATTTTGGATTGATTTTTCTTCTTCTTTTTATTGGAAATATTTGAATTGAATTAAGCACGAATACTACAAGCACGCAGGATACATTTAATTAATTTTCTACAATTAGTAAATATTTATCTTGACTTTATATTTATATTAAGGAAACAAATATAATATTCCTTCAACTTCAACTTAGGTGACAACCAAACCCTTTACTAATTTTTGTATTATAAATTATATACCGGTCCTAGAAGTTTGATCGATAATTAAACACTTTGTATATATACGTGCAATCGGTGATTGGATCTCATATTAAAAAATTAATCAGGTAATATAGAGGGTTGGAGTTATCATTCCACTATTATGAAAATTTTTCATCGGCTATCAAAAAAAAATGTTCGTAGTAGACGATCAATAAATTCAATATCTCATGATTACGAACTACATTTGAAAAAAAAAATTATATAAAATACATCATAGCTAGAGTGGCAACTTGACACTTTTCGGAGTCGAGGCTCGGTCTCATAAACTCATTAGTATGGTGACATGGGTCATGTCCGAGTGGTTTGTTAATCTATGCATCCCTTCAGTATGGTTGACACATCCTTTTGAGTATGGCTGTCATCGTTGATTCATCATTATTAGTTGTTTGGCTTAATAAGTATAGAAGGTTATTTGGCTTGTATAGTGTGCTCAAATAATCGAATGCTCAAACAAATCAACTTAGAGGCGTAGACAGGATTCAAAATTACCTAAGGCTGACCGTCGTCCAAAGTTTATAATAATAATTTTTTTAACAAAATCTAAATTTAAAATTTCATAAATATTATCATCTAATATTATCACAACATAAATAATCCTAACTTAATTCTAAATATTCAAAATAATTTTATTGGTGTCAAATTTTATCTCAAAATTGCACAATTTCAAATTCTAAAATAATAAATCAACCAATAAATAATATTAACATAATATATGAGATGAAAATCGAACTAAATCAAATGGACAAAATTCTAACTTGAGGCAGCCACAAATCAAATATATACAAATCGTAATTAATTCAAATTAACTAATTATTTTTCAAAATCAATAAATAATTTTATCTTAAGGCAATCTTTTATGAGAATACAGATTCAAAATAAGAAAAACGGCAATTTACGAATTGAAAATTACCAATTCCGTATCATAGTTTCTATTTTACCAAAGGGCGTAGGTCTTTATGTGAACTTCCTCTTATACCCCTCTTTTAACTACTGTCTTTCTCTTTCTCTCTCTCAGTAATAAATTTCGAGACGTCCGTACACATGCTTGTTCAGACTTTTATTTTAAAATAATATATTATGAAATCGACGCTAAAAACGAAAGTTAAAAACTAAAAAAATATTTCAGTTTTCGAACTTGATTAATATATAAATCTTTTTTAATATTCCAATTAAAACTTTGATTAATATATAAATATTTTTCAAGTAAAAATCTAAGGTAAATGATTTTTTTAAATTTGATTAATATTAATTAATATATTTTATAATATTTAATAAATATATTAATATATAAAAAAAATTAAAAAAAAAACGTACCTGTATATTAATCAACATATTTAATAATATTTAATAAATATATTAATATATAAAAAAATTTAAAAAAAACGTACCTGTGGGCCTGAAATAAAACATTTCAGGCCCACGTTGGGCCTGAAATGTTTTATTTCAGGCCCAGCGTGGGCCTGAAATGTTTTATTTCAGACCCACGTTGGGCCTGAAATCTTTTGATTTCAGATCCGACGTGGACTCAAATTTTTTTCTATTTTAAAAATATATTAATATATAAAAAAACGTATCAAAACACTTAATTTCAGATTCAAACGCAGGGCCTGAAGTCATCCCAGGAGGATCTGAAGTCAAATAACTTCAGATCCTATAAATAATAAATTTAATAAATAATAATTAAATATAAAAAAATATTTTTAAAATTAAAAAATTTTCAGTACCCTGGGACTGAAGTCTAATGACTTCAGGCCCAAGGAGGGCTTGAAGTCATCAGACTTCAGACCCTCCATCAATGATATAAAAATATATAAAAAAAAATTTTATAAAAAAGTTTAATATATAATTACATATTATATAGGAGTGGTTTAGGTATATCAATGAGTTTGGGTGTCGAAACATCTAATAGGAGAGGTCTAGGAGATGAGATTTTGGATGCCGAAACATCTAATCTTGCTGTATCACCAATGCTATAAGAGTGGTTTAGGTATATCAGTGAGTTTTGAGCAAAACTTACTGATGGACCTACCATATTTGGAATTCTAAAAACCCTATATCAGTAGACAGGGTTGAGCTAGGAAATGAGATTTTGGGTGCCGAAACATCTAATCTTGCTGTATCACCAATGCTATAGGAGTGGTTTAGGTATATCAGTGAGTTTTGAGCAAAACTCACTGATGGACCTACGATATTTGGAATTCTAAAAACCCTATATCAATAGACAGGGTTGAGCTAGGAGATGAGATTTTGGGTGCCGAAACATCTAATCTTGCTGTATCACCAATGCTATAGAAGTGGTTTAGGTATATCAGTGAGTTTTGAGCAAAACTCACTGATGGACCTACCATATTTGGAATTCTGAAAACCCTATATCAGTAGATAGGGTTGAGCTAGGAGATGAGATTTTGGGTGCCGAAACCTCTAATCTTGCTGTATCACCAATGCTATAGGAGTGGTTTAGGTATATCAGTGAGTTTCTAGCAAAACTCACTGATGGACCTACCATATTTGGAATTCTGAAAACTCTATATCAGTAGACAGGGTTGAGCTAGGAGATGATATTTTGGGTGCCGAAACCTCTAATCTTGCTGTATCACCAATGCTATAGGAGTGGTTTAGGTATATCAGTGAGTTTTGCTCATAACTCACTGATGGACCTACCATATTTGGAATTCTAAAACCCCTATATCAGTAGACAGGGTTGAGCTAGGAGATGAGATTTTGGGTGCCGAAACCTCTAATCTTACTGTATCACCAATGCTATAGGAGTGGTTTAGGTATATCAGTGAGTTTTGCTCAAAACTCACTGATGGACCTACCATATTTGAATTCTGAAAACTCTATATCAGTAGACAGGGTTGAGCTAGGAGATGAGATTTTGGGTGCCGAAACCTCTAATCTTGCTGTATCACCAATGCTATAGGAGTGGTTTAGGTATATCAGTGAGTTTTGCTCAAAACTCACTGATATACCTAAACCACTCCTATAGCATTGGTGATACAGCAAGATTAGAGGTTTCGGCACCCAAAATCTCATCTCCTAGCTCAACCCTGTCTACTGATATAGAGTTTTCAGAATTCAAATATGGTAGGTCCATCAGTGAGTTTTGAGCAAAACTCACTGATATACCTAACCACTCCTATAGCATTGGTGATACAGCAAGATTAGAGGTTTCGGCACCCAAAATCTCATCTCCTAGCTCAACCCTGTCTACTGATATAGGGTTTTCAGAATTCCAAATATGGTAGGTCAATCAGTGAGTTTTGAGCAAAACTCACTGATATACCTAAACCACTCCTATAGCATTGGTGATACAGCAAGATTAGAGGTTTCGGCACCCAAAATCTCATCTCCTAGCTCAACCCTGTCTACTGATATAGAGTTTTCAGAATTCCAAATATGGTAGGTCCATCAGTGAGTTTTGCTAGAAACTCACTGATATACCTAAACCACTCCTATAGTATTGGTGATACAGCAAGATTAGAGGTTTCGGTACCCAAAA
The DNA here is from genome assembly GCA_024364735.1 of Boesenbergia rotunda. Lineage (NCBI taxonomy): Eukaryota > Viridiplantae > Streptophyta > Magnoliopsida > Zingiberales > Zingiberaceae > Boesenbergia > Boesenbergia rotunda. The sequence goes on along the minus strand of JAGFNQ010006833.1, from coordinate 35,479 downwards.
TCTCATCTCCTAGCTCAACCCTATCTACTGATATAGGGTTTTCAGAATTCCAAATATGGTAGGTCCATCAGTGAGTTTTGCTCAAAACTCATTGATATACCTAAACCACTCCTATAGCATTGGTGATACAGCAAGATTAGATGTTTCGACACCCAAAATCTCATCTCCTAGCTCAACCCTGTCTACTGATATAGGGTTTTTAGAATTTCAAATATGGTAGGTCCATCAGTGAGTTTTGCTCAAAACTCACTGATATACCTAAACCACTCCTATAGCATTGGTGATACAGCAAGATTAGATATTTCGGCACCCAAAATCTAATCTCCTAGCTCAACCCTGTCTACTTATATAGGGTTTTTAGAATTCCAAATATGATAGGTCCATCAGTAAGTTTTGCTCAAAACTCACTGATATACCTAAACCACTCTTATAGCATTGGTGATACAGCAAGATTAGATGTTTCGGCACCCAAAATCTCATCTCCTAGACCACTCCTATTAGATGTTTCGACACCCAAACTCACTGATATACCTAAACCACTCCTATATAATATGTAATTATATATTAAACTTTTTTATAAAAAATTTTTTTATATATTTTTATATCATTGATGGAGGGCCTGAAGTCTGATGACTTCAGGCCCTCCTTGGGCCTGAAGTCATTAGACTTCAGCCCCAGGGCACTGAAAATTTTTTAATTTTAAAAATATTTTTTTATATTTAATTATTATTTATTAAATTTATTATTTATAGGATCTGAAGTTATTTGACTTCAGATCCTCCTGGGATGACTTCAGGCCCTGCGTTTGAATATGAAATTAAGTGTTTTGATACGTTTTTTTATATATTAATATATTTTTAAAATAGAAAAAAAATTGAGTCCACGTCGGATCTGAAATCAAAAGATTTCAGGCCCAACGTGGACCTGAAACAAAATATTTCAGGCCCAACGTGGGCCTGAAATAAAACATTTCAGGCCCAGACTGGGCCTGAAATAAAATATTTCAGGCCCAACGTAGGCCTGAAATGTTTTATTTCAGGCCCACAGGTACGTTTTTTTAAATTTTTTTATATATTAATATATTTATTAAATATTATTAAATATGTTGATTAATATACAGGTACGTTTTTTTTAAATTTTTTTATATATTAATATATTTATTAAATATTATTAAATATATTAGTTAATATTAATCAAATTTTAAAAAATCATTTATCTTAGGTTTTTACTTGAAAAATATTTATATATTAATCAAAGTTTTAACGAATCGACTGGAATATTAAAAAATATTTATATATTAATCAAGTTTGAAAATTGAAATATTTTTTTATTTTTTACCTTTCGTTTTTAGCGCCGATTCCATAATATATTATTTTAAAATAAAAGTCTGAACAAGCATGTGTACGGACGTCTCGAAATTTGTTACTGAGAGAGAGAAAGAGAAAGACAGTAATTAAAAGAGGGGTATAAGAGGAAATTCATATAAAGGCCTACACCCTTTGGTAAAATAGAAACTATGATACGGAATTGGTAATTTCTAATTTTTAGGTACGCCCTTTGGTAAATTGTCGTAAGAAAAATTATGATTCCCCTTATCTAAACGAATCCAATAACAATTAGATGGTCCAAATCCAATAAGTGAGTCCGTGAATCTCTACCCTCTAACCAAAAGGCAAAAAACAAAAATTTGTTTTAACTGTCTTTAACTACCATTTGCGTTCGTACTATACTTAGTTAAAACTCAAAAAAAATCTAATTCTTTAAAAGAAATTAATTAGATGGTACAATTAATCTCCTGTTAAATTATTCATTTTTTTCTTTGATTTCTTCATATCGTATTATATTATATTAAATGACAATTTTTTTATGTAAAGCGGAAGAGATCGAATCTCTTGTTAATTTTATATTTATATAAAATTCAATTTTTACTCTCCCTTCGGTAGATATTTTTAAATATTAAAAAACATTTCGGTTAAGAAGCTGATATTTCCTAAATTAAAAAAAATCATCCTTTTTTCCTAAATAAGAATAATATTTACATTTTAATACAATGAAAATACTTAGATTCTAAGTTATCTTCTTTCCTTTTTTAAAATTAGAAGAATGTTTTTTTACTCAACCGAAGATTTTTTTAAATATATATATATATATATATATATATATATATATATATATATATATATATATATATATATATATATATATCATCAAAAGACTATCTTACTAAATTTGCCTCTACAAATCCGTTATAACAGTTTTAATTAAAACTAATATTTGAGATGTAAATTAAAGAGTACTATTAAAAATTATATATATATATATATTTTAAATAGAGAGAACATATAAAATTACTCAATTAATTTAAAATAATTACTACATGAGTTATAATCCTTATTAAAAATATAATTACATAATAGTTTTTTAACTAAAAGTTTTATATGAATATTTTTGAAGAAGAGGAATTAAAAAGGGGTTAAGAAAAAAAAGAGAGAAAGACTGAAAGAAAGCTATTTAAGTATATTACAGTTTCCATTTATAAGACCTTATCTTTAAAAATAAAAATAAATAAGTTACTTTATTATAAAGAGGATAAAAAAGTAAAAAGGTGCCTTTTATAATTAATATTATAAAAAATATTTTTTTAAAAAAATATATATTTTGTATATTTATTTCATAATATGATATTTAAAATACCTCTTAATCCTTAAATGCTTCATTTCTTAAAATAGCTCTGATCAAAATTATTAAAGTTGCACTATCTTAAAATAATTTCAATCAAATATAAAATTTTAAAACATTTTAATAAAAATTATTTAAAAAATTTATCAAAATTATTCTTTTGAAATATATTGTTTTAAAGGGCGTGAGTAACTTTCATCAAAATTGCTTTAGGATGATACTTAAAGAAATATTACAAAACTTAAATAATGAATAACATACTGTTTTGATAATTTTTAAAAGATTATATAATAATTCCGTAACGTGTTAAAATGTGAGATTGTCTAAAAGATGCCTTCAGATTTAAAAATTCCCAAAAGATATACTTTTTTCCCGTTTGTTTTACCTCTTTGCTGACTTTTACTTCTCTCCTTTACCGGCTTAAATTAAATTAAAATTTAATTTCTCTATATAATCATCACTGTGTAATTTTTTTAAAATTAATATTACAGCATAATTATTCCCTTCCCTCTTCGACGTTGGTGTTTCAAAACTAGCATCATAGCGGTATTGATGTGTTAAGTTACGGTATTAATTTTTTAAAAGATAATTAAGAAAGATATATTTATACTCTAGAGTATGGTAGTAAAATATTAGAGTTGGAATAAGTTTAATCAGAATTATTTAGGTTCATCAATTAATTTTAATTGAAATTTATTAATAAATCTAAGAGATTTAAATTTTTAAAAAGTTACATGTAATAAAAGAGGATAGCCCATTATTAATGTAGACATTTATGATGATCATGTTTGATTTTGATATTCCTATGATAAATTTTGTGCATATGTTAATTGCCTTAAAATCACAAAACTTTGAAAATTTCTTATCATTGTTGCTAATGACTTCAAGCAAATTTATAGTACTTAGAATGAATATGATCTAAACTCTCTAGGTCCATCAATCCATCAATGACTTTTGACTAAAATTTATGGATAGACTTAGAAGATTTGAATTTATGAAAAATTGACATGTAATGGAAAAGAGTGGTGCCATGAATATATTTATAGTATCCACGTATAGTTATGGCATCCCTAGATAACTTATGTGTATGTATGTATCAATTGCCTCCCACCGGATGCCATAATTTTAACTCAAAATGAATCTTAATTTTTTTGAGCAATGATAGAGAGAGTGAAAATGGGAGAGTGAAAATCATAGTGAATGATATGACATGATATGGCATGACGTGACACTTTACATGCACATGTCTGATTATTGCTTGGACACCATCGACGGCCTTCGGTCGCCGTCCCGAATCAAACTATACCCTGAGAGGCACGGTGAACCCGTCGGAGATCGTGCATACAAGGTGCCACGTCATTCATTATGGTTTTCATTCTCCCATTTTCACTTTTCCAATCATTATTTAATTTTTTTAATTGAAATTCGTTTAGATATTTATATTTTTTATATGGTGGAACCAATAACATTCCAATTTTGAGTCAAAAAAATATCATTTAAAACATTTTCATTACGATTAAAATTTATTAATGAACCTAGAGAGTTCTAATCAGATCCATTCCAAATGCCGCAGATTTCTAAAGTTCTCCAAAATATATATGTGCCTAGAGACATCAGCTTGAAGTCATTAATAGTAATAATCAAAAGGTTTCAAAATTTATGACTTTAAGATAATTGACACATACACATAATTTATTATAGAAATATTAGAATTAGACATGAAATCATAAATATCTCTACTATACTATCCTTTTCCATTACATATTAACTTTTCAAAAATCTAAATTCCCTAATCCATCAATGAGTGTCGGTCAAAATTGATTGACGGACCTAACTAGCTTCAATTTGACTCATTTGGCTCTTATGGATTTCTGTAATGTTCCAGAATCCAAATATATCATTTTTACCGTATTTAAAAAATTAACACTATAGCTTAAGATATCAACATCGTTATAGTATTGATTTTTAAAAGTTAACACCATATTGATACTGGACACTATGATATTGGTATTTAAAAACCACTATGATACTAATATAATTAAGTTATGATATTAATTTTTAAAAATTAGTATCATAATAATTGTTATATGCACACTAAAGAGGGAAAAATTTTATTTAATTTAAGATAAAATAAAACAAAAGAAAAGTTATTATAGGCAAAAGAGAAATGAAAATAAAAATTAATTTTGAAAGAGAGATAAAATAGAATACCTTGTAGTCCAACTTCAAACCTCGGAGTATCTTTTAGATAATGGTTTTTTATTAAAGTGTGCATGTGAGAATTAAGAATTATTAAAAGACATACTGAGATTTCTTTTTTATCAAAAGGTGCATCAAATTTAGTGATCTTCCTCTTATACTACTCCCGCCAAGAATTCTCTTTCTCTTTCGCAGTTACAATTCCGAGACATTTGAACTCGCTTTTTCAAACTTTTCAATTTAAAATAATATATTGTGGGAATCGGCTAAAAAACATAAGATAAACAAAGAAAAAATATTTCAGTTAAAAGAAGCATATCTTCCAGTATGATTTCAGAAATATAAAGAGATATTTCTTTATATTTGATTAATATAAATTAATATATTAAATAATATATTAATAAATATATTAATATATAAAAAAACCTATCACAACACGTAATTTCAGGTTCAGACCCACGTTGGGCCTGAAATCAGATGACTTCAGGCCCAATGTGGACTCAATTTTTTTTCATTTTAAAAGTATTTTTTATAATATTTAATTATGATTTATTAAATTAATTATTTATAGGTTAATCTATAATTTTATAAGTTGTGACAAAATTCTCTCATTTTATTGAAATATTCAATCAAAACATGCTTATATTTGTTTAAACTTGAAATAAGAAGGTTCCATCTGAATACTACCTAAATACACAATGCATAGCAAAATTGGGTTCCTTACAGATCATCAACTCATATTTTCAAAATTTGTTGCAATAGGATTTTTGTAGGTCTATCAGTGGGTTTCGGTGAAAATCCACTGATGGATCTAGGATATTTGGATTTCTCAATACTCGATATCACTAGTTAGAGTTGAGCTAGGAGATGATATTTGTTGCGTTTAAACTTAGTCCTAATGAATATCAATTATGTTCTCATACCGTATCAGTTGGCACAGAACGATGCAACAACAATACAAAATCATAGCTTGTTTTAGTAAATCATCCTTATCACTTTAATTTTGCTCATAAATATATTTTATTATGTATTTTAATTATTTTTTACATTTATAAATTTTATTTATATTTGAATTATATTCATTTATTATATTTTTATTCTATAAATTATATATTTATTAATATTATATATTTCTTTCTTTTTTATAATTCCTTATAAATAAAATTTATGAATGTAAAAAATAATTAAGATAGATAATAAAATATATTAATGAACAAAATTAAAGATATAAGGATGATTTACTAAAACAAGCTATGATTTTATATTGTTGCTGCATCGTTCTGTGTCAACTGATACGATATGAGAACATAATTGATATTCATTAGGACTAAGTTTAGACACCATAAATATCATCTCCTAGCTCAACTCTAACTAGTGATATCGAGTATTGAGAAATTCAAATATCCTAGGTCCATCAATGAGTTTCCACCGAAACCCACTAATGGACCTACAAGAGTCCTATTGCAATAAATTTTGAAAAAAATGAGTTGATGGTCTACAAGGAACTCAATTTTGTTATACATTGTGTATTTAGGTAATATCCAGATAGAACTTTCTTATTTCAAGTTTAAACAAATATAAACATGTTTTGATCATACCTGAATATTTCAATAAAATTAGAGGATTTTGTCACGATTTGTAGAATTATATAAAAGATTACCCTATAAATAATTAATTTAATAAATCATGATTAAATATTATAAAAAATATTTTTAAAATAAAAAAAAATTGAGTCCACGTTGGGCCTGAAATCAAAGATTTCATGGTCACGCTGGGCCTAAAGTCATTCGACTTTAGGCCCAGCGTGGGTCTGAACCTGAAATCATGTGTTGTAATAGATTTTTTTATATATTAATATATTTATTAATATATTATTTAATATATTAATTTATATTAAACAAATATAAAAAAACATCTCTCTATATTTCTGAAATCAACCTGGAATAGATATTTCTTTTAACTGAAATATTTTTTCTTTGTTTATCATATATTTATTAGCCGATTCCCATAATATATTATTTTAAATTGAAAAGTCTGAAAAAACGAGTTCAAATGTCTCGAAATTCTATCTGAGAAAGAAAAAGAGAATTCTTGGCGGGAGAGGTATAAGAGGAAGATCACTAAATTTGATTCGCCCTTTGGTAAAAAGAAAATCTCAGTATGCTTTTTAGTAATTTTTAATTTTCACGTGTGTCGTTTGGTAAAATGTCGTTTTGACAATTCTAAATTGTAGTTGCGCCCTTAGGAAATCTTGTTATATAATTTGGAGCCTTTTTTTTAATGTTTTGCTAAATGTATGGAAGGTGGGAAAAGGGATATTTTTTTTAAAAAAAAATAAGTAAACAAGAGGGGCAAAGTCGGAAATAATCGAAAACATAATGTCAACTTCTCCCCGTGGCATCGTCGTCTTCCTCCCCTCCCCTCCCCTCAAACGGTCACGACGCATCGTCTTCCCAAAGAAAATGAATCCGACACGACGTGAGTGTGTCGCAGAGCTCGGAATGAGGCGACCGTGAGAAACGAAGCAGCGGTCGGTAGTTTGGTTTTATCGAACTGCGATTGGGAGCTGCGACGAACGCCTCTGGAGGAGGCCCGGATGAGGCGGCGAAATGGGATGCAAGAGCTCAAAGGTGGACGGGTCGAATCTGGTATCTCTGTGCCGGAAGCGGAGGGATTTGATTGCCGCCGTGGTGGACCGACGATACGCTCTCGCCGCGGCCCACGCTGCCTACTTCGACGCCCTCGCCTCCGTAGGGGAAGCGCTCCATCGCTTCGTGCAGGAGGAGCTCACGGTGGCATCCTCCTCCTTGCCGCCGGGGTCTCCACTCCTCACCGCACCCTCGTTCATCGGCAAAGGGAAAATCAAATCTTCCGGTGTGCGCCGTAGCGTTCCCGCGTCTTCCGTTTCCTCCTCCGCGACGTCGCTCCCTCACGCCCTTTCGGTGGACGGATCCCACTTGCCGTTGTCTTCCATTCCTGATTCGGAGGCGGATCATGACCGGAGAAGCGTACCCGACGGAAAGGATGCATCAGCCACGCTACATCGGCATATCTCATCTTCAAGCCTTCATTCCTCATTCATGAAGTCGTCCATCGAAATGCCTCAAACAATCTATCAGGAACCATTGCCCCTACTCTGGTCAAAGTCTCCCAACAATAGCCATGAATATGGCTATGTTAATCCTCCATATGGCGTTCCAGTGGTTCCTGGGACAGCAGCTATAGATGAAAAGTTTGATCCCTATGGTGGCTCCTGCAACCCCCCTTCCTCCCTTTCCATCCAAAACATCTTTCTGGGAGTTTTTTGATCCTTTTGCTAGTTATGAACATTTCTTGCCTCATTATTCGCAGGCTAAGCTTAACAGGGGTTTCATAATGAGTAGTCCTGATTTGAGTGAAGTAAGGAAGCAAGAAGGAATCCCTGATCTTGAATTTGAATTGGGTGCTGGACCAAAGAAGAAACTGATTTAGGAGAATGCAAAGGGAAAGAAGGAGAACATTAATAACAAAGATTTTGGAGGCAAACAATCTAGTGGTGGAAAGATGGGAGGCAAAGAATCTAGCGTTGGGAATATGGAAGCTGTACCTGCAAAGAATTCAAAAATGAAGAATGAGAAGATGGATACTATCTGGTTGGCAGAAAAGGGGCGAATGAATAGTGGGGCATATGGTAACCAGAAAAATGGTGAAGTGAAAGACCCAAAAAAGAGGATGGAGGTATTTGATAAAAAGTCCTATGCAACAGAGGAAAGTGTGGCAAGTGGTGGGAAATCATCGTCTTCTGCAAGTACTGGGCTGTCATGTTTCCTTCATGCTACAAGGGATTTGGTAGGTGTTGTAAAGGAGTTAAAGTTGCATTTCAATTCAGCTGCTGATTGTGGTGAGGAGGTAGCTAGGATGCTTGAGGTGGATAAGTTTCCTTACCATTCACAAAGTGGAAGGCTTCGAGGTTAGTCTTCCATTGTTTTGGTTAGTTAAAGTATTCTTCTATACATCTACATATATTTGCACTAGAGTGATATGGGCAGTGGAGTACGAGTTTCCTAACCATGTTAAAAGAGTGTGTTAACATTGCTTGTTTGCCTCCGTCCACCCGCCCGAACCCAAACTATAATCTGAGGGGTACGGTGAACCCTAGAGGGGATCGAAACAAATTGCGCTAGAGTGATATGGGCAGTGGAGTACGAGTTTCCTAACCATGTTAAAAGAGTGTGTTAACATTGCTTGTTTGCCTCCGTCCACCCGCCCGAACCCAAACTATAATCTGAGGGGCACGGTGAACCCTAGAGGGGATCGAAACAAATTGCGGCCGGATCGCAATCACGATCCGGCCGCAATTTTAGTGTGGACCAGGGATTTTGGGACTAGAGGATCCCTGATTTAGGGTTTAGGCCGTCGGGTGGCCTCCGGCCACCCGTCCGAACCCAAACTATAACCTGAGGGGCACGGTGAACCCTAGAGGGGATCGAAACAAATTGCGGCCGGATCGCAATCACGATCCGGTCGCAATTTTAATGTGGACCAGGGATGGACCAGGGATTTTGGGACCAGAGGATCCCTGCCCTTATAGGTCGTCGGGTGGCCTCCGACCACCCGCCCGAACCCAAACTATAACCTGAGGGGCATGGTGAACCCTAGAGGGGATTGGGACAAATTACGGCCGGATCACAATCACGATCCGGCCACAATTTTAGTGTGGACTAGGGATGGACCAGGGATTTTGGGACCAGAGAATCCCTGCCCGGCCGGATCGTGATTGCGATCCGGCCGTAATTTGTTCCAATCCCCTCTAGGGTTCACCGTGCCCCTTAGGTTATAGTTTGGGTTCGGGCGAGTGGCCGGAGGCCACCCAACGACCTAAACCCTAAATCTAAAACCCTAAACCCTAAATCCTAAATCCGAATTTAGGGTTTAGGTCGTCGGGTGGCATGGTGAACCCTAACTATAACCTGAGGGGCATGGTGAACCCTAGAGGGGATTGGAACAAATTACGGCCGGATCGCAATCACGATCCGGCCGCAATTTTAGTGTGGACTAGGGATGGACCAGGGATTTTGGGACCAGAGGATTCCTGCCCATTAACTTGATGCAATTATTTTAATTTTATTGGTGCAATTACATTAAGCTTTGCTTTCCCAGTGCAAGTACATTAATCTTTTTTTATGACAAGTTTTTATTTTCCACTACAAATTATTTATGCGCTCAAACTATCTTACGTTTAGTTCGAGTTAGAAATTTTGTGAGAATTTAGTGAATCATCTATTAGACCATCTCCAATCCAAAACACCATATTTGATGTCAATTCCACACTAAAATGGTGCAATTTCAGCACCAAATACTATTTCAGCTCCAACACACTAACACCATATCACACCAAAAAGGAATATTCCTTAGAATATTCTATTTCGTCTTATTCAAAATTTAATTATCCACATAAATTTTAATTTAGTAATCTTTACATGATACTTATTATATTTAAAATTAATATTTCATTTATTTTTATAAGTTAATTTTTAAAAATTTTACATCCAATTAATCTATATAAAAATATTTTAAAATCACACACAATTAACATAATTACTAATTTTTATTTAAAACAAACAATAACACTTAATTGAGCATACAAGATTATGAAAATTTAACATTCAGAATTACTATACAACTCCCATAAATGATCAATTAATGCATTTCGAAGGATAATATGCGCTTCTTTGTCTTTGATTTGTCTATATCGAGCTAGAAAATCTTCAAATCAAGCACTATCATCTACTGCTGGCTCAATGTCTGGAGTTGGCACCTCTAAGTGTTCCACGATTGGTGCATTTAAATCGTGTTTATCTTCAATTATAATATTATGCATAATAATACATGATGTCATTATATCATGTAAAATATTTTTCTGTCAATAACGTGAAGGTCCTGCAATAATTGCAAAGCGTGATTGGAGCACGCCAAATGCTCGCTCAACCTCCTTTCTACACGCTTCTTGCTTCATTGCAAATAATTTATTTTTTCAGCCTCGTGGATCATGAATTGTTTGAACAAGTGTTGACCATTTCAGATATATACCATCAGCTAAATAGTACCCCATATTGTACTCTTTTCCTTGAATAACATAACAAACAGGAATAGTAATACCTTTAACAAGATTAACAAAAAGATGAGAAGACTCAAGCACATTAATATCATTGTTCGATCCAGGAAATCCAAAATACGCATCCCAAATCCACATATCATTATCAGCTACGGCTTCCAGAATAATTGTTGGCTTTCCACTACGACCAGAATATTGTCCTGCCCATGCTGTTGGATAATTTTTCCACCAACAATGCATGCAATCTAGGCTACCTAACATACCTGGAAAACCACGTTGCTCGCGAATGTGGAGTAGCCTAGCAACATCCTGAGCGTTTGGATATCGTAAATATTGCCCTAAAAAAACTTCAACAACAACACGACAAAATCGTTTCACACTTTCAATGGCAGTCGATTTTCCTATTTTAATGTACTCATCAGTAGCATCTGCTGGTGGACCATACGCTAATATCCGAAATGCAGCTGTTACTTTTTGCAAGCCGGATAAACCAAGTCTTCCAAGCCCATCTCTTCTCTGTATACAATAGTTGTCATGACTACTAACTGCATCATAGATACGCATAAATAAATTTCGTCCCATTCGGAACCTTCTTCGAAACATTGCATCATTATACAATGCATTTTCGCGAAATAATCATTGAATAAATTACGATCAGCAGCTTCATGATTACGATTGATCACGTTGTGTCCAGGAATTGAGCCTCGATGCATTCTTTGATTGTTTTCTTCGTTGAGATAATTCAAGATAATTTGATTATTGGTAGAAATCACCTGAGAGATCAGTTGTTGTCTTACGCCAAACTGCCTTGCACCAAACACCTCTGCATAGTTATCATCATCAGAGCTTGAAGATGATAAATTTGATGAACCTTCATTGTTGTTATCCATTTTTGGAGAGAACTAAATGAATGAGGTATATGTTGCGTATGGGGTATTTATAATGTAAGTTATATCTACATTTTTCTTAGTTTTTCACATATGACGTGACCTAATAATGAACATATTGGGACAAAAATTGCATAGTTGACATGACACAACAATGAGAATATCAGGGCAAGTTAGTCAGGCGACGTGACCTGCCACTAAACATATTTTCTTATATGCAGATGACATGACCTAACAATGAACACATTTTGACAAAATTATACAGATGACATGACATAATAATGACAATAATGGAACCTCCTGGGTAGGTAACGTGACTTGACATTAATTTTTTTTTGTGCAGATGATGTAACACAACAATGACAATATTGGGTCAAGTTGGGCAGGCGACGTGACCTGGCACTGAACACACATTTTTTATGTGCAGATGACATGACCTAACAATGAACATATTTAGACAAAATTGCACAGATGACATGATGCAACAATGACAACATCGGGGCAAGTTAAGCAGGCGACGTGACCTGGCACTGAACACACATTTTTTTTGTGTGCAGATGACATGACTTAACAATGAACACATTTGGACAAAATTGCACAGATGACATGAAACAACAATAACAACATCGGGGCAAGTTGGACAGGCGACGTGACCTGGCACTGAACACACATTTTTTTATGTGCAGATGACATTACCTAATAATGAACACATTTGGACAAAATTGCACAGATGACATGATACAACAATGACAACATCGGGCCCAGTTGAGCAGGCGATGTGACCTAGCATTGAACACATGTTTTTTTGTGTGCAGATGACATGAGCTAACAATGAACGCATTTGGACAAAATTACACAAATGACATGTCACAACAATGACAATACCAGGGCAAGTTGGGCAGGTGACGTGACCTGGCACTGAACACATATTTTTTTTGTGCAGATGACATGACCTAGCAATTTTATATTCACATTTCCCCCTATATAATGGCTTATCAGATGTTGGTATAACACATCCTATGTCAACAATTTTTTTGAGAGTATTATCTTCTTCGGATCAAAATGAGTTCAACCCCCACATCCCAACAATCTTCATACTCAATTGAAGAAGATAAACACTTATGTCATGTTTACCTTCATATTTCACAAAATCCAATCATAGGAATCAACCAGTCGAAGGATCAATTCTGGGCTAGAATTGAGAAATAGTATCATGCAAATCCGAATTTTGTGCATTGTTACCGACCGCCAAGATCTTTGCAAAAAAAAAAATGCTTCTTATGCTTAGTGCAGTATCCAAAATGAAAGGTTGCTTACGGCAAATCAAACATTTGAATCCAAGTGGAGCATCTGAACAAGATATTGTAAGTTGTTATACTCATATTTATTTTAGACTATCTAACTTTTATAATCAAAGTCTATGTTCATTAATAACATTGACTTCATAACTGATGTTCAATTATTTTCTTGCAGTTAACTCGTGCCAAAGTATTGTTAGCACAAGACCCGAAATACACAAAGGGTTTCAAATTTGACCATGTTTGGAATATTCTCAAAGATATTGAAAAATTTGGCACTGACGATATGAATACTGTAGGCGTCAAATCGCGACGACAAAATGCTAATGCTGGTTTATCTGAACAACAATTATCCGAGGAAGAATTTCGTACTCCTTCATCTCCTTGTGTGGCTACTTTTGATCTGAATATCATTGATTCAGATAGCGGTGGTAGTTCTAGTAAACGACCTCCTGGGTGAAGAAAGCAAAAATGATGAACAAATTGCAAAGGTAATTCATATTAATGCTCAACTTGTTGAGGCAATGAATGCAAGTACTGCTGCTACTACAAAAATGACAGATGCTATGATCTACAAGGAAGAAACTAAAATTTTATTTAAAAATTTAAACTCGATCTCTGACCCAATGATGCGTGATTATATTCGCAATGAACAAATTAGAATTATGCAAAAGAGAATGCAAGTCCAGGGATCTCGTCCAGATGCACATCAAGGAGAGGATCTCAATCATCTCCAATACAGAGAGAAGAATCACGATTCAATCAATATCAAGGTGAAGATCAAGAATCTCATAATCCTGCGAATTTTTACAGCCAATATCATAATTATTTGAGTGGAATGGGGAGTGGTTTTCCTGAATATTAGTATTGTAATATTATCGAAGTTATTTAATGTGGTATGTGTGCTTTATTTGCAGTTATTTGTTAGGTTTAGGTATCTTAGTATCGTTTTTATTTGTATCTCTGAATGTTTTTAAGTTTATGTGTTCTGTGCTACTTATGTAGTTAAGTGATTATTAGTAATATTTTGATTTTGTGTCATTACTATTTTTATTTTGTATGCCAACATAATAGATGATGTATTTTACATTTATGCATATCAAAATTTTAATTATTTTATTATATTTTTTAAAAAAATTAGTGATATAATTTATAAATATAATTATAATTAAAATATGCTTAATAAATAAATTTTTTATTAAATTAAATTTTTATAACTATGTTTAAAATTAAAATACGCTATTATATTTTTTAATTTATATTTATAATAAATAATTAATATTTTTAAATAATTATGGAAAAAATAATAATTATAAATTAATTTTTATTAATGATATTTAGTAATATAATATTTAATAATATATATTATATTTGATTTTATTGATTATATAATATAATAAGAATTTTTAAATATTAAAAGAAATTAAAAAATTCCAACACCAAATATGGTGTCATGAATAGTGCATCACCAAATATGGTGATGCACTATTCATCACACCAAATTTGGGATAGGTTTTGGTGTATTGGTTGGAGTGGTTTGGTGTGGGTTTGACACCAAATTTAGTGTTTTGGTGTATGGGTTGGAGATGCCCTTACCCCTCTCTATTTGGTCTTTTGACCCTACAATTGTTATCAAAGTGAGTACTCAGTATCCAATTAATATCCGTTAGAAAAATGATCATCAACTACGAGAACATCTCCATCTCACGACCACCTTTCTTTGATGGAGTTGGCTTCAATTATTGGAAGATAAAGGTGCACATTTTCTTCTGACATTACTTTGAGATAATGATTGCACTTGAGCAAAGGTTTAATGAACCCCTAGATGCAAATGGAAGCAAGATGAATAAGAACAAATGGACTCACGATCAAATAAAGAAGTCTACAATAGATGGAAGAGACATGTAAACCTTCCAACATGATCTACCTAAAGAAGAATTCAACAAGGTAGTAACTATAAAGATGCTAAAAATTATGAACTAAATCTGTTGAATTGCGTGAGGGATTTTTCGGAATCTAAGCTCACAAAACAAGGTCCGCTAAGAACACAAATGACAAAATTCAAAAGAGACGATGAAGCAGTAGCATAAATGCATGAGCCGTATAAAGAAATCATAATCAGATTGGTAGCTATTGGAGAACTAATCTCCAACAAAGATTAAGTTTGATTTGCTCTAATAACTTTCCTAAAAGCAGTTAATGGATGTCAATAATAGATGTCTACTCTATGTCAAAAAATCAAGAGAAGACAACTCTAGTCACAAAGGTAAGTATGCTAATCAGAAAGAAATCAAAAGGGATATCATTTGTAGTAGAACAACAACAACTAAGCATCGAAGAAGAAAACATTTCAATTGCTCAATGAGCAAATAAAGAAGAAGAATGTGCTTACTATAACTTGCGATGACATAGATTCATCAGCAGAAGAAGATACTACTCCAAACCTCTACAACCATAGAGCATTGATGACTATCTACAACAAGGGGCAAAAAGCAAATGAACAGGAGGCTCCAAGTGAGGGGGAGTCACTCGAATAGAGGAAAGAAACCTAACCTATGATGACCTACTTGAGGTGATTAGTCATCTCACTATGTCTTTAGCTAAAGTGAGATTAAAAGATTTAATTTTATTGTAGTAAATTACATTCTTCCACCCACTCTACCTTCTAAACATTTGAAGGCAAAATTCATGATCCACTTCAATTTGAAAAGCTTGAGAAGGAAATTGAGGAATTCAAATCACAATAACTAATCCACAACATTAGAAAATTTCATGATTGGATCCGAACATTTGATTATGTTGCTTGGAAGCCAAAGGCTAAAACAAGTTTTAAGTGTCTAGAATAATTTTTGCAAAAGGATAAAGGTATAGATAGAGATGTTTTACATAGGATGCAATTAGGATAGTTGAAATATATGAGGGTGTCAGCTATTCTTTGTGATCTTAAGCTACCTCTAAAGCTAAAATGAAAATTTTACAAAATAATGGTTAGACCTGCTATGTTATATAGAGCTAAATGTTGAGCTATAAAGCGAGCATATAAGTAAAAGATGAGAGTTGCATAGATGAGGAATGCTAAGGTGGATGTGCGGACATAGGAGGATAGACATGATAAAAAATAATATTAAAGAGAAAGTAAGATTGCATCCATTGAAGGAAAACTCTGAGAGACGTGTTTAAGATAGTATAGGCATGTACTTATGTGATAAATAAATATCCTAGTTAGGCAATGTGAGACGATGACAAATACGCACATTAATCAAGGAAGAGGGAGATCGAAGAAGACTTGGTTAGCAACGATAAAACATGATAAAATTGATATAAATATAAATGAGGATATAGTAGGGATTGAGACCAATGGTGTAAGAGGATCCATATAGCCGACCTCACCAAATGAGATAAATGTTTGGTTGTTGTTGTTGATTGGAAGCCAAAGGGTGTTTTTTAGGGTTTGGGATATAAATTCAAACAAAAAATCTGGGATATACAATGCATATAAACTAGAAATGATAAAAGTAGACAATATGAGCCATTCATGTACAAAAATGCAACTCAAAGCATTAAGACTAAAACTATAGTTATAATTAAAGCTTTTATTCCTGCTTAATATTTGCTTAACCCTATTGGACCCAATCAACTTTGGGTACCCAAATCTTTCATTTCTTACTAGATATGCATGAGAGTATGTTTGCTAGAGAAGAATGTTATCTCAACTCTCTAAACATATGACTAGAGACTCAAGTAAGTTCCCAACAATCAAGCACAAATTCTTGGGAAGAAGCTTGGCGATGGCACCAAAGGATAATAGATTCGACATGAAGACACTGGTAAGCTTTTCTAAAGACAAATTGGTGAGAGGACTAACCGAGATCATTTGCCCAATTAGGGGGGGGGGGGGGCATCAAAATATATCCCAGTCATAATTGATTATTTCAATCATTTTTCTCAGACCTTTTTTTTAAAAAAACATAAATTTATACACATTTCGAGGTTTCAATTTGGATGATAAGAATGCTTAGTTTATGTGATAATATCAACACTATTAGTTTGACTAAACCCTAATAGTCATTTTATGATTAAACATATTGAAATAAAGCATCATCTCATTAGACATCATATAAGTCAAGGAGACACGTTTAAATCATGTTAATTCAAAAGCTAATCTTGCAGGTATCTTTACTAAAGCTTTAACTTAACATGAATTAAATATCCTTAGAAGAGTTTAGTTAGAACAAAAGAGTTTAGTTGGAACACAAGTTTTTGGTTTATTGATACTTTGTTTAAACCCTAAAAATCGTCACCTACATCATCTACATGATAATCCTAGGTGAGAGAACTCACGTTCCATTAAAGAGCATAGGAAATACCTTGTCTATACATTGAGGAACATAAGAATGTGAGTGGAATGACAAGATGGTGCTTAAGTTCATAAAGGTTTATTATAATGCATTATATGGACCTAAAGTATCAAAATTTATATTAATTATGTTTTATGATCAACCATCACAATAGTATTATGTTTTATTAATTATTCTAATTCATTTATATAAAAATAAAGGAGGCATACAAAATTGTACAAATTATAAGGGCAATAAGTTAATGAGCCATACCATGAAACTTTGTGAAGAAGTAATAGAAAAAACCCAAGGAAGAAGACCATGGCAATTGAAAATCAATTTGAATTCATTTACAATAATAGAAGCTATACATTTTTTTGGACAATTAATTGAAAAGGATTGGGAAAAGAAGCAAGATTTATACATGGTATTCATCGGCATGGAAAAAAATTTATGACAAAGTTATGAGGGAAAGTATGAAGAGTATTCTAGAAAAGAAAGGTGTTGGCGTATATTGAAATGATTAAAGATATGTACAAGGATACAATGACAAGAGTAAAGACTACATACGAATTAATCAATGTCTTCCTATAAAGATAGAGTTATATTAAGGATTAGCCATAAGTCCTTATATATTTATACTAATAATGGATAAACTCACTTGGCATATTTAAGGCATGCTATCATAGTGCATGTTGTTTGCGGATGATATCGTAGATGAGACATGTGGACTAAATGTTAAGCATAATGTTGGTGGAAAATACTAGAAGTGAAAGGTTTTAAGCTTAGTAGAGTAAAAACAAAATATATGAAATTTATGTTTGGGGATATTAGTCGTAAGAAGGTAATGGTTAAGATAGAAGATGATGAGTTACTTTTAACTAAGAGTTTTAAGTATTTAAGATCATTTTTGCAAAAGGATAATGGGATTAAGAGATATCTTATATAGAATACAGACATGATGGTTGAAATAGAAGAGAGTGTCAATGTTTTTAATGATCATGAAGTACTTCTTAAACTTAAAGGAAAGTTCTACACAACGGTTGTTAGACTTGCAATGTTATATAAAGTTGAATGTTGGTAATAACTTGAACACACGAGCAAAAGATGAGAGTCACATAGCTGAGAATCTTAAGATTGATGTGTGGGCATACGAGTATAAACAGCATAACAAATGAGAACATTAGGGAGAAAGTTGGGGTTACGCTAAGGAAAAACTCTGAGAGATACATTTAAGATGGTACGGGCATGTACTTAAATGACCAATGCTCCAGGTGATGTGAAATTATGATAAATATATACATGAAACTAGGAAGAGGAAGACTAGAGAAGACTTGGTTAGAAATGATAAAATAAGATAAAATTTATTTAAATATAGATAATTATATAATAGGGGATAAAGTTCAATGGTATAGGAGAATCCATATAATCGATCCCCCTAGTGGGATAAAGCTTGGTTATTGTTGTTGTATGTTTTATGATCAATCATGAAGAAACTAATTGAAAATTTCTTTATAAAAAATCAAAACATATGTTTTTGTCTAAAATTTATTTAATGATGCTTATAACAATTTTTGTCTAAAATTTATTTAATGATGCTTATAACAAAGTTTGTTTTATGCTTGTTAAAGGGTGAGAGAATTTTATGTAGAAGTTATCCTTTGAATTTAAGGGTATTTGTAAAAAAAAATATTTAAAGAGGGAGAGAATACTGAATATTTATACTTGTGAGAGTATTGATCTCCTATATGATATCTTGTTCATGCATAATGGTTATTTGTTGTATACATGATAGTTATTTGTTGTTCATGCATATTGTTTATGTTTGTGTACATGAGACTTTTAGTTTGCTTAATCCAAATACGCAATGTACTCTTAGTTCGCTTAGCCCAAATCATTGGATGCTTTGATCAGGAGGAGTTTCCTTGTCTTGAGGGTATGGTAGTTCGCGGATACTTAGATTGAAGGGGAAATGAAGCAATCCTAGAACTAAGTTGTTGGATACCTTGAGGGACAGGGGGAGCTATTGGAAACCATTTAGAAATAACCTCTTGACCTTGCCCAAAACATACATTTTATATGTCTATTTGTACGAGTTCTACTCTTTCATTTTAAACAAATACTCTTTACGGGTTTTGTATATGTCTAGTCTTTTCTTATTTTTCTCCTTCTCTCCTTGTGCTTGATTTATATGTTCTTAGGGTGACATTGAGTTGCTTTCTTTCCTCTTTTAGGGTGAAATTTGCTTTAGCTGGGCAGGTCAATCCTTAAAAACAAGTTCCCTCTTGAAATTAGAATCTACTTAAATAAAGGGCAAAATCAAATGGGTGCTCCTTATTATCCTTTTCGTCAAAAGGGCACCCTTTTTTCAAAAAATATCAAAATAATACCCATCATATTTTTCATCCTGAAAATATCCTTATTGTTCCAACGTCGTTATAGCAATTATAGTCATAAACCGGTTCAAGTTAGTCAATATTACTAGACATAGAACATTGCTATATCAAAATAATATTTACCAAACTTGATCAAAATGGTTCCAACTTGGGCAAACTTGCTTTAACACTGTTGTAGTAGCTATGACTACAGTTGCTATAATTTGTAGCAACAATAGACTTAGCTGCTATAATATGGAGCCTATTGTAGCAACTATGATCATAACAAATTTGTTCCAATTTGATCAAAATTATCAAAATACTCTTTATCGACTTGATCAAGATTGCTTAAACTTATTAAAATTACTCCAACTTAATTAAAATTAATTTAACATTATTGTAGTAGCTTTGGCTGAGTATTTTAATATAATAGTGTTTCATGTGTTATAATTTTGGCTAAGTTGGAGCAATTTTGCTCTATGTTATAGCAGTCGTAACTACTACAACAGTACTGGAATAAGGGTATTGTTTAGATGAGAAATTATGCCGGATTTTTTCAAGTATTTTTTGAAGAAGGAGCACCCTTTTGGCAAAAACGAAAAGGGAGCCCTCTTGATCTTTGCCCAAAAATAAAATTATCTTGGGCACAAATCAAGATGGCGTGCCAAATAGTCAAAAACACAATATATACAAGACTTTTATATAAAAAAACTCTTTACCAACTTAATTAAAGCTACCTAAACTTATCAAAATCGCTTTAAAAAAGTCAAAACACCATAAAGTTATTGTAGCAGCCAATAATTGGTTTTTATATTGTCGAAGCCATTTTGATCATGTTTAAATTTTTTTGACAACTTGGTAAAGAGTTTTTTTTATTTAAAGGTGCTTTATTATATTTTTGATCAAATTGAACTAAAAAGAAAATTGGCTTACTTTAACACGTTGTAGCAGCTACTCCTAGTTGCTACAAAAGTGCTAGAATAAGTGTATCTTTTACATGAGAAATATGTTGGGGCATCCTTTTGACTTTTTTTTTTTTAAAAAAAAAGGGCGCTCTTTTGACGAGTTCATTAATTTGGAGCATCACCTTGATTTTTGCCCAATTATATTTGTAACAAATCTTAAGCTTCCTTTCTTGCAAAATGGCTTGGATCATATCCAAAATTTAGATTGAATTTCAAAGGAGGACCACCTTTTAAACATTCTCCTCTTTTGTAAACAAGCAAGGGCCCTCTGTCGTGAGGATGAAATTTAGATTCTGGTGGCTTATAGCAGATGAAGATAGTGAGAACAATGGGAAATGGGTGGTGTGTGGGGATAGGTAATCAGGAGGCAAGGAGGCAAGCGAAAACAAGTCAGCTAACTAAGAGGAAGAGGATTACATAGTGGTGAAGGTGGGTTGCATAAGTATCAAGTAGAATATGATAATGGAATATAGAGAATTTTATGGAAAGGGAATTAGTGATGAGACTGTGGTTGAAGTGATGTTGAAGCATGTAGGGGGTACACACAAGTGAATGAGGTTTTTAGGAGTATGGAAGGAATTTTGACTTTGATACCAATTGATGCAGTATGGGGTATCTATTTCATAGGGAAATTAAACTCCAACATAAAGAAGTAAACTCATAAGAATATTAGTAGTATCAAAGAATTATTTTACATGAGGGTTTGAGAGATCTGAGAGTTTTTTTAATAGAACGAAAAAGGACATTCTTCTAAAATGTAACCTATTCTCTAATTACATGCTAATTAGATGACTAATCCTAAACTAACATATTCTAATAACATGTAATTCCCTGCTTTTGTTTTGATTACTTTAAAATAAAATTTTGCAACATTCAGAAACATAAAATTTAAACTTCTGAAGCATTGGAACTTTATGATTTAAAAACAAATTTTAAACTGCATCATTGGGTTCTGTGCAGTATAATTAAACTAATAGAAATCTAAAAGGAACAAATGGATAAGCTACTCTTCATGGTATAGCAAAAGAAGTTCCACCGAGTGCCTCCTTATAGGTATTTCCAGAACCTGATCTATAGATATGGATTTAGAGAAAACATTCTGTTTTTCACATTCCTTGTTATGGTGCACCCCTTTGACTGAGTTCAAGTGGGAGTGTCAGACAATGACAAGAGGAAGCATTTCTCAAAAGAGTTCAAGGGAGTATTACCGTTTTCAATAATCAATTTAGTATATTTAGTATCTCTATGGAAAGACTTCTTTGTTTCTTTTGGTTGGGTTGGTTTATATTCCAAGAGTTAATTTCTTAATTATTAACTATCTTAGTTTTCTTCATTGAATGACTCTTTTATTTTTTTCACTATTCATTATAATTATTAGCTATGCTTACTTTATTATGAGCTTCATATTTTCAAAAATGGATTTATACAGTCCTGTCCATGTACAACTATTATAACAGGGAGCATATTTCTCTATAAAGCTGCATAATCTAGAAAATGCTTTTTTGCAGATATTTCATGCAAAATTTTGGATGCAATAGCTGTTTCGTTTTTGACATCTTCACTTTTTTTTTTAACCCACTGCAAGATGCAAATTCAAGTACAGTTAATGGAAAAGTAGGGGAAAACAGTCTTGCTGTTGATGTTATTACAAAGTCAAGGAACCTTTCATCTACTCTTGAGAAGCTATATCTCTTGGAGGAAAAACTCTATAAGGAAATAAAGGTATGACGGGAAAGCATCTTTTGAAGAAAGATTCCAAAGGGAGTCACAAATTAGATCAACTCGATAGAGTCATCAATTTTGTATCAAGTAACCCAATACCATTTGGGTGAATAAGCAAATTAACTTCTAATTTGCAAGAAAACAGGAAGTTTGTTGTGGGTAGAATATTGTGATACTTTCAAGACTAGATTTTTCTTGGCTAAAATTTCATTTCACTGAATTTACCTCCTTGTCTTATCATCCCTTCCTGTGATTAATATGGTTCACTTGAGGGACATTATTGCATTAGAGTTGAAAATTTTCTGCATAATTATTCCATTAGATGAAGTAACAATGTTGATGGCTAGGGGTTGGTGCAGTTGGTACCTGCATGGGTATTTGTTGTAATAGGGTTTGGGGTCAATTCTCAACGGGTGCAAAAATGTCTCATTAAGTGTCCGACCTCCCCATGCAAAGGGTCATTGCGCTAGGACAAAATGCCCCCGTGATTTACCCCCTTCCATAGTGTGTCAGGCTACCCTGGAGGGGCCGCTAAGGTGACGGCTTTACCTTTTGTCGCAATGTTGATGGCTAGGGGTAAAGTGATGGCTCGATAGAGTCATCAATTTTGTATCAAGTAATCCAATACCATTTGGGTGAATAAGCAAATTAACTTCTAATTTCCAAGAAAACAGGAAGTTTGTTGTGGGTAGAATATTGTGATACTTTCAAGACTAGATTTTTCTTGGCTAAAATTTCATTTCACTGAATTTACCTCCTTTTTCAATGTGCCCTTTGAGTTTTAAAATCATTAAAATGTACCAATAGAATTTTAAGTCTTATCATCCCTTCCTATGATTAATATGGTTCACTTGATGGACATTATTGCATTAGCGTTGAAAATTTTCTGCATAATTATTCCATTAGATGAAGTAACAATGTTGATGGCTAGGGGTTGGTGCAGTTGGCACCTACATGGGTATTTGTTGTAATAGGGTTTGGGGTCAATTCTCAACGGATGCAAAAATATTTCGTTAGGTTTGTCCAGCCTCCACATGCGAAGGACCGCTGCGCTAGGACAAAATGCCCCCGTGATTTATCCCCTTCCATAGTGTGTCGGGCCGCCCTAGAGGGGCCGCTAAGGTGACGACTTTACCTTTTGCCGCAATGTTGATGGCTAGGGGTAAAGTGATCATGATCATTGTGTTGTGTTTATTTTGGGGCCAACCTCATGAATACAAGGCTCACTAGTAGGTGACAAGCTAGCTTATGAAGATTATGATTCATATTGGTAGCTTTATATAAATTTAATACTATCTAATACTAACATAATCCTTAACCTTTTTCATACCGACTTGGAACCAACATTGATGGTTTTGTTATGGGTAAGTGATAAGAGCTTGATAACTTTGGGGACATTTTGATGAATTTCAAATTTTAGGGTGAATTTTGCAAAATAGCTACTAGAGGTAAAATTTTCCTTCTTTTAACTTATTGTGCATGTTAGGGATACATTTTGAGAAGATCTACAATTGTCAAAGTGAGAAATCACTTCAATTGTAAATGCTATCATTGAATACCTTCATAACATGTCCGCTTACAAGCAAAAGATACTATCACCCACTTTTTAAATAATTAAGATAAGTTAGTAGAAGATGCAAAACATTAGTATTTATGAATGTAGTGATGTTTTCATGTACCTTTTTGGTTTGTGCTATTTTGCAATATATGTTGGTCAGAACAGGCAAAAAAAATTGGCGGAGCCAAGGAATTTAAAGCAGTTTGACTATATCACCTAACAATCAAAACTGAAACATAGAAAGCAATGTGATTAAATCACCCACCATTGAACTGAAATATGTTTGCTTATCTATGCAAAGGAAAAAAAGAAAGGCGTACTGTACAACAACAAAGTAAATTTATAACATAAAGTGATCTCTAATCAGTATATAACCATATGAATAAGGTGAGTTCCTCGGTAGTCTGGTGCAGATTTGGTCCATGTGGTGATTTTGATTTATTGGTATCTCTTGTGCATCCTGTCTGAAAATGATCCCAATGCAATAACTATGTGGTTTTTGGGGAGTTTTTACATATTAAAGATGTATGGGTGCTGGTGTATGTTTATTCCAGACATTAATGCACCTTTTTCGGTTTCTTTATGGGATAGTCTATAGGCTGACTCTTTTTAACTCACATTTAGCACATTTGGCAATCTATCTTCTGCTTATGACCTCGAAATGGATTTGTTCCTCAGATGTAAGAGCTGTGTTCATTTTTTTCCAAAATATTAGAACTTTCTGCAAGTTATTTGAGTAATTGATTTCTGATGTCTTTGTATTTAGGTTGTGCATAGGAAATGCTTGTACATTGTATGGTTGGTTAGGATGCATTTCAATCATTTCAGTAAATCATTAACCTTGATATGTGACCCCAAAAACATAGTATGAGACCTTCAGCAGTTGCATCCACTAGTCTGAATGAATGATGGGAGAATATGGAGTGGTTGCTGGTTTTTAGTTGATCTTCTTCTACATCAGCAAATAATTAATTTAAAGTTCACCTAATAGTTAATTAGCTCTCTTTTTTTTGTTGCTTCACCATCCCTCTTTATGGACATCTCACTTAAATTTCCTTGGTGATTTTCTAGGATGAAGAAAAACTTCGAATCATCTATGAAAAGAGATACAGACAACTAAAAGCTTTGAGCGATAGTGGGGCAGACTCCTCTAAGATTGAAATAACACAAATTTCAGTCAGAAAGCTGCAAACAGAAATCAGTGTCATTGTTAGATCTATCAAATCCATTTCAAACAGGATGCACAAGATCAGAGATGAAGAACTGCAGCCCTACTTACTGAATTAGTACAAGGGTATGTCTCCAACTTTAGTTTGATTCTTTTTGGACTCATTTCTTATTACTAATTGGCAAATTAGTTCCATTGAATTAATTGATGCATCTTCACAAGGTTACCCGTGGCTTTTTAGAAAGTCTACTTGCCTTTATATTGATAATATTGAATTTCTTTAAGGTACCATTCAAACTGGTAGAAGATTCTATATCAGAAAATGTTCCCTTCAAATTAAAAGAGAAAGAGTAACAGCTTTCCTGGTTTCTTAATCAGCACCTGTCACCTTAGGACAGAGTTTCCAGAAGTGTTATTCAACATATCTTGATCAAAATTTTGTTACCATCACACCATGTTAGTTTTAATTATTTGATGTCAACAGTCAGCTTCACAGATCTTGTCCGTGCATTGACCACAAGTTACATAGTAGAAATCCTAATAGACGATAGATGGCTTGACTTCCAAGTGTTAACCAGCATCTATAGTTAACTTTAATTGATACTGCTGAAATTTGCCTGTCTCAGATCCAACATTAGAAGTATGCTTTAATCCATCTATTCTTCAGACTTCAATTTGTAAAGAAAATTGGGCCCTCTTGACCTGTCGTCTGTGTTTTGATCCCAGCTGACAACAAACATTTTTTTTTCCTGTCGCACTGATTTAGTTGACAGTGCTTTATCCAATTTTTTTTTTATTGTAGGGACTCTCTGAGATTTGTTGAATAAAGAATATTTATGGTTCTACTATCATTACCTAACACACACTGACAATTGCTTTTAAATTTCACTTAGACTTAGAAGAATGTGGCAGAGTGTTCTGGATTGCCATCAGAAACAGCTGAAGGCTATAGTTAATAGCAAAGTCCACAAACTGGTGGCAAGAACCGGAAACTAAGGAGAATCAGTTGCCAAAGCAACTAAGGAATTGCAGCTGGAACTGATAAACTGGTACCGATGCTTCATTGATTGGATTTTTGTTCAGAGATCATATATTGAGGCCTTGAATAGGTGGTTAATTAGCTGGTTGCATCATGAAGTTGAACAGACAGCTGACGGAGTTGCTCCTTTCTCTCCCGGTACTATTGGAGCTCCATCTGTATTTGTTCTCTCCAATGATTGGTACCATGCAAACACACATATTTCAGGAAAACAAGTCATTGAAGCTATGGATACTTTTATGAGTATTCTTCACTCTCTTTCACTCTCTCAGAGAGGAAGAACGACAAAGACTAGAGGCAGAGTATCTGTCACAAGTTTATGATAAAAGCTTAGTCAATTTCGTGGAGAAAGGGATGAGTGAGCATGGTCTGCAACACCGCGATGATGGAACAGACAAATTAGACTTTCTGAGAAAGAGATTGGATGAGAAAATTCTTAAACACAAGGAGATTTTAAGTCAAATAAAAAAGGTTTCTTCCAGAACTTTGCAAAGTGGTTTGACTCCATTATTCATAGCACTTGGGAGCTTCACCTCAGATATATTGAGAGAGTTTGATAATCTTAGAATTCCAACTGAAAGTGAATAGACGTTGTACGTGCAAAACCCGAATTAGTTGTATTAATCCATTGCTTTGGATAGGTTCTACTGAAGCTGAGCTTTCATTAATATTGGCTTTGCTACCCTGAGAAGAGACTGATCGAGCTGCTATTCAATAGAATGTTTAAGCTGTATGGTATCGGAAGACATAATGGACAACCATAAATAGCCGGGCAGAGAATGAACAGATCTAGTAGTTCAATAATGCAAGTACAGTTCAGATGGTGTTTCATCATCATACATCCAAGTTCCTTGTTCGCTCAGTAAAGGTTAATTCTCTATTGAAAAAGCATTTCCAATAGCGTCGAATATTTTTCTTTCCAAATCTTTGGCATTCGATGTTGCAGATGTTATGTAACATTTTTATTATTTGAGTGTTTGATCAAATGTATCAGTATAGTGAAAACCCAACTGAGTCGCTATAGTGATTCACTATACTTATTATTTGTCACATTTTTATTTTTCGAGTGTTTGATCATGTGAAAACCCAACTGAATCTCTAGTTCGCTCAATTCTGTTAGTTTGAAGTCCCTTATAGCGAATAAAACATGGGAAAAAAGACTCGACAAAAGGAAGGGTTGTGCTTTTGAAAATAACATAAAATTGAGTACTTCTAACCATGAAAAACCCTTAACTGTAATTATGTGATAATCCTATAACTAAAATTATAAAGAATAAAATATAATTTTAATATTGTTTGGTTCAGCGTCAGTTATGCAACAACTTAATTTTATAATTACTAATCTATCGTGGTCATCGAAGCCATCCGCCTTGTCGATGCAAAAAAGATGGAATCGTCATCTTAGCGTCCTCTTGATCCCGGCCCCATAAGTATCGAGAGATGGTAAATCACGGTTTCACTGGTGGGGTAAGGCGTTTAGGGTCGAGAGGATTTAAGCCAGCAGATCAGGTTTTTATCCTGTGTACGACTGATGATTTTCGAATCTGAGACCTCCGATACAAATAGCCATCCGCCTTATAGAACCCACCGATGAGAGTGTTAAGATTGATTGTGTTAGAGGACGATCAATCGGGAAAGACATCGCGTCCATAAGATAAGTGGGATATACTTTATTGCTTAAATAATTTTAAAAATTATTATAGTTACTTGTTTTACCATTTATACCTATAATTTACTATTTAAATAGTTGAAATATATATCATTATTAGAATTTAATTAAATTTTATTATGTATATAATCATCTAAATAAACTAATAGTATGATTAATTAACATAAAATTTATTATTGAGTGATGTTTAATTGATCAATTAAATAATTTATTAATAAATTAATTATAATTATAATTTAATTTAATTAGAAATATTAGTTTTCATTTAATTTAATTAATCATCAAATTTTGTAGTTAATTAATAAGAATAATTATTAATTATTTTTTGTTACTTATTATATATTGGTTTCCTAATAATTATTTATGATAATATAAATTCTTTATTATATATTATTAGTTATTTTTTATTTGGAATAGTATTAATTAATTAATATTTTAAAAGATCAATTTTCATATATGTTAAAAATTGAGTAAATTTAAAGTAAGAACAAAATTTTCCAAAATATAAATAACATTCCAAATAAAGTTAAAAAATTTTAAAATATATTCAAAAATAATAATTTAAAAGCTTCAAATACTTGTGAACAATGATAAATAGTTTATAACATTATTTTTAAACCTTTCAAATAATTTTTTGATTTTAGATTTAGTTTTGATTTTTTTATAATTTTAAGAATTTTAAGTTTTTAAAATTAATTATTTCAAAAATTACATTCATAGATTTTAAATTTTTTTTTAAATTACCCATGGGGCAATAATGCAATGGTTAGGTCCTCCAACGAATAACAAAAGAATTTAAGATTCGAGTCTCAGCTTCGACAGATTACAAGAGATTTTTTCTTCTAGTAAAAAGTGAGCCTAAGAATATTAATCATCTAAATGAGCCTCCATGAACACATTGATTTACCTTATAGTTGGTGGAAAATTTTCGTCAGATCGGGTCAGAACCTATCATAGGGTTAGGTCGGTCACCTCTAAAATTAGTCAATTCAAAAAACTAATAACATATATATGCGGTATCATGATAATACAAACAATTGGTGCTAGTGTAAGTGGTTCAACAACTGCTAATGGAAGTGGCTTGATTGTTGCATTAAGATTGGGAGGAAGATAAGTGTTTGTATTACATTTTCTGTGGTGCATTATAGTTCAGAATCGACAGCTTAACGATTCAAGATCACTAATTTGATAGTTTAAAAATATTGACTCTTAATTTTAATCTTCGAAGGCAACAATGGTTCATGATTTCGAACCACTGGTTACGATTTGATTCACGATTCATAATAATTCTAGTTTTTTATTTTTATTTGTATTTAAAAAATACTTATAAATTTATAAATTTGAAAAGATAAAAATAAGAGTTTGAACTCATTTACGTTACATATATATCCCTTAGCATATAAAGGAATCAATGCTTACATAGTTCCTTACCTTTAGAAGTGACATTATGAAAACCATCGAAAAATATCAAATCCGACTCGCTATCTATTCACTAAAGTCAAAAGAATTCATAAAGTATTCCTAAGGTCTTGTCAGAAACATGAGGATTCTCATTCCATTCTATTAATAAAAGCTATATTTTTTGTAAGTTTTAAATTACTAGTACTGCTAATATTATGTTTTTCAGATATATTTTTCTAATCCATATTTTAAAGTATGATAATACATAATTAACAAACCATCTAATTTAAGTTTAGGATTTAAAATAAATATAATTAAATAAATAGTAGAAATATGATAAAAATATGTTTTTTTTTCATTTTTCCTTCCTTCTCAACACGTGAGAGGATAAAAATTCATTTATAATATATTTATTTAAAATTAAAACTATGTTACAAAAATTATTACAACTAAATGAAAAGTAAGATAATAAACATGAGATAATTATTTAGTTGCATAATAAATGTTTTTAAAATGTCACATTACTATCATATATTTTATTAGTGCAAAAATAAATATATATTGGCATTATTAGTATTTTATGTAAAATAAATAAATGTAATAATTTCTTATATTAAAATGAATCTTCAAATAATTTATATGTTGAATTTCAACATATTAGTACATTACGAAAAATTGTTTATGTCTCATTCCATTAATTTTATAAAATTTATTCTATTATTTCATTATATTAAGATGTAAAAAGAAAATAAGAAATAATAATTTTAATTTATTTAATTTGATTTTCTAAAAATTTTAATGTATCAACATGACATGCATACACATACCGGTCATTTATAAGGTAAATTGGGAATTGCTCGTGGCGGTCGGTCTAGAAGTCTAATATCTTTTGGTTGTGTGCCCCATTTAGGAGGAAAAATTCCTACAAAATGCGTCATAGCTAGGGATTGAACAACGAGTATTTTAAAAAAAACCACGGGTATTTGGGTGACAACTTAACGTCCTTCCATTGCATCATAGTCCCAGGGTTGAAATGTTGACAATAGTCTACTACCTTAGCGACCCTCCTAGAGCCTGCTCCACGGATATGGAAGGATGTTAATTCGGGTACATAGGCATTAGATGCAAGATGCATGATGTGAAATTATGTCATCAATTATCAAGAATCGACCCTTAACTATTACGTCAGAGATATCGTACGTCCGTCGCCTAACTACGCCCTGGGGGTTGCAATGTCGACAATAGTGCAAGTACTAGTGGAGGTCATGATAGTGGCAATACATCTAATGGTCGTAAAACTTATATTCCACCGGAATCTTGAACATGTGAATTAGGAGGCACACATGCAACAAGGGTGAATTTACATTAGGACAGAAAGGGGTCACGATCTCCCCAAAATATTTTAATAACATTATGAATATATAAAAAAAATTTATTTTATTAGTATATATTATTTGGTCTCTTGAAAATAAATATGTATAATTGGTTTAATGATAAATTTTATTTTTTTTAGTATACATCTCAAGTCTGAATACTTTGGATGATTAAATTTTAATTTTTCAATCTCTTTCTCACATTTCAATTCAATATATATTATGCATCTTTGAAGGTTTGGAAGAGGTCAGTATTATACAAATTTGAAGGTTTGGAAGAGGTCAGTATTATACATTTGTTTGAGGAGATTCCGAGAATTTTTCTATTGAGTGGTCCAAACTGCTTTTTATACATTCTGCAGTCTCCCGAACGGAATTCCTGAGCTCTTTAGTGATCTCCCGAGTGAGGTTCCCGAGTGGCCGAGTGTGCTCCCGAGAGGCCGAGTAAGCTCCCGAGCGGAATGGCCGAGTGAGCTCCCGAGTGGTAGTCGGGCGTCTCCCGACCGAACAAGAATTTGCTGAGGCATGCGAAGCGCAATTTTCTTGAAACAGATTCGTCCTCCTCCGGCGGTGCCGCATGAGAGAGTCTTTCCCCTAGCATTTGTTCACAACTATCATGCTTGTGATACAATATAAACCAAACATTTTACCTTAAAACTCTCAATGTGGGACTAAAGCCCTACTCACAAGAGAGTCCCTTTATTCTCCTCCTCACTTTCTACTCACTAGAAAGTTTCAATGTGAGACTAAAATCACACCACCTCTCTTCCATTCACACTAGATATCCAAGATATCTAATAACATTTAATAATTATTTTCATCACTTAGTATCTATCTCTTCCTCAAGTTGAAATTTTAAATCCGCCCCTACATGCAACTCAAGCCTCAAGATCCGCCCTCAAGCATCAAGTTGATCATGATGCTTATATTAAGAATTAATATCAACTTATCTTGAACATGTGAGCAAGGTGGCACACATGTAACTCAAGGTGATCATGATGTTTATATTAAGAATTAATATCAACCTTGATATAAGGGTAATAAGCAAAAAGCAACTTATGATTATCAAGATATATGAAAGAGTTTAGTTGAAAATGATTCTTATCAAAATTTATCATTACCTTTTTATCATAGGTCTCACAATCATATGGTCTTCATATTAGATTTTAATTAAGGACATATGTTTATCTATCTTGTGCTTATACCAATTCTAATTCTAATTGTGTCTGTCCAAGTTTAACTCTTAGTGGTAAATCAAGATCATGCACTGTACTAAATTTATAATAATTACTTGGATAAATTTTAATTTAAATAAATGATGTAACAATATTTTTTAAGAGAAATATATTTATTTACATTTATATAACAATCTAATTAAGTTGGAAACTTGAACAATTTAAAATCAAGTATACTAAAGCAATTATTTTAAAAAAATAAATATAGACTAACACATTCATCTAAGAAGTTTTATCTATCTATAAATAATATACACATTACATCAATAAGTAAAAAACTATCATAATATAGTCCTTTTACTACACAAAATTTAATGTTGTCTACATTCTTTAATTAGATTGGCACTTTTAAATATTTGTAAAATATAAAAATTATATTAAATTAAAATTTTTTTAAAATTGTGGCAATTTAAATTTGTTGTACATCTATGCAAATGTAACATAAATAATATCCATAATTATCAAACAAACTTGTGATAGATTGAAGCTAAAGACCAATCTTCATGACATGTAGACTCAATATCTCTGGTATAAAACTTCAAGTGATTAAGACTATTTTATTATTTTCAATAACAATAAGAAATATAATTTTTGAATTTATATAGTTTCTTTAGTTGCTCTAAATTTAATAGACATCAAATATATATTTCACAAGAAATATAACTGAAATATATAATCATTAATGAGCATTTATAGCAATTAAATCACAAAAAATATTTTTAATTAATATACAGTATTCTTTTTTAAAAAATACCGAAGTCGTATGGTTGAAACCAATATTTTTTTTTTTGCAAATCATGAACTATAACAGTTTAGAAGATCATCTGCTTGAATTTTTATTATTTGGGAAGATCATCTACTTCAATGTTGTTATCCAATCCTGCAAGAAAATAACATTGACTGGGCTGGTTTTTCTATTTTTTGCAGGCTTCATCCAACTAATCGTGAAAGTAAAGGTCTTCCCCACTTGTATATCTGAATTTACGTCTCTTTATATTCGTGAGATCGATTCTAAGGGGATCGCTGAGGCAACAGACCTATCTTTTTTTTTGAAATTAAACATCATGATTCACTTATAGAACAAATTTAGAAAATAATTTAAGCGCACTTAGAGGTCGTCTTACTCTTCTATTTTACCCACAATTAGATTTCAAAGATATTTTTGTCTTACTTTGCTCTTCAACAACAGTACCCCACTAAAGATTCAAAAAGTAGATCCGTCACCTCAGCGGCCCTCTGGTCTCTATCCCATAAGTGTCCAGAGGGAGTAAATCACGGAAATACTAGCAGGGGGTAAGGCGCCCGGGGCCAAGAAAATTTAAGCCAGCAGATTAAGTTTTTACCCCGTGTGCAACTGGTGACTCTCGAACCTCCGTTTCAAGCGGTAGACATCTTACCCACCAAGCCAGCCCGTGAGGGCACAATAGCCCACTAAAGAGGTCCTTTCTCAACAGGTCCTTTCTCAACAAGCTTCTCTTCGTTCTCATGGAGGTTGGAAAGGTCACCTTTCCCTTGCAATGGAGGCAGCATTTTACAGCTACAACAATGAAGTAGAAGCAAAGCAATCAACCACATCATCATCATCAATATCATTCTTCTTGTAAGAACAAGAACCTCCTCGTATATCTACCTCATCTGTGCACTACCTTCCTACAACTGACACAATGGAAGTCCATGGCCATGCATCCTCTCTTCCAAAGGTGCAAGGAGAGGTGGACACCGCTCGCCCCTTCCGATCAGTTAAGGAGGCAGTTGCCGTCTTCGGCGAACAACAACACTTTCTCACCGGCAATGCTTCTTCTCAGAAGGCCAACAACTCTAGGCCCAAAGTGGACTCCGTTCCCAGGCCAATTCATTCAAAGCCAATCCACTCCAGTGTTTCCTCCTCCCCGAATTCCTGCCCTTCTTCTTCAGAGACGACTGCCTTGAGCTTTCTGCGAAAATTGGAAGCCGAAGTCGAGGAGATAAAGCAGGAGCTGATTCATATGAAGGAGAGGGAGTCTGAAACAAGCAAAGCAATTGCCTCTCTCAGTTGCCAACTACAAAACAGAAGCTCCAAATTAGAAGGAACAGAGAGTTCTCTGTCAGTAGACCAGTGGCAAGAGCTCAGAGCAGCAAATTTAGAAGAAAGGTTCGAGTATTTACCGAGTTTGCGCGAAGCCTTAAGCATCGCCGAGATGGAAGAACAGTTTGGGAGGAGGAGACAGATTAAGGTGCAGAAGAAGAAGCCCATTGTGCCGCTGGTAGGTGAAATCTTCTCCAGGAAGAAGAGAGCCACCAATGGAGATCTCACCAGCTCTTTCTACAGTACTCGTTCTTCCATTTACAGCTTCACTTAGTGTTTGCTCTGCATCGATTTTGTTGGTTTATGCAAACTCCTGGTTTGGATCATCTCTTGTTCTTTCTATTTGATGAATAAGTTTTTTTTTCCTTTCTTTATTTGCTTTTATTTTTAAAAGATTTGGAACATACAAATCCCTGTAAAAATACTTTGATATGTTATATTCAGGTTTGTTTTTGGCGATGCCAATGGACTTGTGTAATCTCTTAATTAATCTAAAAGTTTAGGGAAAGGATTAGTAGTTAATGATATAATTAATCATGGAATTAATAGTTGGCATCATTCAATTGGTGCTCAAGGGAGGGTGGGGGATCTCAACCACGGTGAAAATCACTATAATTATGATGCTACATCGTTTCTTAAAATTTTTCTAAATTTTTTTCCTCGAAGATAGTATTTTTCTATCTTCTATAAGAAGCGAAGAGGGGTCAGGATTCCTAAGTGGGTACATTTTCCCTCTGTAACTGACATCATTGCAAACATCGTGTGTCACATCCAAACACAGAAGCGGTTTGATCTAAGCTTGATCTTGAGTCTGATTAGGGGGGGCTCGACTCAGGCTGTCTCGAGTTGAATTCGACTATGTCGACTAACTTGACCCCGAATTTGACCATAAATTGACTGACTTGACTGAATGCGTTGACCAAGTCCTGGGTCTGCCATGTGGCTTCTACCGTTCCTGCCACATCAAGATTATTGATTTCTCATTGTAATTAGATATTTAATTAACTAGCGTAAAGATAATAATGATTGGGCAAGAATTAAAATAGTGCCTTTTATATATAATCACGGAAGGTTCACCCTGCAAATGGTAGGTCCTTCAATGGATAAATAAGAGATCTAAGATTCGAATCTCAACTGCAGTGCACTGTAAGAAATTTTTTCCTCCAGTGAGAAGCTAGCCTAAGAACGTTGGTCGTCTGGATGGGTCTCTATGAACGTTTTTCGATTTCTGATTTATCCCTGTAGTCAGTAAAAAATTTTCATAGGACCAAACCGATCACCTTCAAAATTAATTAGCTCAAAAAATTAAATATCTGACTTATTATAAAAGAAAAAAAGAAGGGGTATACTTTTCTAAACTATTATCAATGGGACACCTTAAGCATTTTTCTTTCCTTCCCTAAATGCTCTTTTAA